>PVJH01001398.1:0-212013 GCA_004026705.1 Nesogale talazaci | reverse complement strand
GTGGGGGGCAGGGGAGGAGGCACTCGGGAAGGGGGGTGTGTGTAGAAAGGCAGGGTAGGTTTCTAAAACATGAAACATTTGCCTCTGTGTTCGTCAGATCTTGGCCGTATCAGGTGCATTCTCCCTCCTTGGAATGAAGCAGAAGTGAAAGATAAAGAAATTAAACTACGTTTAGAGAGGTGTCGATAGGAAGTGCATGCTGGGAAGGAAGGAAAAGAAGAAAGCAATGTTGGGAACCAGGCAACGAGCCCCAAAGCCTTTCAGGACCTAGACGTGCAGAAATCATTTTGCCTCCAGTTCGAAGGCCTAGTTTTCCCTTGTCCGTTCTCCGCCCCCTCTATGTGGAACTCCCAGGGTGGATCTCAATATACTGGCAATTACAAGCATCGTTTACCCCCCCCCCCCCACAAAGATATTAGGCACTGGTGGCGACTCCTCTTAAACGGCAGCAGCCCGTCTTCCCTCTGCGAAGGTCCCGCAGGTGCGCGCGCACGCATGCCTAGGTGTACGTGTGCGCGTGCGCGTGCACCTCCTTCCTTATCCTGACGGGAGGTCCAGTCTATGGCAGTAGACAGAAGCTGGAGTCAGAGCAATTCACAATTCCAAAGCTCTCAGTTGTAAAAAGGAAACGACAACAAGCACGTCCCTAACAAAGACCATTATCAATCTTCCCTCCTTGCCACTAAGAGGGAGTTGCTGTTTGAAAAGAGTCGTTTTGTTTAGGATACCGGTGAACTGATGGCCTACTTAGGGTTTCTTTCTCCATTCCGACACCTGTTTCCTCTAGGAGGGCTATAGGTAGATGCAAAACACCTGAAGAATACAGTACTCTATTGGAAGGATGCGCGTAAGAAAGTTAATTGCAGCTTAGGCTCCCTTTCCCAGGATCCATGGAAACCAGCCAAGGAGGTGTATGAGAGGGTTAAAAGCACAAGAGAAACCCTGCAGCCCCACACAGGTAGTCAGGCGTGAATGCCACATGATTTACAAGCCGGTTTTGCTTCCTTCGACACATTTTTGTTGCTTCATCTCAAGTATTCCCAAAGATCCTCATGGAGGAAAGTAGCCCAACCAAGAGGCGTCCGTGTGTACCCGTGCCAGCCCCGTGGGCTTTCAGACTGACATTTTCACCGTGTTTACCGAAATTGAACCCACACCCCCTGCCCGAACCCCTGCGCGTTGGCAGGCGGCCACTTCCAGGAAACACCAGGGAAAGTTTCCTTTCACAAATTAGTACATTTCAACCACATTGTATTCACTGAATGTTCACTTTGGCAAAGATCTGGGGGCAAAAAAAAACCCACAAAGAAACTGTGACCCAAAAAGCTGGTCCTTTAAGGTTCAAAGCCGAATGAAAGACAGACACCACAAGTCTGGTCCCTCTGTGTGGTTAAAAGTGTTGCATCTTGCTAATGCTATTTCTTCCTGCTCCTCCACCCAAACGCCCACAACCAGAAGACAATGCACTTCCTACTGCAGTTGGCATTCTATCAAGGGGCTCCCGTAGAGGGGTTACCTTCAAACCATTAAAACAAATTGTGAGAATTTGCTGTCCTTGAAAGTTGAACAAAGCCACCACTTTTGTCTTTGCCATAAAACTCAGGAATGGGGGTAGTTTCAGGTGGGGTGACGATAGGCAACATGTTCTGAAAATAGAGGTGGACCACCCTGATGGACCACTCTTTCCTTTGAACAGATATGGACAATCTGGATGTTTATTCCCAGTTCAAATCCTTAGGGGATTCTTTCCCTACAAAGAATTGATTTAAAAAATTTTTCGTGTAAGTAGGAATCTGTTTTGCTGATCATGCATGAGGCTAGCTGTCTTCTTACCCTGTTAGAATCAGGCAATCCACAATGTCATAAGGGCACAGGAGGTGGAGGACGGGAGGCAGTGGCATCCAGAGAAGGGGGATTGAAGGGCCTTGCCAGGGACGGCACACAGAGGAAAAATGGTCCGTGTGAAGTTCATTTGGGGTGGGGGGTGGGGGAGTCTCCAATATTTAAAAAAATGAAGCTTTGTCATAGAATCCAAACAGTTCTTTTTCTGGAAATACTCATTACCACCAGGCATGACGCTGGACAACTCTCCAGGAGGGAGGCAGCAGCTGAGAGCAACATTATACTTTCAGGCATCCACGTCTTGGACTGACAGCCACGTGGTCCAAGATAAAAGAGAGACTGGAAATCAACAAAACTGTCGATGGCTTAGAAACACTCTTTTTCGACACATCAAACTCTGAGACCCTGGAGCAGAGTGTGCTTTCGAAGAGGACAGCCACCAGAAACGCCAGCCCAGGATTTTCCTTTCAAACTGGGGGGGGTCCCCTGGGATGTCAAGGGATAATGATCTCAATGCGAAGGGGTTGGGGCTTGGGTTCTGAATGTCCTTGAAAGCAGGAGTTCCAACAACCAGGCCTCTGGGGAGCACAACATCCTCGGGTCAGCTCTTTAGAATGCTCCATTCATTCTAGCGCAGATCTGGTCCCCCATTTGTCTGCCTTCTCACAGCAGATGCCATTTGATCCCAAATCCCTTTGTAAGGGAGGAGGAGGAAGAGGAGGAAGAAGAGGAGGAGGAAGGAGAGGAGGAGGAGGAAGCAGAGGAGGAGGAAGAGGAGGAGGAGGGGCTTGGGCAGAACAGGTAATCAGTCACAAGTGTCAATCCTAGCAGGAGAAGAACAGTTTCAAAACCATCCACTTAGCACCCACCATATTCTCCTCCGGCCAATTAAAAAAGTCAACAAGTGTTCCCGAAGCCAGCAAGCATCACCATCCGCTCCCCCTGCTCTGAGGAAGGCGGGGGCTGGTGACAAAGGACCTCACTGAGGCAAGAGAAGTTGCTGCACATTTCAGACACTGAGGACCGAAGGGCCTTTGTTCTGCACCCGCTCAAATGATGTCTTGTCTAAAGACCAACGGGCAGCAAACAAGCACCGATGACGCCTTTGCACTCTTTCTCCCTTACTCCACCCCCCTGCCCCACCCCCAAACTTTTCTTGTCATACATCCTTGCATTGGTCAGTTTGAAAATCAACTTAAGTATTCTAAACCCTTAACAAGAGCAGCTCCAGCTCGGGAGAGAGAACATTTGTAAGTCATGGCCGAGAAATACCATCACTGGTGTGCACGCATTCATGCGGAGGTTGCTCCAGAGAGGGAAACAAACAAGCCGACACCATCTGGTTTGTCTAAAGTCTCACCTAGTGCACTGACTGGAGGTGGTACGGGTGAACACGGCTGAGGTTTCAGGCGCCACCCATACCCTTCATCCAGAAAGGAAGTACCACACATTCAAATATGGGACGCCCTCATGGACCGGCCATAAAATGCACTCAAATGCAGTTGATAACTACGAAGATTGTCAGCAAGCAGTGCTCCAGAAATTATTTCTATGTCTAGGTTTTTAAATCTTTGGAATAAAACTGATTTCCTTTTAATACCGTCCAACTAACATATACGAAATTGCCTCTGGCAAGTGGGTAGATTTTGTGTGTTTTGGGGTGGGTTCTTTTATTTATTTATTTTCCTTTATTTTTTTTTTTTGGTCTGAGTGGACAAAAGCAAACAAATAAAGACAATTCTAAGGGATAGACCTCCACATGCTGCAGGTGTCCAACTGGCATGTATAGCATTTGTGATCAAGAGGCTTCTTTACCCTCGCATGAGTAGCTTCAGCATTTCAGAGAAATCAGAGGAGGCAGAAAGCTGGAAAACCCAATGCCAAGGATCCTGCAGGTTGCTGTCATGTATGGGTTTGTTTTGTATAGTATGGTTTCCATTGAAAGACTTCTGTTTTGCATCCCCAAAGGGTACGGGGTGGCATTTTAACAGTCAATGAGTCAGTCAGCAGAGGGCAGGAGGGGAGCCAGCTGGGAGGAAGGAGCAGCAACCATGGGTGGACCAAATGCCATTTGTGTGTTTTAGACATGTCTTGAAGGGATGGTCCCAGAATATACAAAATATACAATCTGTCCTAATAACCACCCCGCTTGCTTGCATAGGCCATTTGATGGTCCTAAAGGCAGTCTTTGGAGTTGAGGCCAGTGCCAGCTCGCTAAGAACGAGAGTAGATGGGTACTGACATGGGGTGGGTGGGGGTGGGATGGAAAGTGAGGAAGGTCTACCCCTTGGAGTCATCTTGTCGAGTGAAAGTGAGCCCTCTTTTGGTCCTGGGTGTCCTAAGTCGCAAGTCATGGTGGAACCCGCCAAAAAGTTCTAGAAAGATGTCTCTCCTGTTCAGCCAGGAGAGAGACACCTCAACCCTTTCCTGAAAGGTCAACCCTTCCTTCCCATTTACACCCAGAAATGTACACCCATTTCTGAGGTGTACATATTAACAGGTCGGGTCATATGATGAGCTCAGTGGGTCATGGGAGAAGGGACATTCACATGATGGTTTGTGAAGCCCCTAGACTTGGGAGGCATCCTCCATTTTCCCCACTCCTGGAAAGAGTAATATTTTTGGCTTTTGTCAGGTCGCAACCCAAAGTTAGGTTATATATGCAGCTGCCCTTTGAGACTAGCGACATCTATGCGGTAACTGGTTTTAGGGTCCCAACGACACACAACACAGTGGTTGATCACTCTGAGCTGAGGTCATCGTGCCACGAGGAGGATGAGAACGGCGATGTCCCATCTGATTGGCTGCTTCGAGAGCTGGGCCTCCAGGTGCCGAGACAGTCCCGGAGAAGGTTAGTCCACGGAGAAAAGGTAAAACATTTAAGCTTCCAAATCAGCTTTTCAAGTTTTTGTTAGCAAAAAACAGAGAGATTAAAAAGAAAAAATCTAGCACTGGCAATAAAGGTGAGGCTCAAGGGATATACTGTCATTTATCATCAAGGACTTTATTCTCTTGGCCACTTTGCAGTCATGCTAGAAGTTTCCAGAATCCCTAGTGCATATGGTGTGCAAGAGTCAAAAAAGTAAGAAAAAAACAGAAACGATAATTTAAAAAAACCAACTCCTCCCTTTAGAGTGAAGTCTAGAGAAATGCAGGCCAGAAAGGTGTTAGGTGTCATTCCAGAGTCTGCCGCCACTAAGGCCGTTGGTATCGACTCGAAAGATCTCGAGAGCGTTAAGAAGAACCAAAACCAATCGAGAGTCCCAGGAGGAAGTCTGACGCACGGAATAGTAGGGCTTTTCACACACAAAGGACAAATAAACCAAGAGTTACTTTTGGCTACCAAACTGCAATTTGGTTTTTCTAGGTCATGTTTCCCCCAACTATTTCAAAAGAAACGTTACTGCAACACATACGCAACTTTATGACGTTGTGTCCTCCCGTCCAGTTGCGCCGAGACGCGCATGGAATGAGCCCCTCTTACTGCCGTCCATCTGCAGAGACAGCACCTCCAATTCCGTTGATTTCCATTGGCAACCGCGGGGGGCGGGTGGGGGTGGGGGGGTGATCCCAAGAGTGCTGAGTCAACAGCCAGTCTGCCTTGCTGAGTCCACCTGCTTTGTCTCCATCTTCCACCGTCTGGTGAGGGCAAGGCATGGAGAAGAGTTGTATCTATTTTAAATAGAGTGGAGTGCATGACAGCGTGGGTGTGCGTGTGTCTGTGTGAGTGTGCGTGCGTGTGTATGTGTGTGTACACAGAGGTTTATAAGTGAGAACTTTCTTCTGCGAGGCAATGGGTCCCCGCCTGAAGTCCAGCCCCCTGTCTCATGGCATTTCCTTCAGACAGCAGCCGATGCCACGACGATTCTGGCCTGTCGGTCTTCAGATATGTCTCTTCATGTGGAGTGCAAGGTGATCCGACCTGGAAAAACACCTAGGGAATACAAACAACACGGGGATGAGACAGGTTTGAGAGAAAGAACATGCACCTTCCACCACCCCTTCAGAGATGACCCAAGCCCCAAACCATGCTTCACAGCGGCTGTCAATTCCATTCTGACTCCCAGGGACTCTCATGTGCTTTGAAGCAGATTGTGCGGCAAGAGGTGGTCAGAACCGTGACATTTTCTAAGTAGAGAGCCAGGTCTTTCTTTCGCTGTGCCTCTGATTGGGCTTACCCGGAGAGATGTGCAGTTACTAGGCCAACCCTTTATGGCTTGTGTCACCAGAGCCAGAAACCAATCAACCCGAATTTAAAGAGGATCAGAACATGTGTGAGGATCAACAGGAGTTTAGGAGGAAGCCCAGGGTCCGACTGTCTGGAGGCAGATCCCCGTTCTCCCAATAGCTGTGAGACTCTGAGCATGTTAACCTGTTTGTGCCTTAATTCTTCCCCAATTAAAAGAGCACATGGTGAAATCTTGGTCAAAATCAGGACGATCAGCATTGTTAGGACTCAAGAAGAGATACACATGAAAGCAATCTGGAAGCTACACACATCATACTCTTTTTTTTTTTCGGGGGGTGGGACATCACTGCCCTCTGGTGGGAGTGGGAGGCCCAGAATTGCTCCTGGAGAGCTGCTGCTGGATTTGAACACACATCATACTCATACTCTTTAATACAGTCCAAAAAAATTAACCGAGATCCTTGAAGATGAAACACTTGAAGTGTCAGTTTCCTGATTCCAGTCTTGAATTTTACAATGAGATCCCAGAAATGCTGCCTGAAACACTTCTCAGCTGACCTGGATACTCTGTATTCAAGTCCAGAGTGAAGAATGGTGACAGGTGCTCCTATTCATGGCACAGGTGACAGTATGTAGACACTGTGCTAGTGCATCCCTGACAGTCCTCAGTAACAGCCTCAGCAGCACTCTACACTAGGTATTCAAGTATGCACACCTTGCCCGTGTGTGTGTGTGTGTGTGTGTTCACAATGCAGGCTAAATCTACCAGTTAATGAGCAGCATACCTGGGCTCAAGACCCAGGCAGTTCTGCTAAACCCACTCCTCTGAACCATTTCCTGGTCTCTAAGGACCAGACATGAAGAACTTCCTCAGCTTCACCCTGGCTGCAACCGCTGCTTTCTTTCCTTTCTCTTCCTTTTCCATTGGATGGCAAGTTCCTGTGTTCTTAGGACCCTCCTGCTAGGACGGAAACTATGTCCAACACGATCTGATAAGGAATAAGCAGGTGTCCCCCAAGGGTAAATGAGCACCAGCTCTGGAACTACCACTAAAATGTGACTAGAAGAAGAAGCGCTCTTTTTCCCGTGGTCTGCTAAGCTATTAAAATACAAGTCTCAGGCTGCTGGAGTCCCTCTAGCCTCGGTAGGAGAGAGTCTCCTCAGGGGCAAAGTCCACAGAGAAAAAGCAGGGCCCGGGGATGGCGAGAGAGAGGAGTTCTGGTGGCCATCCCACCTAATCCTGGATCCAGCCAAGTCTAGAGACAAATCTAATTCTGTTCTTCTTAGTTGCCTGAGCTTAGTAAGTAGTGTTTGAAGCTAATGCCAGCCTGAGTCCAGTTTCTGTACCTTCTTACTCCCTGAGTGGACATTTTCATATCCTTATAGCCTACAATCTACAGTTCTGGCTAGAATTCCTGTAGAGTTAGCAGATAAGTAAGGCAGCAATTGTTTTAAGATCTTAGTATGTGGTTTCCCTCAGGATTTTTCTATTAAAATGAGCCCCTCTACAATCTACGAGAAAGTTCCCAGGCAACCGTGAGGCCTGAGAGAACCCCACCATCCCTAATTCCTGTAAGATGATAGCAGACCACCCTGTCCAGGCCAGCAAGGCTTCCTGTTTGGTGCAGCATTTTCCTGTGTCTGTTCATTCTTCAAACAAACAATGAACCCACCCTTTCCCCTCGACCCTGCCTTCTCCACACCCTCAGTCTGTGTCCACTTCTTAAATGGATGTAGAGTCGAACTGGAAGGAAATCGGTCCAACTGAACAGAGGCAAAATGAAAAACCCATAAGAATGGGAGAAGGGCCACATAAAACCATTCAATCCAAGAACATCTCGATATCCACTTCTTTCAGGCTCAGATTTGGTACAACCCTATTTGGATAATCCCTTTGAGTTCCCTCAAAAGGAGATGTGATTTGCTGTGAAACAGTGATGGATTCTCTACAAAAGCAAGTGCTTGATGTTAGGCATACATAGAAAAAGCACTGCTGCCCGCTGGGAATTTAACATTGAACTTGTATAACTGTCCTGCCCTTGGGACACAGCTCAGTATAACCCAAGGGTTGTTCCTTTCTTTCCCTCCTCTCCTCTCCTCACTCCTCTCCTCTTCTTCCCTCCCTCCTGCCTACTCCCCACTTGGCTTCTTCTGGCCTTCATTCCAACAGTCTAGGGCAAGAAGACCCAAGTTGGGAAAGATTGGATGCTATTTTTTCCCCTGTGTGTCTATTTGCTTTTTGTTCTTTCTTTTCTTAGCTAATGTGGCGGTCATGTACTTGATGTCGATTTCATGATTGGAAGTCTAGGGGTGGAGTCTAGCCTGTCAATCTGGAGATAGCCAATGAGACCTCTGTGGGCATGTTTTTCTCTGAGAATTTTGGGAAGTCTCGTGATATTTCCATATCCCCAGTTGTTGGGAGTCACTCCATTGACAAGACAAAATGGCAGCATCCGAGGAACCGGAAGATCTGGAGGAGAAGCCCCACGGCCTTACCCTGATAGAACCAGACTTCTGAAGCTGGAAAAGCACAGGGAGACTCTTGCCAGCGCTGAGATGTTTCTATCACCAAGGGATACTGCTGATGGTCCTTGAGCCCCGGAAACGAGGAGTCATGATGGGACCCCTGCCAGAGCTGGTCTGTGACTTTGTGAGTCGGAAGGAGACTTTATAGACTGGTCTCAGACATATGGGCTAATATCGGACTTATGACTTTGAACCGGACAGGGTTGGGATGCTTTCTCAATGTTCCATTCCTCTTCAATATAAACCTTTCCCTTATATCCATATGCGTGTCTATGAATTTGTTTCTCTAGTCTACCCGGACTAACACAGCTAACATCCTTACAAGAACCTCAGAAAGCAGATTTCACTCTTACCCTGATTTTCAGATGAAATATTCACCAGAAGGAGGGGGGAAAAATCTAAGACAAGACCCTAGCCCTGGAAGTCTCATGGCAGTGTCCAGGAAACACCAACAGCGAGTTGCTTGATTGCTCCCCAAAAGGTGGGTGGTTCACACAGAGGTGCCCTGGAAGAAAGTCCTGAACATCTCCTTCCAAAAAACCAGCCAGTGGAAACCCCAGAGAGCATGGGCGACTCCAGCTCCTCTGACTTCAGTCAATAGCCTCAAGTGAGACTGGCAGCTTGACTTCAGAGCCTGTGCCCTTGGTTGCACCTACTTTTGACATAGAAAGAAGTGGAAAGCTGAGCTGTTCATTTCAGTGGACTGTGGCTGGCAGAACAGTGATCCTGCAAAATGTTGATATCTGATTCTCCAAGACTTGGACTACATCAAATTATGAAAGTGGAGTCAAGGTCATTGATGGGACCCTGGTTTGCAATGGCCAAGTGCTCTGTATTGAACTGAAAGGTCAACAGCTGGACCCTAACAGCTGTTGTGTGGGAGAGAGGATCTGGCTATGTATGTGTTCCTGTTAAAATTTCAACCCAGCAAACCCTGTAGGGTCATTGCACTCAGTCCTATATGGCCACAAAGAGTCAGAGCTAAGAGGGTCTTTCTGGGGTTTCTGGGTGGGTTCAATGTAATCACTATTGTCCTTGAAAGGGGAAGGGGAAGCCAAAGAGCAGTGCAGAGAGATGGCAGTGTAAGGAGGACTTGGCCCAGAAGTGCTGGCTGGGAAGAGGCAGGAAGAGGGCCGCAGGCCAAGGAATGCAGATGGCCCCTGGAAGCTGGAAAGGGCAGAAAAACCAATGGTCCCCAGGGCTCCAGAAAAAGAATGCAGCCTGGCCAACTTCTAGATTTCAGCCCAGTAAGACCCTGGTTGGAATTTTAACTCAGAGACCGGTCAGACAGCAATTAGGTGTTGTCTCAATCAACTGGCTTTCTGGTCATTTTGAACAGAAGCAAACAGAAACCCAACCCAGAGAGGTAGCTGGTCAAGTGTGGCAGAGGGCCTCTGAGAAAACAGCGGGGTGGCATCAAGAACCCTGCCTGCTTAGAGATGCCAACAGCAGGCACAACTGCTATTTGAGAGGTGAGAAGAGCTGAGACCTGGCAGAGCACCATCACCCTTTCTTTTCCCTTCCACAGACTGGGAACTGGCAGGAAAATAATGTGCTTGATAAGAGAATTTCCTTGGTAAGCAACCTGATAATACGGTAAACCTAGCAGAGCTAGAAACGGTATAAGGTGTCAGGAAGAAATTCAGATGTTTCCCAACTCATAGCAATATTACAGGTCAGGGTAGAACTGCCCTTGTGAGTTTTCACGACTGTTTGCAGAAGTAGAAAACGTCTTATTTCTCCTGAGGATTGGCTGGTGGTTTCAAACTGCTTATCTTGAGGTTAGAAGTGAAACATGTAACCACTATACCACCGCGGCTGGAGAGGGATTAAAAAAGTGGACAGTGTACCCTACAAAGTCAAAACTACAAGGTCAGCAGTCTGAACCCACTGGCTGTTTTAAGAGAGAAAGATGTTACCCTACAGATTTCCAGTCTTGGAAACCTGAAGGGGCAGTTTTACTCTTCCTTACAGGGACAGGGTTTAGGAATAACTTAATGGCAGCGAATCAATGTCTCTGGGTCCTAATTGACGTGATGGCAGAAGTGTGGTTCTAAGTTCAGGTACTCTGTCAAAAGCATGGGACTTTTCAGACCCAAGAACGTGGGCCACCATTGCGTTCTGGCTCTCACAGCTTTTGTTGCCTCTGCGTCCCAGCTTTTTCTTCTGCTTCTAGCAATCACTGACTTTGGGCTAAGTATCTGGTAATATATGGGCAAGCCTCTGTCTTTACATTCACTTATAGGGGCAGGGAGGGGCTTGGAGGAAGGTGAAAAATACATCACATCTTTAGCCTGATATGAAATGTAGTTGTACCCATGCAAGATCAAATCAGCAGCATCATTCGCTCAAATTCTAGGAAGATGCTTATATTTAGACCAGGCCCGTCAACATCGAGGTTTTTATTTACATTCAATTCACCAGCTAGCTCCTTGGTCATGATTAATTTATATTTATTAATTTATACTTGCTGAGCTCCACACAGGAATAGTAAAAAGTGGGTGATAGATAAACTCAGCATCGAGAAATGCAGAATCAAATCATTCAAAGGGTAATGTACCCCCAGAGGGTCTTTATAACTATACAGCAGTGAGATGACCTTAAATAACAAGGTCTTTCATGATTGAAATGGATGGATTCAGAGAACTAGCTGCACCCCCACAGTCACCTCTCAGCTTTATGATAAAGGCACACTATGGCCATGTGGATTTTAAGTAAGGCCCATGACTGTCAAAGCCAGCAGTAAACCTCCAGGGGACAAAAGGACAAGCTCTCACTGCCATGGAGCAGGGGCAACAAACCATATCTTTCTCTTACAGAGAGGCTGGTGGCTTCAAACTGCTGATCTCGCCGGTAGCAGCCCACGAAGTAACTCACTACCCTAGCAGGGCTCCTTAAAGGACAAGATGCTGGTGAGTATTTCTTGCTATTTCTAAGTAGGCTGAGCTAAAGATCGAAATGCATCCCCTTTCCACCAAGATGCCTGAGAATTTGGGAATGTGCTATCCCAGGGGCTGGTCCAGTATTACCCCACTCTTGGCCCCACCCCTGGCTTGTAATTGTGCTGAGTCAGTGGGCACAATGCAACAATGCCCTATTTGCCACCATCGGCAGCCTCACACTCTCTGGGTAAGACATGACTCCTGAATGCCTTGGGCAGCTGGTCAGTGGGTGGACTAGTAGGGAAATAGCAATAGCCACTCCACCACTTTATTCCCCAACCCAGCCCTGAAGCCAGAGGTTACAAAACCCCACGACTACCACATCTAGGCAGGACAGTCCAGTGTGTGCCATAGGCTAAGGAGAAGAAATACAGAGCATCCTGTGTGATCGGTCTCCATTCTTGATAAGGTAATAATATGAACAGATGTGGCTCTTCTCTAGGTCTTAGCAGAAAGATGAGCCTTTTTGCTCCCAAGAAGAATTACAGTCTTGGAAACCCACAGGGGCAGCTGTATTCTGCCCTATCCTGTCATTATGAGTGAGACTTCACTGGAGGGCAGTGAGCTGTAGAAAAGCAGATAGCCCTGGTACAGGGTGGGCTAAGTTCTGGGCCCTGAACCATGTCGTTGGTAGATCAAATCCATCAGCAAGAGAAAGAAGAAGTCACCTGTTCCTGTAGAGATTCGCATGCAGGACAGGGGCACAAGCTTGAAAACCCTGCAGAGCATTTCTTTTCCAGTCTGTAGGACTACTATGCAGGGGAATTGAGTCAGTGATAATGGGTCTGACCTTGGACTTATAAGAAGAAATAACAGAGTGAGAAGCAACTGGTGGTCTGCTGCTGTGTTGGAAAAACTCAGGGAATGGTAGAAACCTGGGGAAATTAGCAATCACAGGACCATTGAGAATAGGTGATCATTGTCATTGAGCTTCAATAAATGATGACCACATGGGAATGGGAATCCATAGTGGTCAGATCCTGTTTTTCCAGATTGATCCTAAAATAAAGAATTTCATGTAACATCCAACAGATTTAAAACTTGCCATCCCTATCCCTCAGAAAAACAAAACATGTGTTTTTTTACCTATTAATAAGCCAAAAACCCCAAAACAAACAAACAAACCCAAACAGACTTGGGGCAGGCTTAAAATACCTTGATGAGCCTGAATGCTCAAGTGTGTACAGGCAACAAGGAAGTTCTCTTGTATTCATTCACACACGGTACCAAGAGGACACAGCATCCTGCTAAGGGCTACAGATGCCCTCTGTTTCTAAAGGTAAATGTCTTTAAGGTATTCCAACGCCCCAGCCATTCCAGGCTTTCCTTTCATCTGCTTTGGGGCCACTCCAAGCCCTGGTGCTACCTCCCAGACCTGCTCTATTCTTAGCACAATCACCGCAACTAAAGCACAAGGTGCTGCCTGCCAGGATACTGCCAGCCCGTGCTTCCAACACTGCTGAAATGCACCAACTCCTGGCCCGGCCTCTGGAGTGTGCTCCACTCAGTTGGCTCCACGTCATCCTGTGGGTACCATGTACTGAGCCACTCTCTCACGCAACACAAAAGCGTGTTTTATCGAAGAAAGCAAGGCCAGAAACTATCAAATTATCCATCTCTGGCAGGCTTTTCATGGAAAGATCCAGGAAGTTTGAAATATGTATCTACTTTAATCGTTGCAGCCTAACATAAAACCCACCACACCATCAGGATTCCTGAAGCAGCTTGGACAGAGTTCCCTTGGCCTCCCTCCCTCTCCACACACCCTGAAGTTCCCGTTGCCACCATGTATTGCTGTGTATGCCACGGTACTCGTATAGCTCACAGACGCTTGCCAAGCTTCATGCGCTCATGAAGCAGCCTCAAAGGGTTGTGTGGGGAGAGTCACCTCGTGTGTTGATTCTTGATGAGCAGCCGGGGCCACAGCACCTCGACCCAGGACGAAACAGGAGAATCAAGGGAAGACTTGGTTCTGGGTGGTGCACAAGGAAGCCTGGTGGCCAGTGAGTTACTCACTGGACTGGAAACCACCAAGTGGGCAGTTGGAAAACCCCAACTGCTTCGAGGGAGGAAAATGAGGCTGTCTCCTCCTGGGAAGATGAGGGAACCCCACAGGGCAGTTCTGCTGTCAGCCTGCACTCAGTGACGGCGAGTTTAGTTTAGATTTGGGGTAGTGGAAATGAGCTGTGTGCTCTCCACTGGCTAACCAAAAGATCAGACCCCGGGTCCACTTCGAGGCGCCTCACAAGAAAGAGCTGGCAGTCTACTCTAAAAACATCAGTCACTGAAAACCCTCTGGAGTCCAGTTGGTTCTACTCTGGGGCAAAGTGGGTTGCCAAGAGTTGTGGTCAACTCCACGGCCATTGGGATTTTCCCTGAAGGATTTTCCCTGTAGAAGGCAAGCCGCTGATATGGGCAGAATCAGGTAGGAGTCAGAGACTTCCTGGTAGTGGGGCTGGAGCTGGGGTTCTGGGATGGCAGTGGGAAAGAGAAACAATAGTTTTTAAATGTACATTTCCTCAGCCCCCCAGGGTGGGAGGTTATCTCTGTGGTCCAGGAGGCGTGGGTCTTTATTTAGCTCTTTAGAATGAAGATAAAAGGAAAATAGCCTCTTCAGGAAGAAGAAAAAAGAAAAAAAATAACAGAGGAAAACCATCCATGTCCCTTTATAAGTATCTCTGCGGTGTCCAGGCCCTCTCCATGCAAATTCACTCCTCAGAAGCGGGTGGCAGGTTCGGGAACACCACAACTGACCCAGAGGGGTGGCTGAATGGAAGGCAACCCCGTTTCCTCCCCACACCGCCAGGCCTCCGCTGACATCCTGCACACCCCCTCCGCCACCCCATGAGCTGCTGGCCAAGCTGGGGAACCCTGAGGCTTTCAGGGGCTTTTATCATATTAGAAGCATTTTTCTCATCATAACTGAGACCTTTAGTATTGCATTAAAAAGATGGTTAATTTTCTTAAGCTTCCTTTTAAACACAGAAATAGGATTAGAAGGATAACACGCTCAGATGCAAGCGCATTATTTGATTATGTCTAAACCGAATCCTGCCTTCACCTTGGCCTGCATAGTCTCCATTTGGGGCTTTATTGGTTGATAATGCCAGACTGTCAGATACTATTACTTGGGGAGTATCTGTTGCTACATGTTCTTTCTTCCCATCTTGAATGCTGAAGGTTTGGAATTGAATTATGGAATACGTTCCCCAAGCCTTGCCATTTGGGGGACCTGTGCACCTGGTTCTGAAGATGGGAAGAATAACTTAGAACAACAGAGGGGAACTCTTCCAATAACACTGGAAGAGAAATCGTGCAGCTGACCCTTGGGGCTGTAAGCAGACTTTCTCCTCTCTTCAAGGGCAAAGGATGAGGAGACAGGGTTGTGAGGTAAATGAAGAGACCTCACAAATCAGCTACAGGCCACCCCTTCCTATCCTCTTCGGTTTCCACACTATACTAATTGGGTTAAAAATCAGGCCAGGAAAATGCCCAGGAGCATGATCCGATGGACACAGCTGGTGACAGCAGGCGTTGGAATCCACCATGTGGCAACTGAGTAGGCCTATAATGATGTTTACCTCTTTTCTCTCAAATCTGTTGTGATCCCCTTCTTGGGAATGGAAACCGTCTTGGGATTCTTGTATCCTGGATCCTGATCAACGAAGGCAAAGCAGCCTCACCCAACGTTCCCACGTGGGGAACTCAACCGAGGAATTCATCCATTGTTCACAGCCCTTCTTGATGCCCTGCAAGGAGGCGCCCTCATCTCCTTGGCTCTCTTGATGCAGAGAAAAAGGCATCCCCTGACGTGAGCCTGTGGGCAGGGCTTCCAATAACACCAGGACACAAGCCACCCCAACCAGCGATCCATTTCCAGCAGCAACGGGGCCTCCTTACCTGTCGCAGTGGTTGCATTTGAAGGGCTTAGCGCCCGTGTGTTTCCTGTAGTGCCTCGTGAGTTCATCGCTTCGTGCAAAACGCCACTCACACCCTTCCCAGGAGCACTTATAAGGCTTCTCACCTGCAGAAAGGGATGACAGGATTGTGGTCAGCAACGAGAACCAAAAGATTGCGCCCGATCAGTTTCTACTGGCTGCTGACGGGTCTTGCAAGGGGGTGATGGGCTGGTGGCAGAACGCCAATCTTGAAAGATGGCATGTCCTGGCAGGAACACTTCAGTCTCCTGGCCTTCCCCTCAGCCCCCACCTTGAAACGGATTTTGTCCGGCCTTCAAACCTGGAGCTAATCATTTCAGGGCCCAGAGTTCGAGACTCTCCATCTACTGAGGAGACATCAATTTTATTTATTTTTCTAACCTCTGGAGGACATGGTTCCCCCCCCCACCCCAACCCCCGACTGTCCACACGGAAAGGAAATGTGCTATTTTCATCAGAACCACAAATGCTTCTAAGTCTATTTTTTTCTCCAGAATCTACAGCAATTTGCCATTTCGGGCATTTTCGCCTCCTCTCTCCCCTTGCCTCCTACCACAAACTTGTAGCCAGGTGGCTCACAGACACATGTCTCCCAGTAAATGCGAGGACTGAGAAGGGACGGCAGTTGGAGGCAGAGAAAAGCAAACAAAAAACAAAAATCATTGGAGGGTACCTGACATTTCTGTAATGTGCTGCACTAAAGAATCCTACTTGGGGAGCCCATCGCGTAAAGACTGGAGAGTGTTCAGAGGAGAGCAGTATTCGTTACTATGAAATATTTTAAGAGTCCATTTGTGGAGCAAGGCTGTAGCCACCATGAAGCTGCTTCCAAGCCGGAGGGTGAGTACTTGTACTAAAGTGAGCTTTTCAGAAAGAAAGTAGAGATGAGTTTGTCAGAGAAGGTACCTGAGTTTGCTTTCAGACCTTTTTTCTCATCGATCCTTGAACCTGTCACCAAACACCACAATCATACATCCTCCCAATCATGCGACGGTCTGATTTTAATGAAGAATACCAATAGTCTTTGATAACCTGAGAGATGTGAGAATTCCTGAGCTCCAATATCGGAGGCAAGTAGGCAGAATAGCCCAAAGGTCAGAAGCCACTTTTCTCGGCTCCATCTCTTCCATTTCTTCCCTGAATGGTCTAACTTCAGACAAGAGTTAATTGAGCTGGCTGGGGCTCAATTTCCTTATCTGTAAGATGGAGATGACAATAGCGTATGCCTCAAAGGTTTGGAGAGGGCGCATCAATAAACCCATGCAATAGATATTCCTGAAGCCCTGATGGCAGAGCCATTAGGCACCGACTCAGACAGAAGGGCCACTGGTTCAAGTCCATCCATGGCTCCACCAGAGGAATGCATGACAACCTTCTGTAAAGAATACTGCCCAGGGCAGTGGGGCTCTCGGGTCCTGGTACATAGGAACTAACTGGGCGGCAATCAATGACAACAACAACAACAACAACAACAACAACAGTGTTATCAGTTTCCCCTGCCTACCGACCCCAGCATTCCAGGACCCAGCACTGCCACGCATGTATTCTCCTTAAGGCAAAATCCATTGTCCTAGGATTCTTCCATTGGCAGTCCGCGAGGAGACATGGCCCAGATCTACATGTGACCCACTTTCTTCTTTCCACCTTCCCCTTCCTTGGAAATCTGACTACAAAGCATTTGCAATGCTTTATGTCTCTCATCCAGAATCAAACCAAACAGGGTTGAAAATTTCACTTCATTAAACCGGTGCCCTAGTGAGTCACGGTTAGGTCAGAAAGACCCAGAGAGAAGAATGAGAAACACAGGCGGGTCTCTTCAAGGGAACCAGGAGGGCAGGAAGGAGGGCTGACCGTGTTTCAGTTTGGGAAACTGGAAAAAGAAAAAGAATCACCGAGCAGCATTAAAGGCTTGCCTCCTGGGTCTTTATTGCCAAAGTGTTCTAGCAGATGCTCCCGGTTTGTTAAAATAGGGGCATCCCAGACAGCCCCATTTCCCTCTGAGTTCATGGCAGACGCAAGACCAAAGCCAAGACAAAACAGACAAGCAAATGCATGGCCATCGATGGAGCTCATGTCAACTCTTGGCTTGTGGGGATGTTTCCCATGCATACTGTGAGATGAAATGGGTTCTCATACATTAGACACATTTCCGGGGTCTGCTGCACAGTAAGTATTCAACTAATGTGAACTCCCATTTCTCCTCTCAGGTGGTCCTGGGGGGTGGGGGCACAGTGATTGAGTGCTTTGGCCTAACCCAAAGGTCAGTGGTCTGTACCCACCAGCTAGCTATGCCTAGGGAGAAAGATGAGGCAGTGTGCTTCTGTAAGGATTTCCAGACTCTTCCTCCGTGTCCTGTATGGTCAGGAAGAATTGGAATTGACTCGATGGCAGTGGGGTATGTGTCTCTTTTGATCCTCCCATCAATGGACTTACAAGGGCTGTCTGTGATGGGCAAAGGCCTAAGTGGTGACAATAAAAACCCCAGAGGTCACTGGTCCTAACAAGCAAGTGTGGAGTCACCGTGGACAATGGAGATATTAGAAACCAGAAGCTTTTTAGGTTCCAAACAGAACCTGGCCCTGAGGGCCATGACAACGTGACTTAGTGTCACCCTGCAGGACAGAGTGGAAAGAAAAAACTGAGGCCTAAGACACGAGACTTCAGAAATTCAAAACGCCCTCCATCTGCCAAGGCCTTCAAATGCAACCAAAAGAGAAGGTTTTCCTAGGAGCCTCGGGACCCAAACACACCCCACCCCCAACAAGATCATGAGGAAACCCTATGATATTCTACAGCCACGAGCAGAGACATCCAGTCCCAAGAATCAATCCCGCAATCGAACTGGCCCAGCCGTCACAGGCAACCACATTCTAAAGGACACAGGAAGGACAGAGAGAAAACAAAGGAGATTAAGGTGGATGTCTTTGAGCATTTTATTTTTCATTTCAGTGGTTCATTTTTTCTCTGTGCTGAATTTTTTTAAAACTAGCTTTGTATTGTCTCATGTTGACGAAGAATAAAATGTCAGAACCTAGGTTATTTCTCAGCTAAGGGTAAAGGCCCGGGCCCATGGAGACCAGCCTGTCTAATCGCAAAGGAGTCCAGATGCCTCGATGGCTAATTGCTGTGCTGCTAACCCAAAGATTGGCAGTTTGAACCCACCAGCTGCTCTAAGGGAGAAAAGACCTGGCAATTTGCTCCCAGAAAGATTCATTCAGCCAGGAAACCCTGTTCTACGGCGTCATCTAGGGTCCCGATGAGTCGGAGTTGACTTAAGAGACACACAACAAAATCCAACAGCTAGTTCTACGGCCGTCCAATGGCTACACTGCCAGATACGCCTGGGTCCCTTTTGCCATGGTCCAGACAGCCAGCTTGTCTGCAGGGAGTTTGATGGGGCTCCGCTTCCTGCTGCCAGCGAGATGCTTTCCAGAATAGTACAGAGCACAGGTCGCTCTGAGCCCTGATGACATTTTAGCCAAGTTATGGCTTAGTGATTCATCAAGATATTTTGTTTTTCTTTCCGTTGCTTGATTAATTTAACTGTAACTTGCCACTTCTGCAAAGCATCTTGAACAAGGCATTAAAAATAACCAAGAAAGAACTCAGCCAGATGAAGGAGCAGCTTCCCAAACAGGCTGAGTTCAGAAATCAGAGGAGCAGAAAAACATGTGGAATTCACAACGTGACTTCGCATTTAGGACATAGGGACCGTGAGGCTGGGCTGGCCTCATTTCTGGGTTTTATGCCCACTTCCATAAACCACATGCACCTTACAAAGCAGGTC
The DNA here is from genome assembly GCA_004026705.1 of Nesogale talazaci. Classification (NCBI taxonomy): domain Eukaryota; kingdom Metazoa; phylum Chordata; class Mammalia; order Afrosoricida; family Tenrecidae; genus Nesogale; species Nesogale talazaci. The sequence goes on along the minus strand of PVJH01001398.1, from coordinate 192,789 downwards.
TTCCCCCCGTTCTATCAGCATGCTCGAGATTGATTCTTCTCCAACAGCAACAACCAACTTCCTGAATCCGGAGGTGGACCCACCTACAGCCCCAATGTGCTGGTTTTCATCCCGGAAGCCTACCTGACAATTTCTGCATGGGTCCCTTAAAAAGGGGGGTGGGGGTGGGGAGGGGCATGTCAGTATAACTGGACAAAGTTTGATGCAGTCCGCTAATCTCCCTCATTTCCCCTGCCTTGTCATCCTTTTTTCTCTTCTTCCTCTCGTCCATATCAACCTCCTGGGTATTAGACACAAACCAGAAAGGGTTGGGTCCTGGCATGACCCTGTGCCATACCCCCACCCAGAACAATGTACTTTCCGGGCTTTCTGTACCTCAGCAATGAGCAACAAAGTTCTAGAGAGGCCTGACTGAGAGAGCAGAGGGAGGCAGACAGGGGAAAGGAAGCCTTAAAATATCAGGACTCAGGTGACAAGAGGCTCTGACTAACAAATCTGACAGATTTCATTTGGCAACAACCTCAAGAATGGAGTGACTGGTCACGTCTGAAAGTGTATGGGCAAATAGATATGTAGTATACAAATAGATATGCACATATAGAAGTATCTAGATGTACATGTATATATGCATATACTTGCATGAAAAGCAGTAGTTTTTCAACCTTCCTAGTGCTGTGACCCTTTCATACAGTTCTCCTCATGTTGAGGTGACCCCCAACCATAAAATGATTTTCATTGCTACTTCATAACTATGATTTTGCTACCACTATGAATAGTCATATAAATATCTGCTAAGCAGGATGTATTTTCATTCTCACAAATTGAACATAATTAAGCATAATTAAAGAATAGTGATTAATTGCAAAACAATATGTGGGACATTTTATGTGTTTTCTGATGGCCTTAGGTGACCCCTGTGAAAGGATCGTTCCACCCCCAAAGGAGTCACAACCTATAAGTTGAGAACCATTGTGTAAATAAAGGGTTCGAGTAGAACTGTCAGATAAGCATGGGATTTCTAAGTAAATGGTTTGAACCTACTAGCCACCCCATGCGAGAAAGATGAGGCAGTCTGCTAAAGATAAATAGTCTCCAGATGTAGAGTCTCAGAAACCCTATAGTATATAGGGTCACCGTGAGTTGGAACTGACTTGATGACAGTGGGTTGGGTTCTATGTACACGTAAGTACAGATGTGTGTTGGTATGTGGGTGCCCTAGAAGACATCATTGTAAAGATACTTCACAGATAAGCCAAACATTGGGAGAGGAGTTTTCTAGGTCTGAAGGCTTGGGATCTTAATCCCATGTCACAACTCAATTACCATAAGCTAGTTCACAAAGGTCACGTTCCGCATCCTAATGAAATAAGTCACAGCTAAGGACTTAAGAACCTGTAAGTAGCCACATAAGAGACAGCTACTACAAAAAAAGAGAGAGAGACACAGAGAGAGAGAGAGAACTATTGGTCTCCACTTCTCAGGGGCAAAAGAGCGGAAGAAGGAAATCAGAGTCGCAGGGAAGAAATGAGTCTGCCAGGTTGATGGTGTACTTTATCCAGCCATCAGAAGAACAACCTGGTGTCAGGCTGCCACCACCCACTGGTCTGACCAGCGCCACAGTGGAGGATGCTGGCTAGTGTGGGAGCAAAAGTACAGCACAACTCCAATGTGTAAAAATGGGCAGATTAACTAGATCAGAGAACTTCCCAAGCATACTGCCCTGAGAGGTTCTTCAAACCTTGAACCCCAAACCCCGAGATCTCTTTTTAACAGAAAAAGCAGAGTTGACAAAATAAAAAAATAAAATAAAATAAAAAAATTTTAAAAAGTCATTACTAGATTAGGGCCCTCCTTAGCAAAAAAAAAAAAAATCTATATGAATTCACAAGGTCAGTACTGAATCATAGCAAAGATGAGACAGTAAGAGAGCAGAGGTTCTAGAATGTTAACAGGAAGGAACACCCAGGCACAAAGACTGGGAATGTTGCCACACAGTGAGAAAGGGAACTAACAGTACTATCCAACTTGTGGGTAAGTGTCAAAGAGACACCAAACTTGCCCCACAAACATAACATTATTTTTATGAAAGAGAAATGAGAAGTCCCAACTTGTACATGAAGGGGCTTCAAAAATTCATGGAAATATTTCATTGTCCTTTCACTCAATTCTTTCATGAATTTTTGGAAGCCTCCCCAAATGAACAATTGTAGGATTTTAATGCATACTGGGGCTTCCTGGACGAGGAAAACCATGCACAGCAAACGTACGACTTAACTCTCAACAGTGCCTGAGAGAAGGTGGCCAATTCCCCCAGACACCAGACAGGAGCATGCCTGTGCCTGCCGAGCTCAGAATTCTTGACATTGAAGATGTCCTATTAGAAACCTTGGTTTTAGGGTGAACATGAAGAATTCCTTTTCCTGCCTGGCATTAATCCCAGGAAATGTGTTCCCCTGGAGGAGTCACATGTCACCTGAGAGGTCTAATTGGGGTTCCACATACATGTGCTTAAAGAAAGCTCAGACTGTTTGAGAAACATGATTGGCATTTAGCAGCATGGAACCAGAGGAAGAATCTATGCTCTCACACAAAATGGTCTCTGAAATGGAATGAGATCTATAACGGTGCCCTGGTTTTGATTTGTTTGCTTTGTTTTGTTCTTAATGTTTTTGTACCATGATTATTCAATCTGCGTGTTAAAAAAAAAGGAAAACCCTCTCATAAATATTAAGAAAAGATAGAAGTTTGTATGAAAGCTCTTAATGTACTCATTGACTCAACAGCAGTGATTTGGGGTTTGGAAGTTGACTAGTGCGCCAGTAGGTTATGATATTATAAAACATATATTATCTGTAGAAATGAAAAGAAAAAAGAGGACAAATAAAATATAAATAAAAGGGATATATTTTCCCCTTAGATTTCAGAAAATTGTAAATCAAATAACCCATCCCCCTGCCACCCAGGTGATTGTGATTTATGGTAACCCATCGAGAGCTTTGGAGGCTATAAATCTTATAAGGGAGCAGGTAACCTGCACATCAGCTGGTGAGTCTGAACTACTGACATTGCAATGAGCAGTACTACACTTACACAGCCATGCCATCAGAGCTACTCGGCCAATTATTTAAATGGAAATATATATATATATATATATATATATCCATTATTATCTATAATTATATTTTACACATATTTATACACATATATCCATTTTTATATATTATATATATATCCTTCTTGCCTTCAGAAAGGTTGCCTAGCACAACTCTACTTTATGGACCATGGCTTTATAGGATACATGAAAATGGTCTTACTAGCCACCGCACCAGCTCACTGGTCTCGGGCACCTTTTCTGACAACCCGAAGCCCTCCCACCCTGGCTATTCTTTTAGCTATAGCGGAGAGCAACCCTTTGGAAATGTAAATCAGAGCATGTGTGTCCCTTACAGGGGACCTCAATCTATGTATTTCCATATAATTGATTTCTTTGACATTCAGCAGTTTTATTTTCTGCATTTAAAAACATTATTCTGCAAAGGGTTCCACAGACTTCACTGGGTTGCCAAAGCAGTCCATGACCCCCCAAAAGGTTAAGAACAAATTAGAGTGTAAATGCTCCAATGGGCTTCCATTACTCTCAGAATAAATGTCAAAATCCAATACAGCTGGACAGTTGACACAACCCGGTCCCTGGCAGCTTCTGCAATGGCACCTCCTTCACCCTCACCACAGCCGGCCCCTGACCACCAGGCTGTTTACTTGTACTTGGAGGGAAACATTTCCTCTGAGTCTCGGCTTCCATGTCTCTTTTTGGGAGATCTGCGCTGACCATTCCTTTTAAAACAGCAGATGCTGACACCTCCACCCACACCCCATACCCCTTACCCTAATCAACTTTTCTTCACAGCACTGAACCACTCTGAAATTGGATTTTTACATTCTTCGCAAGCATTTGGGTATTGTCGTCTTCTCCTGTGAAACCACAGACTTCGTGAAGACATCATTTCTGTTTACTGGGACACCAGCAGCCCAAGGCAGTGTCTGGCACAAGGTATCTGTTCAGTCTTATGAAACACACTGAGTAAATACATAAACCATCCTGGTTTACGTCAAAGATCTGAGTAGATCCAGAGAAACAATACAGCCTGAGTAGTACAGCCACTGCCTCCCTTTCTATAGATTGATCTGTCTTAAAAGTAGAAAATGTTTGTTTAAACCCGGCCACACTCTGGCAGGGCCTACCATGGATAATGTACTCCTTCACCACCAAAATCACTCCTCCTACTTCTTCCTCCTCTCCCAGAGACTCAAAGAAACGTATTCTGAGAATCTGCCTATCACCAGCAACGCATACCCAAGACCACTGCCTCCTGAGCTCCTCTGGGAAACCAGGTGTGTCATTTGATGGAACTTACATAGAAAAGTTCCCCCTAAAGATATATTTGGGAACGCATGAGTGGTAGGTCAAACACACTATGCTATGCATTTGCCTTCAGGATACATGGGGCCGAATCTTGCATGCAAGATTTTCACATCCCTTGAAAATACACAGAGCTAACTCTCACTTTCTGCATCTATGTTGAGGTGCAAAATGTCAAGATCCAAATCCAAGTTCCAGAGAGACGGTAGTGGTTTAAAACCACAAAGGAGATGAGGGTTCAATGACATGGTGGTACATGTTAAGCTGGGCGACTACACACACATCAGTGCAGTCTTGCATGCAGCTTTGAGAATGGCACATACGTCAGGTTTCAGTGGCGCTTTGGGACTAAAACAGACTAAGAAGAAAGGCCTTGGGACTTTTGAAAAATCAGCCAATAGAATCCTATGGATCGTGATTGTCTAGTTCCACTGCGTATGGATAGCCATGAACTAACTCAGTAGCTGCCAACAACCAGAACAACCCAAGTCTCAGGCGGCAGAGTTGACCATGGCTAGATTTCTGAGCTGAGCAAGTGGCTTCTGAGTTCTGTTCACATAGTCACTGAGTATAGCTAGAGGAAACCAGAAGAGACACATCGATGCTTTCAGATCTTCTTTGGAACCACCAGCAATGTCAGCCAGCTGGGGGTCATAAGCGGCAAGGAGAGAAAATGCCGCTATGCTTTCTGAGCACTGGAAAGAGGAGCCCGTGACGAGGGCTCTCTGATTTGGCCATCCCAAATGTGTTAGGTACTGCAACTAAAATACAAAAGCCACAACTACAAAACCCAAATTCTTGACTCTGTTTGGGAAGCCATCTCTCAGAATTTCTCTAAGATTTCATTTGACTCTTTAATAGAATGCTTTTCTATGTTGATGGATCAAAGGATTGATGGAAAACAAGCCAAGGACTTTATTTCTCAGAATTTCAAAAGCTTTTAATTACTACATAAAGAAGCTCATTCATCTATTTGTACTTCATATGGGTTTTTCACACACACTCATGATTCGCTCTATGGAGGACCTATAAGTGTTAGTAATTTGTGAATTTACCCAACGCACCAGTTACCAGAGTAACAGGTGTACACAGCAACATTTACTCTATTTTTCATTGTTCTTCTTATCATGATGGTTCTTAAATGGTCACCTGAGATTTAAACCACTCATCCTCAATGAGCTATTGCTGCGACTCAGGGTGTAGGCAGAGTAGGTTTTGATGGAACTGGTTAGGGCACGCACTAATAAACAGCCCCTAGCCACACTCAGTGGCTATTGGGCACTAATAATAGGACTATGGTAAATAGAAGTGAACTTTTAATTTTATTGAATTCTAAGTAATTTCAATTATAAAATTGATAAAAAGCATCTCACATTTTTATGTGTTCCTAAAATTATGAACCATAATTGACATGATTAGATTTAACCAAATGAAGTGTAGCATATGGAATGAGATATGCCCTTAAGTCAGTGATTCTCAACCTTCTTAATGCTGCAATCCTTTAATACAGCTCCTCATGTGATGGTGACCCCCAATCATAAAATTATTTTCCTTGCTATTTCATAACTGCAATTATCACAAGGGGTCAGTATTCACAACTACCATAGCTGAATATTAAAAGGCCAATCAGTATCTAGATTGTTCCCAGGGTACAGATAAATATATATGTATATATAAATGTGTACATATATATATACACACACATACATATACACATATGTATTTTGCAGTAGTTGATGGTTTTACAGTACAAGATTTTGCATTTACCCCATAATTGTAATTCCTGAAGTGTCATTTTACCTCCAACACTGTTGTTTTCAACACAGTAGCTGCTCTGTACACAGTAACTGCTCTCTACGCATGTCCACATAGGTACATTATGGCACCAACCCTTTCACATTTGTAAGGGGTGTCTGTGATGGGTTTGGCACTATGGTACTTGTATGTGGGCATTTATCTGCATGTAGGAACACCTACCTGGAGACAGACAGAGGGGTGGTGCCTCAGTTCCTAAGATCATTGGATATATGTATTTCCTGATGGTCTTAGGTGACCCACAGGCTGAGAACCACTGCCTTAAGTGGATTTTGGAAATTGTACACTGGATTTTGAAGTTTGTACAAAAAAGGAATAGAAATATCTCATTGATAACTTTTTCTATTGACTACATGTTGAAGTGGTAACACTTTAGACATATTGGGTGAAATAAAATATATTGTTAAAATCAATTTAAAAATTTAAATTACACTTGAAGTTTGCATATATGCATATTTTAGGCATTACTGATCTGCAATGTACTTTATTTTTTTAAATCTTTTTTTTTTTTTTTTTAGGCATCACTGCCTCTGGTGGTGGGAGTAGGAGGCCCATCCTTGCTGCTGGATTTGAACCTCCAACCCAGTGGTCCGCAGTATTTTTTTAAATCATTTTATTAGGGACTTGTACAACTCTTATCACAATCCATACATACATCCCTTGTGTCAAACACATTTGTACATCTGTTGTCATCATCATTCTCAAAACATTTGCTTCCCACTTGAGCTCCTGGTATTTGCTCCTCATTTCTTCTCCCCCACCCCTTCATGAACCCTTGATAGTTTATAAATTATTATTTTGTCATATCTCACTGTCCAGCATCTCCCCTCACCCACTTTACTGTTGTCCATAATATATTTTCTATATAAAATCTTACCAACAACTCAAACTTAAGGGCTTCTTACTCTTTACCCCACGGCCTCCCTTTCCAGTGTTCTCATTCCACGTTCGTCTCCCAGATTGTGAGAGGAGAGGCCAGTCCCTGGAGGAGGACCTCAGACTCGGTAAAGCAGTGAAACAGTGAGAAAGAGGAAAACACTTGACCAAAAGGACTGAACCAGTGGCTGCCCCGATTGGCTCAAACATAACAAGTGGGAAGATGGCACAGGATGGGCAGTGTTTCATTTGGTTGTGCTCAGGGTGTCTATGACTCAGAGCCATTGTAACAGCAACAAATAACAACAACAACAACCCCTGGTTGTGGAGTCCTGGTGGCACAAGGGCTACACAATGAATTGCAGAATGACAGGTGGGGAGTTCAAGAAAGGTGTGGCACTATGCTGACGAAAGACTACCGCCTTGGACACCTTATAGGGGTCATTCTATCTCCCTGATGGGGTCACTATGAGGCAGTATCCACTTGACAGCAATGGGTTTGGCTTTCATTTCCCTGTAGTAGAAGTACCAAAGCAGGCTTCAAATCTTGGAGGTAGTCGTAAGTCTGAGAAAGTGAAAGGGAGAGAAATACCCAGTCACCACACCTGACTACTGGCTTCTACCTTTGTAGAATCTCTCATGCCCTCTCCTCTCTCCTCTCCTCTCCTCTCCACCAACTCTACTCTGGGCCTTCTTTTGCTGAGTGGAATCATAGCACTTCCCCTTTGAGGGCTTCCCCTCTTTTGGCATGCTAGGACCACCTGAAGCATTTGTTGGAACTGTAGGTTCCTGGGTTCCATTCTAGACTTTCTGTAAAAAACAAACAAACCATTTCTAGATTCTCTGGATGAACTTTTGGGAACCTGACAGTGGTGTTCAAGCTAAGATCAGATGGGAAAGGAGTGACCGAAGTCAAGAGGGGTCAAAACTTTGCAGGTTGACAGAGCAGCATTTGCAAAGCCTCCAAGAGCAGAAAAGGCCTAGAGCTTGTAAACCAGCTATAGTATAATGATACAGTGATATAATGATCTCATTATACCAAAGGACTCCAAGATGCCTTCTCAGATCCCTTCTCCCTGATCTCCCTCCAATTTAATGGGGCGTTTGGGATCTCTCTCTCTGGCGAGCTTGGGAACATCAGGAGGGCTGGATTTGAATTTATGTGACTCTCCACTCTCTTCAGAGCTCAGCGCAGAACCTTGTAAAGAGCAGGTGTGTAAACAGCACTTTTAGTTACAGATTTCACCAATAAAAGTGCTAGAAGACACCTAACCTATCATCTTTAAGTCGCAACCACAAAAAGCTGTGCTGGCGTGATGGGTTACTCGGTGGGCAACGACAGTTCAAATCTACCAGGGTCTTCACAAAAGAGGAGATTTTCTGCTCTAGGAAAGTTTTCCAGCCTCAGAAACCCTAAGGAACAACACTACTCTGTCCTCTTGGGTTGCTATGGGTTGATATCGACTAGATGGCAGTGGGTTTTATTTTTTATAGTCCTCAGTGGGATGTGTTTTGTCTGCCACATGCCTCTTGGTGTATTTCTGTTCATCAAAAAACAGTTTTAACGACGTATTCACTATTCCTTTGACTCCACTGTCTCCTACCCACATTAGATTGAAAGTGCTTTTAATACTGAGTCATCTTCAACTTCCAATTCAATAACTATGGATTAGGTTATCTAGTAGGTGTCCAGCTACATGGCTAGATGCTAGCTCACTTACATTCTTCTGCTGTGGGTTAGGCATGGGGGCTGTTGACTATAAGGTGCATGGTTCAAACCTACCAACCGCTCCTCAGGGAGAAAATGAGATGGTTCCCACAAGGATTTACAGTCTCAGTAACTCTAGAGAAGGGGTTCTAGACTGACGCTAGTGGAGTGGGGTGCCCTTTCCCCTCTGCTTTAATAACTTTCTCTAGAAGAAAAAAATAAACTAAAAACTGAACCCCTTGCCACTAAGTGAATTCTGACTCCTAATGTGCCTATATAGTTTCCCAGATGTTAAGTCTTTATGGGAGCATATAGCCTCAACTTTCTCCTGGGCATTGGTGCATTGGAACCACGAACTTGCAGTTAAAAGTCCAACATTTACCCAACTGTGCTAAAAGGCCTCCCTGATAAATTCTTTGAGTCCTCTGCTCAACATGCTGTAGCCTCACGCAAACACTGGTAACCCCATTACCCATGGGGATGGACCCCTTTAAAGAGGGGACTACATATTATTCACCCTAGTGCTCCAATGACTTAGAATGCTGGAGACACAGGGAGCCCCTTGATTAACCTGGCTGACCTAATGTCCCTATGCATTACTTAGTCCTTCGACAGCCTTCCTAAAGCACTGGAACCTAAATCCTCTACTTGCTCCATGATAAGGAAGAAAACACAGTGATAGAAGTCACCCAGGGAGTCTACATGCACCCCCCCCCAACACACAGACAACTTCCACTTCCCCCAAAATCTTCAAACAATTCAGCACAAACATATTGACACCCACCTATGTAGGAATGCTGACACACAGTCTGTCAACCTATCTTCCCCAGACCTCATACAGCTTTCATATGCCTGTACTAAACCCACAGCTGCCAAACCCTTTCTTGTCATTCTTCCACCAGAGAACAAAAGGCATCCTGGGAGGAAAACTGTGATTTAAATTTACAGAGGGTGGGGAGGAGGTGCAGGTAATATAAAGGTGACCTACGAGGTTTGCTCCATCAAGTGATTAATTTCCCAGTCATGTAACACTATTTCATGAAGACAAGTGTGTGCAATAAATGCAAAAGGTACATTCAGCTTTCATTCTGAGTTTTTGATATACTATAGAAACACAGTTGTTGTTATTTTTCTCAACTAGGGGGCTACAAACTAGACTGCACAAGGACTTTGACCCTTCACTTTCCTTTTTTTTTTTTTTTTCAGTTTTTAAAACTTTTTTGGGGCTGAGCCCCAGTGGCATAGTGGTTGTGCGCGGGACTGCGGTCCACTGGGACGGAGGTTCAATTCCAGCAGTGGGGCTGGGTCTCCTACTCCCACCACCGGAGAGCAGTGATGCCCAAAAAAAAGAAAGGAAAAAAAAAACTTTTTTATGATTTAAAACTTTAGAGTAAATTGGTTTTCCATTCAAAAACTCATGCCTTGATTTGCAATCCACAAGATGTACCAGTATTCCTCCCACTTCTGCCCTCACTGTGTTCTACCATCATTCAACCTCTTTCCCATTCCTTCTTGCTTTGAAGAGTTTTTTTCCATAAGCATATGATATCCTTTGATACAGTTACTTGTTCAAAGGAGTGTATACCTCTCAGATGTTAGTCCTCCTCCCCAACCTACATATCTGTTTAGCTGATAGATGAGTCAGCGCAATGAGGACATTTCTTGAAGTGATCACTAAGGGGTAGAGCCTGGGCATCTTAAGTCTCCAACAGATTACTAAACCTGTCTATGTCATGATTTGGGGTTTTGTTCCAATTTGCTCTCAAACTCAACTGATGATTCTATTTTGTGATCCCTTTCAGTGTAATTAGCAGTGGAAAACAGGCCCAAGCTAGTTCTTCTCAACTCCGGGTCTATGGGATGAGGACAGGACTGTTCCACAATCATACTCCAAAATATTAAGCAAACTATTTATCAGCATTTGATATGGAAGTTAAGTTAGCTGTTCTCCCTGTGGTTTCCAGTTATCTGAAGCCTTTGTGTGGTCTCACAACAGAGCTAACTCCCCTGCTGTTAGGATGATGGTTCGCTTCCTGAGGGTGAAGTAAGCCGGTGGGCGGATTCACATGCTGATGTTAATGATCTCTAGCCTAACTTGCTTAGCCACATCCAGGAGTCTGGGGTCTGGTCTTGTCACATGGGACCCTGATACTTCCCTTTCCTATAACTTGTGCATATGGCACAACCCCTTCCTGTGACATGGCGCCTTGCCTGTAATTAGGTATATGAGGATGGGACATAGGACAGAGACTCTCTCTTCGCTCTCTCTCCTGTCCCTGAGCACCGGACGCTCTTGGCCCCTCTTCCTCATCACGTAATCCCTTCCCCCACTCTCTCTCCACTATGGACCACCAAGTGGGGTGGAGGTGAGCATCTTCATTCTTATTTTATAGTACTTTGGTGCTGTTTACAGGGGCCTTCACTTTCTTAAGATCTGGAATTTCAGACCTCTGTGTTTTATGTGGCAATGTGTGCATTGTTAGACTAAAAAGGTAGTGCTCATAAGGGGACAGGCATAGCAGCCACTGCCAGCTGTCACTCGCTTCTTTTCAAAAGTAATACTCAAGTCAATTCCGACTCAGTACAACCTTTGAGAGGGTTTCCAATGCCGTAAACATTTCCAGGAGTAGACAGTTTTATCCTTCCCTTGCAGAGTGGCTGGTAGGCTTGAACTGAGGCCTTAATCTTAATCTCATTCCTTTCTGCTGGAAAGGTTGTCAGAGCTTCTGGAAATGGTATCACTTGCATATCAGAACAGGTTCGTGGAAATCGCACACTCATGATTCACAACCAAGAGGTCTGGGTTCAGCACTATTCCTAGTCCTTATGGCTCACATGTTACATACTTTTTGAGGCAAGCTTTCCTCCTCTGTAACATAGAACTAATCCCTTCTTTGATCTTGGCCTCATAGGACTGTTGTAAAGGATGAGAAGGGATGATGTCTGTGTACGTGTTTTGTATACTCTATTTTAATAATTGCTACCAGACAAGATGATTATTAAAATATCCCAAACCAAAACAACAACAAAAATCTTCTTTTATGCAATGTGGCTCATATTAACAGGCGCTGCCATGAAAAAATCATTCTGGTATAGTAATAGATCTACAATGGACTATGTCTGGCTAAAATAGTTATCAATGTTGATGCTGTTTGAGGTGCCATCAAGCAACTTCTGACGCATAGCGACCTTACTTTTGCACAACAGAACAAAACACCTTGAAGCGAGGCCCAGTCCTGTGCCAGCCTCACTACTGTTCCCATGCTTGAGCCACGGTGTTAATCCATGTCCTTCAAGGCTTTCCTCTTCTTTGATGCCCCTCTACTTCCCCAAGCATGATGTCCTTCTCTAGGGCCTGGTCTCTCCGAACACCAGGTCCAAAGTATACAAGAGGAAGTCTCACCCTTGACTCTACGGAGCCCTCCGGCTGTACTTCTTCCATGACAAGATATCAACATCAGAGTGTTCGGAACAGATGGTGACGTGAGGATAGTGTTTCCTTCAGTGGTCAGAGATGCGATCCCTAGCCTAACCCTTCAACTTGCAATGTGCTACTGAGTAGGATTTGGACCACGAGCACACACCCAACTCCACATTGGCCCGAAAAGCCCAAACCTTATGTGTCACTAAGTTCTCACCCCCAGAACCCATACGGTTTTGCCTATTGGATAGGCCACCATGGACTCAAATGTAACAACCCTGTCAGGACGGAGCAGGACCAGAGCATGTCTGTCTGTTGCACAAAGGTTCGCTGTAGTCAGAAATGCCTTGACAGTGCCTATCAACGACACCAAACCTCGATGACATGTCTACCTAATTCTTACTCCCATGGCTGTATGGATCGCATAGGTATATGGTGGGCTGTGCCTTGGGCTACAAACCGCCAGGTCAGCAATTTCAAGCCCCCAACCCCTCAGCAGATGAGGCTTTCTTTCCCCGGAGAGAGTTACAGTCTCAGAAACCCGCAAGAGCAGTTCTACCCTGTCCTATAGGGTTGTTGTATGAGTCAGACTTGACCTGACGGCAGTGAGTTTTTCGCGTTATAGAGATACACGTACAGTCGGAAATGAAGTGCGGGGAATGACATCTAACAATATACAGAGATAAATGAAATAATACATGGATCTCTACAGGAAAAACAAACAAACAAAATACCTTCAATGAACCTACTGAGCCAAAACGTGTGACCGAATTCTACCCTTCCCCAGGGAAGGAGACTCGTCTAAGGGCCAGGAAGAAAGTGTCAATTGGCTAGATTTCAGTGAGCATTCACTCTGTGCTGAGCACTAGGGGGTACGGAGGGCTGTACTCCCCTCAGTAACCCCTCTGGGACATAAACTATTATTCTTACTCTCTCCTCACCTTCACTGAGGAGGAAATGGAGGTTCATAATAATTAGGCTGCTAGCCAAGTCCAGGCAGCTTATACGTCATAAAGTGGTGGTGATGCTCTTGGCTGCTCAACAGAAGGTGGGTAGTTCAAGTCCCATAGCTGCTCTGGCAGAAGCAAGCCGGAGTAGCAGTCTGCTTCTACAAATGAACACAAAATATGGGCTGGCATCGATTCCAATGCAACAGGCTTGACTAGACAGGTTTACAAATGATCGGCAGCCCTAGGGTCTCCCCCTTGAGTCCACGAATTTAACTACCACCCGGCTTGGCCTCGGATGCACACACCACAATTAAAACTGAAGAGATGCTTACTCTCTCCTTGGAGGTTTTTTCTGATGAAACGAATGTTTCAGCCAGAAAGAATGTCCAAAGGATTTAGAGGCACTCCGTGAATAGCTATTCTAACTTAAAAAAAAAAAAAAAAAACACAGAGCAAACGAAGGACTGTGATTCAATATGGAAGCCAGGAGTGTGGCTCATGGAACCATGGTACGTGCAACAGGGCCTAAATGTGGGAAAAGAAGTTTTTGTTTTCTGTTTTCTCAAAAGGGAGTAAGGCCACATTATTAAGTTTGTCAGCATTCTTCTAGCCTGCCCCCTCTACCTTCTCAATATGCCTCTGTGCAGCCTGACACAGCAGTAGAGAAACCAAAAATGGAAACCCGCAAGGGCAATAGTCAAGCCAAAGCTTTATTCTTAACCCAGGCCTCAACAGCCCGAAGTCTTGTAGTGGGGCAAGGTGGCTCAGCGCTGTCCTGATACCGCTAGTCTTCATCAGGAGAGACCTTCTCTCATCCTTGGCCACAACCCTGGCCACACCCAGCCCAGCAGCCTGGCAAAGAGGAGGGGCCAGAGCATGTACCTTACAGGAATGAGGCACACAGGGACTGGAACCTCAGGAAGCCCTGTGGCTCAAGTAGGTAGCCACTGCCCACGTGACACCGGTGAGTGCTTGAAGCATAAGCAATCTTAACTGTGGTGCATCCCATGTCAATGGGTTGATGAAGGCAGTAAGTGTACAAATGTGGTCTGCATATCATTGTTTTATGTATTCGTCGTGATTAGAGTTGTACGAGCCCCCAATAAAATAATTAAATTAAAAAAAAAAGTGAATGTTACTTTCAGGAGGCAGTTATTCCCAATCATAGTTTGAATGTCTTCTAAACCAAGGGTCTCACCTTCTGGGACTATGCGGGGCATAGAGGGAAAGTTATAAATAGCAAGCATGTTTTAATCATTGCTATGTATAACTTTCTGTGCATCACCATGAGGGGAAAAGGGAGCATTAGGGCTGATTCCTTTGTCCTAAGTAAAAGGAGGATGATTCGAGAATGATGATGGCAACAAAGGTGCAGATGTGGACTGCATACAACTGATGTATGTATTGACCATGCTAAGAGTTGGATGAGCCCCCAATAAAGTGATTTAAAAAGAAAGCAGGAATGCATGATAGCTTGTGACTGCTGTGTAAGGTTGCCTATATGCTGAAAGACTAATATTCTTTATACATCATGTCGAGTCATATGCTAAAGTATTAAGACAAGTGATTTCTTTTGAAGGTTTAAGATTAGGCACACGGTTCACACTGTTTCATGGAACAGCACTCTTGTAAACCACAGGTAAGAATTTGAACACCGACCTCAGAAGAGTAGCGACCACTGGGCGCCTTTCAGTGGAGACACTCCCTGGCCAGGTTTGCGGGTCTGACCTCTCCCACTGGTTCCAGAATGGAGCATGGGCTGCAGAAGTGAAGGAATGAGCTGACATGGGGGTGGAGGTGACTTTGAGGTGATCTTGAAAGCATCCACGAGGAAGACCTGGCCCTGCTCACAGCTGGGCTGGTCACAGGAGAAGTGGCCATGGAAAAGCAAGTCTTAGAAGTCAATTGACAGAGGGAGGAGAGAGAGGTGTACCGGGAATGCCTCCCAGGGTTCTGCAATGGACAGAGTGGATGGGTTCTTCCCTCTGTACCACCATAGTGAGGAATCTACATAAAGAGGGTCCACAGAGTCTCCTGAGGTCGCTGCTAGTGGCCTGTCTGTCTGCACAAAGTTCCGGGAGGGCGGCATGGATCATGGATGCTTCCTTCTGGAGCACTCCCAGGACATATAAATACAAGATCTTGCCAAGACAAAAAAACAACAACAAAAAAATCACTTTGGAATGCTTTCGGAAATGACGATGGTAATAGATGCGGAGACAAGGAAATGAGCTGAAAGGCCTGCTAGGGGGATGGGCTGCGGTGGAAGTGGGTGGGCCTCGGACCGCCGGCTTCCTTAGGAAATGCCAGCATAAGGTTGCAGAGCACTGTGACTCTGAGAGCAGACCCAGACTGGAAAGTCAACTCTGCTTCTCACTGGCTGGACATCCCTGGGCTCATCCTCACTTCCATCTTCTCACCCTATCTTCACTTCCATCTTCTCACCCTATCTGGGGAAAGGCACCACCTACCTTGTAAGAATTCCATGAAATGCCACGTCAAGCCGTCAGCACGCTGCCTAATATCTAAGGGGTGCACAATAAGTAAAATAAGCCAGCAGCTATCGGTCTCCAGGGAGAGTAAAAGGTTTACGCCCGGCTACTTTGCCTAACAGTCGGTGGTTCAAGCCTCCCTGGCGACACTATAGAAGGGCCTGGTGGTCTGCTTCTGCCAAGATGACAGTCAAGGAGACCCCTACTCTGGCGCGCGGGCCTTGGTGCTCTGGCTGTTCTCACTCAGCCTCAGTTCAGGCCAGGCCTGCAGGGCCGCCCGCTCCCCAAGTGGGGGGGGAGAAGGGGGCGGGCAGGAGTGAGCGCACCCGCAGGTGAGCGCTGGACAAACATCAAGAAAAGCCAGCCCGGGCAGTTTTGCCGCTGTCACCCCACGGAGAAGCAAACCCCAACCTGCCGCTGCCGCCATGACATGAGAGACACATGCCTTGCAGGGCAAGCATTATCATGAATAATTAAAGCCCAACTCTGCTGATCAGACTAAATGAACAAAAGATGCCTCTGACATCGCAGCCACTTTCCGCCCACCCTCGCGCCCCACCCCCTTTCCGGCGGGTTCAGGAGACCATTTCTCCATCCAATTTGATCATCTTCAGACGCCTCCCTATCAATTTGGGTAAATTAGCGAGCTTCTCCTCCGCCTGGAACGGCGGCCATAAATCACGAATATGAGCCCATGTAAAATTATATAGCACAGGCCCAGTGTAATAATAAACACATTTCTATTTTATAACGGCTGTTTTCCGCACATCCACACCGTCTCACTGCCGGAGCCCCAGAGGCTCCCCAGCGCTCCCCGCTGCTCTGTGCGCGGCCCAGTCCTGCTTTGCCTGCAGTCTCTTCGCTCCTCCATCCCAGACCCTGACCTGCCCAACGCTCCTCTGGTTGCAGCGCAGCCGGCCAAGGGACCAGACCTGCATCCAGCCCTCCCCGTGGCCTAATAGAGACACAAATGAGCAGGCGACCTTTCAAAGCGTGTCAAAACGGGCCCTTGACCCAGAGACCTCCAAACTTCAGTGACTTCCCTGTCTAAATCACCGGACCGTAAAGGCCTGTGTTTGCACAATGCGATGGTGTTTACACAAAGATTTAACGCCTCAATAGAGCAAAAGTTGTTCCGTTCATTTTAATTATTGCTTTATTCTTCTCACAACAGATTTTTTAAAAAAAATGTTTAACAGTCAGCTCTTGGTAATTGATCCTGTAAGCCTTGTGCCAGTGGTCTTCCTAGCCCCTGCTACGACAATAATGCGACGGGCAGCAGGCGAGATTCTTCCCGAGCTTTGTTGCGGAAGATGGGAAGCAGGTAAACCCACAGAAACCCTTCAAGATCTGACTGTAGGAAGCAGGGACAAGGGAGATAAGCAGGTGGGTTAGAAGATATTCCACATGCCTCAGAGAACATTCTGAGCCCCCCAAGGGCTGCACCAAGGGCGGGTGCTGCCAGTTACAACACTTTATATTTGTTGTAAGTGTCCTCTTTTTCCTTTTCAGGTAAACATTTAAAAAAAGGTGTGCGTGTGTGTGTGGGGGGGGGGGGAGGGTAACTTTGAAAATACAAAACTACACATGAACACAGAAACACACACACACAATCTATAGGCAAACACTCCTTCAAAGGACAGGATGCTCGGGGTCATCTGTGCCATCCCTGCTGCCTTCCAGGAACTTTCTTGTTGGTGTTTAAACCCTTTTTCCTTGAAGTCTCTGGAAGCTGAGGTACTGGTTCAGAGTTCTGAAGGCCCCTTACATGCAGACAGGGAACTGCTCTTCATCCTCGCTCTCTGCTTTTGGGACGCAGTCATGGAGATCTCTCCCAGCAGACTCACATCATCACAAACTAGCTCAGGATCTCCGTCCACTAGCAAATTTGTTGTTTCTGTCTTTGCCAAGTGACTTTTTTTCCTTCTGAAATTTTAACTCATCTGCAAATATCCTCGCCATGGTGTGTGTGTGGGGGGGGGGGGCACAAGGAGAGATAAAAGATTTCCCTGAACTCCACGTGGAACTTATGATATAAAGGAGGGACGCTAAAAGAGAAAGAGAAATTTGATCACTTCCATCCACCAGAGCTCGGAGAGAATAAAGACACGAATGTACAACATATAAACCAGGCTCCCATCAGCAATCTGTTCCCCACAACTTCAAGGGCACCACCATTTTGGATTGCCCTTTTCAGACCTGAAAGAGGAGTGCAAAGGTCCATTCCTTGCACCGCATCAGGGAGATGGATCTACTCACTGTTCTTCTGTTCATATATTCTAGAACAAGTGAATGCACCACAGACACCACTCCTGGGGCAGTATTTCAAAAATTAGTGCCTTGCTTTTTCTTTTCACATCTTCAAAACAATTTTTTTTTATAATGAGAAATAAACAAACAAGAGTAAGGGCTCATTTGACCCCAAATAGACAAAATGCAGGGATAGTCAAAAAGATCATTCCACGTTCTGGATTCTCCGGAACTAGTGAAGTGAGATGATGGCACACATTACTCAGTAGATGTGTTTGGTAAGTCATATCACAGATACAAAGCCATAAACACAACAGAAGTCATGTAGATACTATTTTCCTGTAGCCACCCCCCTACAACAAAGGAGAAAACATTGATTGCCAAAAGAAAAGCATAGCAAAGTCAGTTCTGCTACAGTTCATCAGTGAAGCTTTGGGAAAGCATTCTTTGAGCTTACATTTCTTCAGGAGGACACTCACCCCATAGAGTGTGGTTTGGATGAATTTATGTGACAGGGCACCAAACAGTTCATGGACAAGTTCCGATATTTTTCCCACAAGCCTTTGGAACCCTCTTAACCAATGTGGAATGTACTTTTGAGAACTATCCAGATCAACACCGGCAGCATGACTATTGCTTATTTGGGAGAAGACACAATGTGGAGGCAGCCCTTGCCAGGCTTGGTACAAAGTGTCTTCTTATTCCCAAAGTGAATTGAGCAGGAATGTCTCAGGCCTTTCTTTAGCTGCCCTGCCGGCAAGACTTAACAACCATCGAATCTGAAGGTCATCTAGATAAATACGTCTAATTCCCTACTGAGTCTCAAACTAGGGTCTGATAACAACTGGGAGCCTAAGCATGGCACTTACCATGAGCCCTGGAGACCAGCTCACTAATCAGGATCTCTCCAAGTGACCAGGATAAGCTAATCTGTGTGAAAGACACAGCTGTCACGGACTCCCCTCCAGCCACATTCACATGTATGAGAGGAATAATGTCAGCAATATTATCTCCAAACACCAAGGACAATGCCATACAATTATAATAGCATATTGTCCACTGTATCTCAGGATGACACGACTGACAATGTTATTTTCCATGCATGTGAATGTAGCTGAAAGGGCCAATGCATAATTCACGTCTCCTGACAGAACGCAGGCCTAAAATATGTGTCCATTAGAGGCTGCCATTTAAATCCTGTTACCTAAAATAGCACCTTTCTGCCTCAGAACGCAAACCATTTCTCAGTACTTTCCTCGTGGGGCTGGTATTAGAGTGGGTAATGGGAGGCGTAAGAAGTAGGTCTTGGATTCGTAAATACCAGTGTGATGCAGTCTTCCCAGAAGAAGTTCTGGTTCCTGACTCACAATAGTTCGGCCAGTTTGGGGGAAGCATATGTCACAATGGTAACAAGGGAAATAATCTGGGGAGGCTGTCTTCCAGGAGTGGACAACTAGAGAATGACAATGTCATTGCTCAGCCAGCTAGGTAGGCCTACTTCCTTCCTCCCCCACATCAGCAGCCTCAGAACTCATGTGACTCAGATCCCTGCCTCAGCAAAAGCCAATCTTCCTATATGTCAGGAGGCTCCGGCAGGAGGGAAGGGGTCATGGCCCCCAAAGAGCAGTGATCGTGACTTTCCAATCAAGAAAGGTAAGCATCTAGCAGGAGGAGGCCTGGGGCAGTGCCCATGGCGGATGTTCTCGGCTGCGAAGGGGAAGGTTCATGGTTTCAGTCCACCCAAGGCACTCAGAAGGAAGGGCCTGGCAAGCTGCCTTTCCAAAAGTCAGTCACTGAAAACCTTCAGAAGCACAGCCCTCTTCTACCACACCTGAGTCACAGCGGAGTCCATGGCCCCTGGGAAGCATCCAGCAGAGGTGGTGGGGTTGTCCTCTGATCCTAAGGTGGAAGAGAGCACTAGAGTCCACACCTTCTAGGTGTCGGCAGAAAGAGAAACTTGTGCAAGGCTATCTATTTGTCAAGATCACGAAACGGACAGGCAGACCTGGAAGAATGAACACAACCCTGCGAAGGTTGTATGATGCCAGGGCTTCTGTTGACAGAAGTCTGGTGACAGACGTCAACCCCTGCGTCCTCCTCTGTAGTGGGCTATGTCCTGTGCTGTGGGTCCTTCAGCAGTATCTCTGACTTCCACCGACTACAGGCTAAGACCCACGGCCCCGGTGCAACAACCCCAAATGGTTCCAGGCAGTTCCACATGGCCCCTGGAGGACAAACTCAGTCCCAATGGAAAACCAGTGCATTAGACAACTAATGATCTCACATCGCAATCAGGGGGAGAAGTCTGGGCTTTGCTCTGACACATAATGGCCTCTGTGGCCATCAAGAAGAGGCCCCCACATCCCAATTCCTCAACTGACATGCAGGATGATGGCCCACTCATCTTCTTTTAGCACATTCATTAGCCTGATTCATTCTCCAGGGGCCAGAGCAGGCCAGCCTGAGAAGGTCTGCTCCTGAGGTGAGCAGGGCTAGCAAGGGGGTAGCGACAGCGCTAAGCAGGGCCCGAACCCAACTCTGCTGTCATGGTGCAAGGCTGCATCTGAAAGAGGCACTTGATGTGAGCCACACAAAGATATGGTAGGGTTTAGCACAGGGAGCGAATATCTCTCAGAGTCCTCTTGTTCAGGTCGGCAACTGGCTTACCTCATGCAAGAGGTGATAGCTGTGCGTGGCCACAAGGATGACAAACGCACAGTCTGGGGTCTGAGGAGAATAAAGTTTAAGCAGCTCTCTGGACATTTCTCTTCATTCCCTCAGAGTGCGCTTGCTTGGGTGCCTACAAGCTCATGACTGCTCTCAATATGGAAACATCAGAAGAAAAGCAGATCGCAGAAGAATACACAGAGGGAAAGTCCAACGGTGGGTACTCTGGTTGATCACCCAGCACTCACCACAAGGACCTCTCCAAGGCCTCCAAATGCCAATCTGGGGCTCCCCCAGCTAACCCCTCCAAGCCACTGCTGAGGCGCTCACCCAGGACTACCTTGAACTTGTGGTTCCACTCCCAGTTTAAACCTAATAGGACATATCTCTAATATAGGTAGAAAGTTGTGCTTCTGACAATCTGCCATGTAGAAGGCAAAACGGTCAATCAAACATGCCAAACCACCTCCCTCCAAGGTCAGGTGGGGTCTCTGGCTGGTACAAAAGCTTCACATGTTATTAGATGCAAGGTTGGAAGTTCAAGTCCACCCAGAGACAACTCAGAAGACAGGTCTGACGTACTTCTGAAAAGACTCAGCCACGGCAAACGCTATGGCATGAGTTGGGAGGTCCAGGGATGATGGAATAGTCTTACTTTAGAGAAGGCTCTTTGGGACCTGGGGACTAGCAGAGAAATTTGCTCCTTAGTGGACAAATACTTCTCCGTGATAATGGTTGATCCCGCTAATAGAGATAATACAAATAACACTACAGCTATTCTCCAGCTATCCTCTGAGAACAAGATTGCTTCCTTTGTCCTCTGAACACTACCACTGGCTAAATGGCTTCCTTAAAAACCTATGTAACAGCAATATTTTCTCCACCATCCATGCCTAGTTTGAGGCCTTTGGGGATATGAATGATGTGTTTAAGCAGAAATGATTCCAGGGAGTCGTTCTAACCTCTGCAGCGAAAGGGCTTGTGGCTAAGCACAGGGACCCACCTGCTCCACCATCGACAGAGGATGGCAGATCTCATTAGTATGGGAAACCAGTCCCAGCCATTAGCGTTGGGTAAGAGTTGCTTTTGCTGTTTCAGTGCACAGTCACACAACATGCTCTGAGTTTCCCCAATAAAACAGCTCCTTCCCGGGGGAATGTGGTTGCCTCTTCAAGGGGCTGAATCTACATCCACTTTCTCTACCATTTGAAGTGAAACCTGCTCAGAGCGTCTATCACTTCTGAAGAATCTTCCCTCCCCCCCCACCCCCCGACACTTTCGGTGAGAATTTCAATAATGATGAAATGGAAGCGCCGACTTAAACAGGAGGTGGCAGTGATAAGGGAACTAATTACTCGACACGATCTTAAAATTATGAAATTGATTTCAGATTTGCTTTGCATATGTGGTCATCTCCCATAAGAAAGGAAACTTAGATGTGTAGAACACACATTATTTCCGTGTAAATGGTACGCATCATCAAGAGAGTGTTCGGGCTATACATATTCCCTGGATACCCAACGGGGAAAACTCGAAATGGAAAGCCACAGGACCTAGAAGCTTCCACTTATGCCTTCCTAATGAATAACACGATTAAGGGAAGTCCTGTCATTGTTTTTAGTACATTTTATTTCTTATATTATACCCTGCTTGACATCAGGAAGAATGACTACAAAAGAATTTGGTGCAGTTAAGCAATACAATGATACTTGCCTAAAATGTTGAAAAGATGCTGCTTTCTGTGATCACAAAATATTTAATGTTTGAACAAATTCTATTGGTGCTTATAGAAAATAGGTGTGGAATGATTTGCGAGCTTTTTATTGAGAAGGCCAAGTCCATAATTTAAGTGATAAGCCTTCAGATGCCCTTACATCTTTTACATATGTTCATAAAACATTAAGAGAAAGGAAAAATTTCAAGATTCTAAGCTGTTGTCATGGCTAAAGGTTTAGTTGAGAAAGCAGGATGAGGGGCCGCAGGTGCCAGACATTGTGTAGAATTTGCACTTAGGCTCCATTAATTGCCAGCATCTCTTCCTTTCCCTCTTCCTCCCCCCGTACCCCCCTCCTTAAATCCCTCTGGAAAACAGCAGAGCAGCAGGCCCAGACTGGTACCCAGCAGCAACACCAGGAGCAGAAGTAGCCAATTAGCCTCCAGAATACAAAGGGGGAGGGGAGGAGAAATGATGCAGTTACCTAGCAACCAGAAAGAGCAGAAACAGCTGTGTAGCAGGCCCAGGCTGGTACCCAGGCAGAAACAGGATAGCCAATTAGCACACTGTATTTAATGCTGATGTGGTTTCCTAGTAACCAGCTGTACAAGTCTGTCTGTTGCATTTTCTCCCTCCCTTCTTCACATTTTCCTCAATCGTGCACAGTTTTACTATTTGCCCTAATTACTGTTTCTCCACTGCTTCAATTGGCCATTATTTTGTCCCCAGAGAAAGTGGAAAAACTCAGGGAAAAAAATTCTTCTGTAATGACAGTATTTGGTTTCAAATTTGGTCTTACTGTAAGCCTTGAGACACTCAACAACAGCAACAAAGAATGAAAAACCAAACAGAAAAAAACAGGACCAGCAGCAAATCGTCCTGTGCCTAAAGGTGTAAGTCAGTGGCGATGCCTGTCCTACACACTCGTATTTGCATGGGCGCGAAGTCAAGAGATTCAACAATACCTACTGTCCCTTTGCCATACATTATATTTTCGAAGAGGCTGAATCCTCTGTGTACTTGAATTCATTCATATTGATTTTCCGACACTTTCTCCTGAACAGTAGGAACATAAGACGTCTTATTACTTGGATCAGAGAAAGGAGATGTAGTTTTTGTTGCTCTTTTAAAAATACCCAGAGTATTTTCAACGGGCTCATGTTAATCGAGAATTCAATAGGAAGACTGGCTGTCTTTCTGCCTTGGGAATGGAATACAGGTGACCTGTGGTGTCCTTCCACCAACTCGTATGCTCACAGGACAATAATTAAGTTCACTGAAGTGTTGTTGTACAGAAACTCACAAACGAAGATGCAAAAGTTTTAGACACGACGATTGCACATGCACAAGCCCTGGTGACATAGTGCTTACAAGCCCAGTGGTTATGAATGGGCCAGGTCGGCAGTTCAAAACCAGTTCCTCTATGGGAGAAGGGCAAAGCTCTCTGACCCCACAAGGAGTTATGCTCTTAGAAACCCACAGACGCAGCTCGACTCTGTCCAGCAGGGTTGCTGTCAGTCTGACCTGACTCAAAGGCAGTGAATTTGGTTTTTGATTGCACATGTCAACGGGCCCTGGTGGTGCAGGTAGTCATAGGTTGGGCTGCTTGCCGACTGCAAGGTCGAGGGCACAGACACACCGGCTACTCTCCGGAGAATGGGGCCGTCAGCTCTTGTCAAGCTCTGCCGTCTCAGCCATCTTTCGGAACATCTATCTTACTGAGTTGTTGTGAGTCCGAATCAGCGCCAAGGCAGTGGGTTTGTACTGCACATGTACTCTATAAGATTTCCTCCCATACCTTTCTGATCGATACACAGCGTTAACCCCTTCCTTAGGGTATAGACAGGTATCGTTGTACTTTTTGGGGAATCCATGAGAGACCTATGGCTTCTCTCTCTTAACACCTGTTCGTATATAGAACAATCTGTAAATCACTTTGCAAAATATCCCTGGATATGAAAACAGCAGCGAGGGCTCCAGAGTGAGACTTTTAAAACCACATCACCCCTCCCTTGGCAATACCCAGCAGTGAAGGAAAAGGACTTCCAGCCTACAACAAAGGAATGGATGGCTTCTATCACCTTGAGTTCATCTAATGTAAAGGCGGAAACTATCCTATCTTGTCATGGTTGGATTTTGTGTTTAATTTCACATCATTTGCTTGAAAACACATGCTCTATTTTAACTGATTTCCATCAATTAAATGTTAATTATGGCAATGGAAAGAGGATGCATTCTCAGGCAGAAACACTATAAGTGTATGCTTTATAAGCTCAGATGGGAAGCTTATAATATAAAAAGAGCATTGCATTATAAATGCCCTTTATTTCACTTAGGAAAAGGGATCTAATCTGAATACTCATCACAAAACTACCGGGCAAGTAGAACTGCCCCCATGGGACTTCCAGATTGTCACTTTCACCAGAGCTAGATGGCAAATCTATTCTCCCAAGGAGATGGAGATGGGTTTGAACCACTGATGTTTTGGTTAGCAATCCCACACCCAGGGTTGATCAGAATTAATGTGGTAGCACAACCATCAGAGCAACACACATTTTACAGGGAAAAGGAAAAGATGTGGGGTGAGTTGAAAAGAGAAAGAGGTCTGGGTAAGAATAAAGCAACAGCTAATACTCTTCTCTTCCTATCAGCTTTATGGGATGCCATTCAGGGTCAGTCCTCAGCTCACCTTTCCCCAATCAACACAGGTAGGGAAGGAGAGGGCAAGGTCAGCAGAAACATGGTTCAGACCATGGAAAATGTATTCTCACTGAACTGCAGATACTTGTAAATGATTCAAGGGGGTTGACCTCCATTATGTTCCCTAGTCAGGTCTTAGTGCAGAAGACTGAAGTTGGGGACACGGCAGGAGGGAAGAGTTGACACCATCATTTCCAGGTGAATAACGAACACATTAAACAATCAAAACTCACCCATATGGGATTACTTTGAATGGTTTTGCTTCTCCTAACCTTTAGCTTAGTCACTTTCAAGACACCCTTCTACTTTTAAAAGTAGTTGGAAAGAAACCACTCGTAGGAAATGTCTTGCCCAGAAGAGGGGCGGAGAGTGGGCACACGCTCAACTTCCCACTCACCAATGATGCTTCCCGTTTGCCTGTGGACTCCCGTGAGTCGCCTCCCATAATTGGAGATGTAAAAAGGCAAAACACTAAGTTACACATTGCTTGGTGGATGTACAAGTCATCAGTCAAGAGTGTCTTGCTATAAAATCCTTCCCAGGATCCTTCATCTGAATGAAGGAGGCAGCTCTGAAGGCAGGTGGGTGACAGAAAACGGGAGGTAGTAGGATGGGGAAAGCAGAAGGAAGCAACTGAGATTTTAGGAAATGGGTTTCTCTAGGGTAGGCGGTTCTCAACTTGTGGGTTGCGACCCCTTTGGGGAATCAAACGAACCTCTCACAGGGGTCGCCCTATTCATAATAGTAGCAAACTTGCAGTTGTGAAGTCACAATGAAAATAATATTATGGTGGGTCACAACTCCACAAGGAATCGCATGAAAGGGTTGCGGCAGGAGGAAGGTTGAGAACCACTGCTCTAGGGCCACCTGAGGAGGCCTGGTGGCATAGTGGGTATGTGTTAGGCTGCTAATCACAAGATCAGCAGTTTGAAACCCCCAACCACTCTTCCGGAGAAAGACAGATCTTTCTACTGTAAAAGGTTACAGTCTCTTAAACCCACCAGTCACTAGGAGCAGTCTCGACTCAATGGCAGTGATTTTGGGTTTGTTTTTTTAAGCACCATCTAGTTTACCAGCATCAGAATATGGGCAAGTAGAAACTGCCTGGTCCAGTTCTTCCATTTGATGCCAGAGTTACCTGGCAGTGCCATGAGCCACAGGCCCATGTCACCCAGGATGGGGTGAAGGTGGAGGGTGGGGTCCTGCCTTCCAAAGGCTCCAATTGTTTATCAGGACTCACTCCCTTTTGATGACCCATGCATCAAGGCCTTATAATTTGAATGAATTTTTTTTCCCAAAGAAAGACATAGCATGCAACAAGCATTTTTTATCTATCCTTTATCCTTTCAATGGATTTTTAAAAATACGTACATTTCCTACCACCAATTAGTTCTTTTGATAACATTATCTTAACATTGGTTGTTTACAAAGATCCATTTAATTTTGTTCCAAGTTTTCAATTTAATATATACAAGATAACTATTATTATCATGGTCATTAATAAACTTATGTCACTCTCCATTGAGTCAATTGTGACTCAGAGCCACCCTGTATGATAAGGTAGAGCTGTCCCTCTGGAATTCTAAAGCTGTAACTCTTTAGAGGAGTAGAATGCCTCATTTTTCTCCCCTTGAGTGGCTAGTGGTTTTGAACTGCTGACCTGGTGGTTAGAAGCCCAAAGTGACGCCCACTATGCCCCCGGGGCTCATGCACTTACTAAACGGAGGAAGTTTTTTCAGACATTAGCATTTGGTCTTGCCAATGGATTCCTGTATTGGCACAGGCGCTCAGGAGCCTGTTCCATCACACAGAACTGACAGAATTTTTGCATTTTAGAATGATTAAAATTCTATTACATCCACTGATTTTCCTGGGGTGAGATTCTTTTCTCTTTCCTTCTTTCCTACTCATTTCTCTTCCCATTCATGCTACATTCTCTTGAGACCAAATTCCAAGGTAGTCATTTTATAAAACCCCATTTCTGGCTTTTACATAAAAAAGTAAGCTCTTCAGAAATGGAGGAAAGAATCTAGTGTCTGGTCATGTACATGATCCAAAAAGCTAATTCTTTATCATGAAAGACCCATTAATTTTGTTTCCTTCTTTCTCCTTCATTCTTATTTTAACATATTTACTTAGTATGTGAGGACCAATTATCCATTAAAAGGGCATCTGGAATAGGCATCCCACAAAGCCTAAATTTATTACCATATGATAATGATAACATAATGTGCCTGCTGTGTGTATGCAGAGTTTAAGCCATTCTACCCAATATCTGTTTATGAAAATGCATCCTCCTAAGTGTGAAGAATTAGCATATTGTTAGACTCTCATGTAGTGAAGCTCCAAGAGTTTCCTGAACCCACACACTTCTCCCCTCAGTTGCTGCCCACCCACCCAAGTCCCCTCTTGTCAAGCTTCTCTGAAGTGCCTGAACAGTCTAAATCCGAACTCGCTCACCCGCCTCCCTGCTACATGCTCCCCACCTCATGAGCCGAACATCTAACCCTTGTTCTAGTTTCCATTCCATAATCGGAGTTTAATGAGCTTCTGCCTCAACACATGGATAAACTTCATTAGCCGGCCATGTGTCTCAGCATATTAAAGGCCCTTCAAAGTCTTAAAATGGCCCCATTTCAGCCTCTATTGTATAAATTCAAAGAAATCTTATCTGTGGTGATGAAGAGGTTGAAAGTGGGCGATTGGCCCCCTACTGCTCCATACTGGGTATTTAATTTTATCC
Source organism: Nesogale talazaci (assembly GCA_004026705.1). NCBI lineage: Eukaryota > Metazoa > Chordata > Mammalia > Afrosoricida > Tenrecidae > Nesogale > Nesogale talazaci. Next base: position 165,033 of record PVJH01001398.1, on the reverse strand, counting down.
CGCTGATATGCCTTGCCCTTGAATTAAGGCTTCTATTTATATAAACTAGTGTATTATTGCACTTTCATTCTTTAAAAAGAAGCACAGCATCAATAAGCACCCTGTCCAGAAAGAGTAAAGAGACGTTTTTATCTCCGCATCTTTCGCACTGCCTCTGACTACGGACACAAACCCCCAACTCTGACTTACTGCCCCGTGAGAAGAGCACGCTCTCTCTCATTGGCCCTGTCTCCCTCACACCCACACGCCGACCCTTGCTTGGTCACTCCACATCACAGCGGCTGACATCTGCACCTACTGAATGTCTGTGCGTGGCAGTTAAAAACGGAATAATAACGGAATGGATCAAGATACAGCAAGATGGTCTTAAATTAGCCAGGGCAGGCATTGTGGTATTAGGCTCCATTGCATGGATTCTGATCCGTGGGTGATCCTGAGTGGGCAGAAGAGTGCCCCCCCCCCCCCGAGGGTTTTTAAAGCTGTGACCTTCAGAAGGAGCCCTGGTGGCACTGTGGAGAAGTCCCTGGTGACTCCCCAGCTTGGTAGGTGGCTGGACCCCACCAGCTGCTCTGCTGGAAACAGATGTGGTGGTCTGCTTCTCTGTCCTAAAAAGCCAAACCCACTGTCACTGACTGGATTCTGACTCAGGGTGACCGGACACTGGGCTGTCAGTCTTCACAGGCCCAGATTTATAGCGACCCTCTACAGGTAGTCAAAGCTATAAATCTTTGTGGGAGATCCTCGAATTTCTGTCTAGTTTTTACCCAGCAGTGCCACCTGGGCTCCTCTGTCCTATAAGGTTGCCATAAGTCACAGTTGATGTAAAGGCAGTGGGTGGATCTTTCTAAAGAAATCTCCAGTTCTATCTTCACAGGCACCTGGGGGTGGGGCTGGAGGTGGGGTGGGGTTCAAGAAGCCACCTTCTGATTAGTAGTATAGTACCTAACTGCACTTTTCAACTTGCCCAAGGGTAAGGTGACCAGATGTCCCATTTTTTAACAATTTGTCCCGCCTCCTGTGGCGTTTTAAAATTAAATAAATATATTACAATATTATTTTTGCATTTTATGAACATTTTTGTTGCTCCACATAGACCCAATTTTTAATCAAGATTCTTTATCAACTGACTTTTTTCAATTGATTTTTAATCAATTTTTAATCAAACCCCCCTCCCTCCCCCAGGTCAATGGTGTCCTGCTTAAAGTCTGGTCACTTTACAAGGGACTCACTGAAGGACAGGAAACATGGGTCTAATTTTAATTCTGTAATGGCCTGGGTAATTCTAATTTTTATTTTATTTTCTGGGTTCTCAGTTTCCCCTCTATATAACAAAACAACTTACACACTACCATCAAATCAAAGCTAACGCATAGCGATCCTATTGGACAGGGTAGAAGTGTCTCATTTGTGTCTGAGACCTTTAACTGGAGTAGAAGCCCATCTTTCTCCCAGGAAGCAGGCACTGAACCATTCAGAGCGCAGTTCCATGCATAACCATTATGCTGTATGAGCGAGCTCCTCCTCTCTCTCAAATAATCCTTGCCATTCTTACTTCTCAGCAATAGGTCTTAACTTAGGTCCTTTTAGTGTGTAAATGAAGAAGAGTTCGAGAAGGCCTCTCTTTAATCCTGAAGTTTACAAAAACAAAGGGTTCCTATTAATGATTATAAGCCAAATAAAATAAATTGCCATCATGGTCCAACTCACAGTGACCCTGTCAGAGAGAACACGACCTCATATGGTTTCCAAGGTGGTCATTTTTAAGGAAGTAGACTGTTACATCATCACTCTCCAGTGATGTGACACGTGGGTTTGAACTGCCACGCTTTTGGGTGCATCACCCTTAAGCCACCGGGACTGCTTAATAACCAAGACAGTAGTAGCTGTAAGAAGGCAGGAAAGAGAAGATCGTTCCTTTCTCATTTCTTTGCGCGGTTCTTAGTCACGTCACATGGCAACATCTATAAGTTAAGCACCCTCTTCATGTTTACCAGTTCAGAAGAGTACTTACATTAGTTTTCCGTTACCTCTGTTTTAAAAATTATCCTGCAAGTTTTCATTCTCTCTTACTAACGGGTTCTGAAGAGAAAGACCCATCTAGCTGGGATCTGTCTGTTGGTTTGGGTTTTGTGACTTTTCCCTCCTTGGGGGGGAAAAAGCCAAAAAGCTGAATGCGTGAACTGGATGGCACAGCACTGACTTGGTTCCAGTATCCGTACAGATGGCAACCAACCAGGCCGGACTGAGCATGTCACCTGGCTGCACAGTCTCACTCCCCTCCTCTTGAAGAGCGTGCCTAAGTCGCTGGGTCCTTATGACAATGAGATGCCTGAATATGTGTAAAAGAGCATAAAACAACGCCTGGCGTCTAGATGATGCTTTATAAGTGTGTTGAGTGAGTAAACCAAACTCTCCTTCAAACCCTGGAATACTTTCATCCCATGGGTGAAATGAGGGCTGTGACCTGTTTCTTAGCAGCCTGGTGATACTTTGGAACATCTTTTCATTTGAAGACAAACGCTTCTCCTACTTCCGGAGGAAACGGATAGAGGGGACCACTACTTAGTCAATGTTACTGTTTTGTTGTTGATGTTAGTTGCAACTGCCAGGTGGACTGAATGGCGACTTGCGATCACATGCGGAATGGGAGCCCTCAATAGGGATGTTAGGCTCCGACTGTTCAGAAACAGATTGCCAGGGCTTCCAGACCACTGGATGGGTCTGGACCACCAGTTTCTCGGTTAACCAGGTGTGCCCCCCAGGGCCTCCTCTGATTCAAAAAGCAAATGCTAAATCAGCAAAGCACACACTTGTTTTACCTTTCCACCTGAAAAGCACGACTGTGAGAGCTAGAATGTTCTGATTGCCACTCCACTCAAGCAAGAAGTTCAAGCAACTGCTGTCCAGGGAGCCGCCCAACAAGTCAGGAAAAAACACATCTCTCGCTGGTGACCAACAGGCAGAGACTGAACCACTGGCCTTGACCCTGACTTTCCCCTGAGCAGGCTTCTAGAGGGAGGCCCTCGTGGCAAAGTCTGCGCGTAACGCAAAGCAACATCCAAAGCGCAAATTTTGCCTTTTATCCTCACAAGCGGACAGAAAGAGCTGTAGATCCTAAGGCCTTCCGAAGTCTCTTCCTCGCCTAGAAACACACGAGCTTTAGCACATCGACTTTTACTCTGACCACAAAGAACAGGGTGACTACCTAAAGGTGAGATGCGAAGGTTTCCCTTGCGCCCACGTAGAGGTGATGTGAAGATGGGGGACACTGTGATCACAATGCCTGGAATACAGAGGAAGGAAGCAACGTGTCTTATACGCAGATCAGCACACCTAGTCGGGGAGGAAAGCCTGTCATGGACATTTAGCGCTGCTCCAGCCAGTGCTCAGTGCTCTGGCCGATGAATAAACCAAAGGTCCACTTCCTGCACTTCCCTTCACTAGATCCTGATACTTACAAAGATTCCCTTTGTCCCTATTCTTCCATCATGCGCCTTCCCCCCCCCTCCCCCCCAGCCCTAACATCGCTTCAGAGGGCAACCGGTATCCGTGCCCTAGCTACCTACCAACAGGAACATCTGCTTCTTTAAAGAAGACAAACCTCTCACTGATAAGCATCCTCCAGGGCACAAGTTTGAAGGATTCAGCACCCTCAAAACACAGCTGCAGAGAGGGGTGGGGTGGGGGTAGGGATTGCATCTTTTCCAGTTCAGTAAATTCTCTCTCTATAATAAATGAATAACAGGTTAAAAATTCCTCACTGCCAGCAAATCCACGTTGCCAGCACCATATTACTTCTCACGATGGGAGATTGGTTCATTTCACTGCAGTTTGGCTTCCTTTTGCAAGTGTATCTACTTTTATATACATGATCACAGAAAAGAGACAGGCCAGGTGGACAAAGTCCTGACGAACAAACCATGGCTTTCTTTGGGAATACTTTTGTTTTCTCTCCCTGTGCCACAACTGTTCTGGAACTAACAAATGAAGAACTGTTTTCATGAAATCAAAGTGAATCCTGCCTTAAAATGCTTTGTCTGAACACAACCAAAGCCCCCCAACCCACCCTTTTAAACTCATCATCACATTTGATGATGCAAATGCTGCCTCTCCACCCCCCACCCCCACCCCTTTCTTCTATCAGCAGATTCTTGCGACCAGAATCCCCACTGTCATAGACCTTTGGCCCGGAGCTTTTACTCGGCTATTGCCTTTATATGTTGGCACTTAATTTGATTCCATCCTTCATGCTTTTTTCATTATTCTGAGTTCATCCACACCACATAAATTATCACTTTTGTTTTCAGTTCCCCATGTGCCCCATTCACACCAATTCCAAATAAATACTCTGATTCTCATCCATTTAATCTAAATGAATTCATAGCCCCTCTCCCCATCCTCCATCCCCACAGCTTCCTCCCTCTTGGCAGCATCTCTTTCCTCCTTTCTCTCCCAGCCCTCTGTCTGAGGAAGGGTTTTCCCATGAAATGCTGGGAAAGACGGTCAGGCCTAGCCAGCTGAACTGGACGGACGCATGATGTCCAGTCTCAACCTCCTCAGCGGTACCTCTGAGCATCCAAGCCCCATTGGTGAGAGGTACACTGGAAGCATGTTTGCTTTGGGGTCCTATTTACCCCTGGCTTTTTAGTTTGTTTTAGCTTATTCCAACTTCGCTCCCCCACCCCCACCAATCCCACCGACACTTTGCATCACTAATCATTAACAACAACAGTAACTACAGCATTAATTGCAACCAAGCCTATTATTATCTATAATGGGCTCTGACTATCTACCAAGTACTTTCCTGTATTTGCTCATTTAATTTTCAAAACAATTTTGGAGGGAGACACAAGATCTGTTGTAAATAAGAAACCCAGAGCCATGTGTCTTCAGCATTTCCAAAAGTGGGCGTCACCGCTTCCTGTGGGCCCCTGGGATGATCCAGCAGGGGCTGCCAAAACAGATACCATAATTTATCCCGGATTATGGGTTGCAGTACAAATGTTTTTAATTGTTAGGGGTGCAGAGTAATTTTTTTTTTTTCTGAAAAGGAGCGGTTGTTTCAAACCAGCTTGGAGACTTATGGCCTATGTCGTACATCTAGTGAGAGGGACTGCCAGGAATCCGACCCAAGTCCACCTGACTCCAAAGTTCTGCTCTAAACCTCTCTGTATTTCTGCCATCCTAATAATGTGTGATGCCTTTGAGAGTAAACTCCCTAAGGGAAGGAGACATTTCACTTCCACCAGGGGTTGCAGGTGCTGGGTAATGCGATGAACTCTGCCTCAGTATTCACGCTAAGTAGGCAACCTTCCAGAAACAAAGCCCCAAATAATACATCCATCCCAATAGCTATCCTTTGTCAGCTGTTGAATGAAAAAAAAGACGATGATATGGAGCCCTTTACATGATCCTCCACATTCACTGTGCAGTCTCCATGCTGAGCACCAGGTCGACTCTCAATGTCAGTAATGTGGAAAGGTGGCCAGAATCATGAATTTCAACTCCATTCAACATGCTTGCCTCACCTTGCTCTCTCTGGCTTCTTCAGGGGAGCAAATGAGCCATATTGTGCAGCCTGGGAGCTCTGCCACATTCGGTCACTCCTCGTTGTCTTTAGGATGAGAGGACTGCATACACAAATCCCAAATCACCTTCACAACATCACCGGCGCAGAGCCGTCGGTAAAACAGACACAGCAAACGCACATTCTGCCAGCAAACCACTAGGAGGACTCTGCTCCCTAGCCACGAAGCACAAAGAGGAGGTTAAAGACCATCCACAAACCCGCCAAGAGCTGCAAGGGAAATTCGGATCAGAAGGGAGGAGGGTGTGTCTGAACCCTGGGCCAGCAGGGAAGCAATGTCAGATCTCTTCCTCCCATGGGAGTAGCTTGGAGCGTCAATGTAGCCATTTCCTTAGCTGCATGTGATTCACCTATATTTAGGGAATGTTCTGTACCTCGGTGCCATTTCACAGGTCTCCAGAACATTAGTGCTGAAAGAAAGGGGTCTTACAAATTCACTGTTGGCTAGCTGTGGGCAGTGGGGTCCAGTAAGGTATAAGAATGCTCAGGAAGTGACCAAGCCAGTCAGTGGTACAGAAGAATGAAGCCAACCCCATGGCTGTCAGATCATCCCCACGATGGCAGCCCTGTGTGCTGCGCAGTAAACCTGCCTCCCCAGTTGTCTTCGCTGTCATCTTTACGTGAGACCACTGCTCCCCGCCCTACCCCCCCCCCCCGGCCTGTATTCTATCGATTCCCTGATTGGGTTGGAACCAGCACACTGAGAGTTAGTAGGTGAGTTATGGGTGCCAACCAGGAACCTAGAGCGCGAGCTTTTCTGATTTTCCCACCACACCACAGAACCCCAGCGATACAAGGAGTGAGCCTAGAAACACCGGCCGCGTCTCCCAGTGCTTCCTCTTCAAGAATGTTATTCTCTCCACGCCATGAGTGGCCCTGGGTCTGCACCCTGTTCAGCTTGGCCCGTACATACACACAGGTAATATATTGCTGGGAGCTCATTGGAAGTCCCTAATGATTAGGATCACCAGTGCGACCTTAACATCAAGAGAAGAGTCCATCCCTAAGCTTCGACCTCTGACCAGAGAACAAAGACTGGTGTCAAGGAAAAGGCCTGTCTCCCTCTGTCCTGTGAATACCCCATTGCAGCAAAATGGTTCCTGGGTGTGCCTGCCAAAGTCTTGGGTGAAATCCCACAGCCCCAAGCCTCCCCTCCCTGCCTTTACCACACACACAGTAATGTAATCACTCTAGCAACTTCTCAGTAACAAGCTCATTAAAAAGCAATTCTGCCATCTCTCCATACAGCACGCGCCAGAGAACAATGCAAAAGAGGAGATGTCAATTAATTATACAATGATCACATCTAATGAACTCCGAAACCCTCCTGCTGTTGGTGACTTTGATGAAAAATCAGGGATGCTGGGAAAAGGGTGAACAGGGACACCCTTGCTACCTTGTTTAACAGTGAAATCTTTCCAGCACACCGCCTCAGCTTCCCGGGTGGATCAAAACCAGAGAGCCACATTCATAAAACAATGAAAAGTGTCAGGAGAGTGACAGGTCTGCGCATCATGCATGGCGGTGACTCAGACTACCAGTGGGAGCGCCCAGCCCCATCCCTCCCCCCGCCCCACAACCATGGGGTTGTGTGCTGACATCAGCTCTGCCTCCAGGGTCTCTCAGAGCCAGCAGTGACCAACGCTTGTTCTGCGCACAGGACATCTGGAAATCTTAAGGGAACCAGGGAGTTCCCTGTGTGCCCACCCATGTCCTCCTGCTTCGAGATCCCATTCTACTCCCTATGGATGCCACTTGTCAGCACAAAGAGGAGTTAATAGAGAAACAAAAGAAGGGGGGACCACGTACGGCCAACTTGTACCACTACCTGTGTGAGTCCTCTGGTGGGCCTTTAAGTGGGAGCTTTTTGTATAAACTTTCCGGCACCCGTTAAACTGACAGCGATGCACCCTCTTCTTGTTTTCGGGGCATGCCTCGGCCCCGACCCCTCCTTGTTCACTGTCGCTCTGTCCACTCTTCACCGCTGCCACGGCTGCTGCAGTGGCCACCCCTCCCACCTTCACTGAGCTGAGCGCGGACTTCTTGGCCACCAGTTTCAACGTCACCGTGCCATCCACGGCTGAGAGGGTCTGTGAGGTTTTGACCAGATGGCGGCTGAGCTCAGGGGACGATGGAGGCGTTAATGAGGTCACTGCGTTGAGCTGGGCCTGGTTGACGGCTGCGTAGCTGTCTAGAGCAGAGCTGGTTGGCTGCAGGCTGAGGCAGGTCTCAGAGAGCAACTTGTCCCGAGAGAGCAAAATGTCCACTGCCGAGGTCTTCTCGCAGAGGGTTGCTTCCACAGGCAGCAGCAGGGGGTCTAAGCGCCGGAAACTCTCCTCAATGCAAGGGGGTGGCGAAGCGTGGAGGAAACAGTCCAGGTCCTCCCCAAAGGTCTCCGAGATCCTCCTGGGCTCCGTCTGTAGGTAGCGTTCCAATTCAAGGCATGTCTGCAGAGGGGGAGGGGGGGAGGGAGAGAAACAGCCATCAGAGGTAAGGCACACCATGAAGCTACAGGTTGACAGGAGCAAGAGGAGGAAGAGACACCAAGAATGCTGTCAAGGCTGGAGAAGTTTGTTGTGGAGAAGGGCTGACCTCATTTATCTGGGAGCCCCGTAAGGGTCCCGTCCGTCATGTGACTTCTTGGAAGAGGCCAAAGAGGAGGGAACCCCTCAACGAGATAGACTGATGGAGGGACACCACGAACCGAAACAGACCAACCATCATGGCTAGATTTAGTCCGGTTCTACATGCAGACAACAGCAGGGATCTCAACTTCTGTGGCTGAAAGAGAAGGAGAGGCCTGTACGACGCATCACACACCAGCAAGTCCCCAGAGACTATTAGAAGGTGGCATGATGGTCTGCTCCCAAATTCAACTCAACGGGCAAGATTCTCTGAGAGTGCCTCAGCAGGAAGCAAGTAGAAATAGCCATGATTTTTTTTTTTTTTTAGGCATCATTGCCCTCAGGTGGTGGGAGTAGGTGGCCCAGCCTTTGCTCCTGGGAGCTGGAATTGAACCTCCAACCCAGTGGGCCGCAGTCCCGCGCACAACCACTACGCCACCGGGGCTCAGCCACAGCCATGATTTTTATATCAAGACAAGACTCCCCAGAGTCCAACTTCATTGCTCCAAAGAGACCTGAGAAAATCACAAAAGTGAGTCTGCTTTCCCATCTGCCCTGCAGGACAAACCTCATCCACCCAAAGGCTGGTGACTGCAACCCCCATCAGCTGGCAGCAAGCCACGCCCTGAATGCATAAGATGCAGTTCCTGTTGATTGCAGCAAGGTATTAAAAACACAAGTGCTACAAGCTTTGGGCAGAGGTCACGAATCCTATGATGATAGTTTAGGTCTCTAACTACATGCTAACAAGCTCCATCATGGTCATTTGACCTGTGAAACATACAATCCAATATGTAACAACATGAAAGGGTTCCCCTAGTGAAGCGGTAGGGAAGGAAGCAAGAGCCTCACCAAGGCTTTATTTCTGCAGCACATAAATCTTTGCAAGATGGTAGAAGTGCTTTTACAACAAAAGTAGATACCTAAGAATTTATTTTTGGTTTCCTAAAAGCTCTCCTCGCTTAAAAAGCCTACTAGCCCAAATCTTGCATGAAACAATGGAACTAACTTGCACCATCAGCTCAATTGACTCTCTATTCCGGGTTTCAACACGGAAACATGGAAAGGACATTTAAATTTTGACCAGCTCCCAATTGACTGCTTCCTTAAAGCTTCTCTGTTTTCAGCCCCGTTTCTGATTCTAGACTTTTCTTTTATTAAAAAGATTTTTTAGGGCTGAGCCCCGGTGGTGTAGTGGTTGTGCGCGGGACTGCGGCCCACTGGGACGGAGGTTCAATTTCAGCAGTGGGGCTGGGCCTCCTACTCCCACCACCAGAGAGCAATGATGCCCCCCCCCTCAAAAAATATTTTTTAAGGATGCACCTGTGTTGTATCTGTCAAAGATTGTTGGGTTTTTTGGTTTGATTTGGTTTGGTTTTTTGGCACTACTTCAAGAGGTTGGTGTGTAAGTGGCCTTCTGGTAAACTCTACATTACTGAATAAGAAAATCAGATTAGAACCACGAGTCAGCTTTGGTTCTCACTGCTGATTTCTAATGGCATGACTTGGTGAGTGGTTCCAATCTTCTCCAGCATTCCTGTCTCAAGTGTTCATTCAACGCCTGCATTCACAGGAAGGCACAAGGCTCCATATGTGTCAAAAGGAGAAGAAAGAGTAGTAGGGTCATGCAGTGAAGGGAGTAAAATGAAGAAACACAAGCTAAAAAGTTTATGGATTTATGAAGCAACATGAAACAAAGTAAACCTAAAATAACGTGTGTTGTTGAGCTCTTGGGGATGAACGGACAATGAATTTCATCTTCTATATTTCATTACATTAATCAATGAATGCTTATTGGGAAAAAAGTTAAGTTTTAATTCCATTTTGCCTATTGACTAAAATAATAGCCTTGGCTCAGTAGCTCCCTTCAGTTTATATCAGAAACCAATACTATGACCTTCTCAGTCTCTTCATGTCTGCACCAGTAGCCCCCCCCCACCAATTTATATTACCTTCTCTCTCTTTTATGAATGACACACCTCAAAATTGTTGAGGTGCTCCAATTGATTATTCACCTTTAATATGGAATCTTGCTTTATGAACACTATTTAGTTCCCCTCTGATCTGTAAGATTCTACTCTTGCCTTCTGAGATGGGAGGAAGCCCTAAAACTATTGCCCCAAGATAATCTGTTAAGGCTGGAACTGAGACTACCTTCCTAAGTTGGTTTTTAGTCAGATGGCAAGTTAGCCATAAAGCAATGAGTATCACCCCTGAGTGCTGTACTCTTCAAAAATAAAAGAAAAATCTCCATGACACTCAATGGTCAACACATATCATAATAGAAATGAGGGGGGCTGAGTATTGTGAGAGAACAACTCCAAGCAGAATGGAAATACTTAGACTGCTGATATAATGTGAACAATGAACCTACCATCACCGGCGCAGTGTGTGTAGAAATTGTAGAATGAGGATCCATTGTACTGTGTGCACGTCCACCAAAAAAAAAATGCCATTAAATACATGTTTAAGAAAAATAGGATTCTACTCCTCAAACCTCCCTTCTCCCTTTTAAACTATCACCTACCAATCCTGATGTCTGGCCTCCAGATCTGTCAAACAAAAGTCAAATGAACTTGATACTGTATTCCTGTCATCACTCAATCTCTTCTACTCTTCAAGACCTTCTGCTGACTCACACTCCCCCCTCCCCAATTCTGGACTATGTCAAGGCTGGCATTTTAGAAAAAACCTCAGGTGACGTCTTCAGAAACACAACTGGGCTGAGTCCTGGTGGCGCAGTGGTTGTGTGCGGGACTGCAGCCCACAGGGTTGGCAGTTCAAAACCAGCGGCAGCTCTCCAGGAGCAAGGCTGGCTTCCTACTCCAGGGCAGTGATGCAAACAAAAAAAAAAGAAAAGAGACACAACTGGAGGGTGTCTCCAGCTTTGCCCCCCAAAGAGAGCCAGGTCTTTGAGTAGCAGTATCCTCTAAAAATCAACCGAATCATGAATTAAAAGATATTCCCACTAGCTACAGATAGAGTTTGGAGGTGCCTTCTCTTTATATATATTTTCTGGCTCAAAGATTTGAAAGTCCCTGAAAATGTGGTTGATACTCAGGAGGTTCAAAATCTCTGCATATTCTGAGCCCTGCGGGGCTGAGATGCTCTAAACACACGTGATCTTCCATTGTTCTTGGATGCAGTTGAGCCAACTCTGCCTCCGAGTGACCAAACCCCTGCCCGACTTGTGCCAGCTTCTCAATTGTTGCGTTTCAGCCCACTGTTGCAGCCATGGTGCCCATCTATGTCCCGGAGGGTCTTCTCTTTCACTGCCCTGTACTGTATCAAGCATGATGTCCATCTGAGAGGGAGAGAGAGCGAACCTACCAAGCATGCTTCCTTTGGGATCCAAGGAGAACATCGGTCATGTAGATAATGGAAGGATCCTGATACCTCCCACTGTTAAAAGACTGGGGGAAATGAACCTCTTTTTAAAAACCCTAAAATTAGTACCCAGGATAGGCTGAAATGGACTTGTAAAATTATTAAGGAATCCTTTTTTTGTTTGTTTGCTTCCTCAAGAAATCTGCTTCTTGTAACCGCTGCTTAAGATGAAGCTTCCAGGCAGTCCAACCAATCCACTGTCCTGGGTTTTGACTCATGAAAACCTGTACAAGATTTCCCATAAATCTTTATGGAAGAAAACAACTTCATCTTTTTCCCAAGGAGCAGCTTGGGGGTCTGAACCACTGACCTGGCTGTTACCAGTCCAGTGCTTACCCAAAAGTGCCACTTTAAGTGGAGAGATTGTTGGCTTTTGGAACATAATGAGAGAGGCTTAATTTTCTCACGTGGAGTGCTGGAAATAAAATATTAAGAAAAAGGAGGGTTGTGATATTTTATTATTCTCAACCCAAAGTGAAAGATTATCTTCAATGTTAAAGAAAATTTAAGTGATTAAAAGAACTGCTATAAGAGTTTGAAGTTTTGGTGTTTTAATGTACGCACACAGAAAGAAAAAGAGGAATAAGTGTATGTATATACTTATAAGCTTACATACATCTATTTCCTTGCTCTGTCCACTGGAGTGACTTAAAATGACAGCACAGTCACAATAAACACACAGCTAGTCTTTTTAACCTATCCAGAAAAACTTGGTAAAGGGAACATATAGTTGAGGCAAAAAAAATACAAGTTGAACCTGGAACACCTTACTGCTCTGAAAGATAAGGAAGTGCTAATGATGTGATGAGGCTAGGCTGGGAAGTCTCACAGAGCTCTCCACTGATGGATCTGGGCAATGTGATCCGGAAGGAGGGCGGGGGGGGGGGGGGGGGGGGGGGGGGGGGGGGGGGGGGGGGGGGGGGGGGGGGGGGGGGGGGGGGGGGGGGGGGGGGGGGGGGGGGGGGGGGGGGGGGGGGGGGGGAGTGGAATGGGAGAAGAAGAAATCTCTATCTCACAGAAATGTCTGAAGATCCATATTGACATAAGTAAATTGCTGACCAAGTAAGGAAGCAGAGAAGGGTCCGCTTCCTCACAGTACAATGACAGCCAATGCCTAAGAAATGGTAGAAACAGAAAATCTTCATTAGGCAAGTAACAAAGTAACAATGAGCATAAGCAAGTATCCTCAGTAGCTGTTAAAATTCACAGATGCCAGTATGGTGAGATAACACATATGTGCTTTGTCTCCAGGTATCTCTCCTGCAAGATCTTTGCTAACTACAAAGACAGCAATAATAATCTTCAGGGAAGTAGCCTGGGCGATACCACCTTAATGGTGTGATCAAAGTCAACCTCACCAGTAATAAGACACCTTGGTATCATCTCCTCCTGATGTGATACACAGTAGATTATCCTGTGGCATTCCAGCCGGAAATGTACAACTTAAATCAAATCACGAGAAAACCATTGGACCCATCTACACTGAGGGTCATTCTACAAAATGACTGGCTCGTGTTTTTTTTTTTTTTTAATGTCGGGCTTGTGAAAAATGAAGGAAGATTGAGAAGCTGCCACAGATTACAGGAGACTGAGCAGATATGACAACTCAGAAACACAACGCAAAAGGTCCCGCCCTGATCTTGGACCAGGAAAAGAACCTTGATAGGAAATGCAGTAAAACGTAAATGCAGTGTATACATTAGTCCATGGTACAGTGCCAACGATGAGTCTCTGATTCTCATAAATGGGCTGACGGTTATGTAACAGGAAGGGGAGCTGGGCAATGCTTCTGCAGGCACTCAGCGTGTGTGCTCATTGTGCAATTCTCCCCTAAGTCAAAAGTTATTTCACGGAATGAGAGAGGCACCAGAGAGAGCAAGTGAGGGTGTCTCCATGCCGAATGTGATACAGAGTTCAAGTGCTCGTTCCACCAGGAGCGAGATTTACTCGTGTCAATGACACTCTCGCCAGTCAACTCGCTATCTGAGTCAGCAGATGTCAATTTAATTCCATAAATGATGTCTGACTGGTCCTTCACCTTGGAGATAGAAGGCCTCCCTTGGCACTTCACAATGCAACTTAAGGTTTCAGCTGTTGGATCACCCCCCTCTCCGACTCTTTCAAAAATCCATTAGAGTCGGCAATAGAAAGGAAATGTTCCCAAGCACAAAGCGATTTCCTTATATATTTATGAGTCACAAATGAGCTTTATGAAGTCTTTCTGAAAGCTTAACTTTGAAATGCATGGTTTCTTCATCTCCAATTTGCCCAAGAAAAACCACCTAAATTTGTTTTTTGACCTGATTACCCTGAAACCTTTGTGAAACACTCTCCTTTTTTCCATAATCCTACGACTGAAGGAAACATGCCTATTGAAAGGGATAATCCAAGATCTGACTAAATAATTTTTTAAAAGGTTAAAATTCATACTACCTACCCCACCTATTACTTCTGTAAGGGCCCAAGCAGAAACTGAAAGAAAACAGATTCACCCAAACCTCACAGCACAAATGACATTTACCAAAATCTGCTGCTGGCAAGAAGTCTCTACTTTCACAGAGTCAAGTGGGGGGAGGGGGGAACTCGTGATGTGGGGGTGCTGAGGATACCAAATGGCTTTCCTTCACCCTGTCCTTACCTCGTTAGAAAACACACCAGATTTCCCAGTTTGGAGTGCAAACATTTCGTGGCCCTTTTGCCATTTCCCCGACAAAGTTCACAGTTCACTAATTTTTCTTTTCAAAACCTATGTGTCCTGTATCATTTTCCCTCGTGCGCATATGTTTGAAGCAACCTCTCACCTTCCCTCTCACAAATCACCCTTCCTTTGGAGATTCCACACAAACTCTGTTTCAGGAAGCCTGGTCTAGAAGAAGTGACGTCAAAAAAAATCAGTCGGTTGCAAAGGGTCAATAGACACCCCCCTCAGGCTTGCACAAGGAAACAGTGTCACCAAACTAAGGGTCCATAATAGAATCGTAGGGGAGGTAAGCCTGACTTGTTCAGATTAAGAGCTCCTTAAAAGCAGTGATGACATTTCTTGTAACATGGGGGTTCTCCAACAATAAATTGAGTCATTTGGATCTAAACCTGCATCTCTATCATATCAGTGGTCAGGAGACCCCTAGAAGTCTACAATTGCCTCCAAGCCCCCAGCCATCATCCATCTGCACAGTCACTACTCCTTATTTCATTTTAGTAGCTGTAGTATGAGGTCCTCAATGCCACTTCTTTACAAACCAAGAGTTTAGAATGAAAAGGGCTCTAGTTTTTATTTCTGTGTGGTGGCAGTTGCACAGTTTTGTGTCAACTAGACACTCCAGGCTGAGGGGGTAGAGTCAACCCTGTCAATCAAGGAGTAGCTTGATGACACCACCTTGGGGGTGTGGTCTGTGACAGTGAGGGAATCTGGGAACTGCCTTTCTCTCTCCGTCACTTCATCTTCCTCCTCATTGGGACTTCACTGGGCCTCTGGGTCTGCAGCCAGAGGTGGAACCATGTGGACCAGGAGACCCAGAGAACTACTGGCACCCTGCCTTCTTCCTGCCAAGAGTTAAAAGTACAACAAGATTCAACAAACTAGAGAAAGAGTGTCAATGGAAACAATATGGGGGAATTCCGCTTTCTACATCATTGCCATTGTAGATGGCCTTAGAATGGATTCAGACTCCTGGTGACCCTGTGTGGGCCACCCAGAGTGAGGCCATCAAGTTTTCAAGGCTGTGCACTTGAGGAAACTCATTGCCAGGTCTTTCTTCTGAGTCACCCTTGGGCAGGTTGCTCAAGCTACCAACCATTTACTTATAGTCAAGTGCTTAATTCTCTGAGCCACCCATGCACGACAAAGCAAATTCATGCTGCTTCAGCCTGACAACCTGATGCTGTTTCCGTTGAAAAAGGGGCGAACTCTGGTCTCAGAAAGAATTCTCACCAGGTGCGCAGCACTTGTCTGCCCAGGGGAGGCCCTCCCTGACAGTGATTCTGTGTGGCTTGGTCACATGCTATTAACCATGGTGCCGTCGTCCCCAAAGCATAGAAACAGGCAAACGAGCTCCTGCCCTTCTCCTGGGAGCTCCCCAAAGCTTAATCACGTTTTCATGCTTTGAAGTCTTCACGCACATCCCGGAATGGAAAGTTCAAGTGACACAAAACAAGCTATTGTGCGCTGCTTCCCTTTGTATTTTTGTTCTTTCCAAGAGGGCTGCTGAAATGCACCTTCCTTTCCAGCTTATGGCTAGACAACCTTCCACTTCACACTTTGCAGCAAAAGCATGATGGATTTTGAAACACTTTGTGTCTATGCCCCTTTACAAGATGATCACAGTCATGGTGGTGGCCCAGTTCTCATCTTTTAGAACCAGGTCACAAGCAAGACGGGAAAACAGAGGAAAGCAAAGGGCCCAGGTGTTCTGGCTCCATGTTCCTCAGAGCCTGGAGGAGGAGAAAGAGGTAGGGGGATTACTCAACTCAGTAAGTGCACAGAAGACCTCAGACAGTAAACCCTTGAACTTCCTTGCCTCCCTCCCTGGTTTTCTGCTTGTCTTCTCTAAAACAGTGTCTGAGGAAGAGGCCTGTAATACTAAATTTACCTCAAGGCAAAGCGGGATGATGAATCCGTGACAAGAATCAATCTTGTACACCTAGGAAGGGCTTAAGACTTAAAGCAAAGGTTCACTTCTTCTTGGCGTTCACTACCCAAAAATAATAGGGTATAAAGTTAGGAGAGAATGCATTTCGTGTGCAAGATGTAGTTAAACACATAAAAAATACAAGTGAGAATCCTTACTGCATTTCTTAGCTATTAGGTTACCAAAAGAAAAAAAAGAAAAAAAGGCTTACATCAATAGCACACCCCAGAGGTACAAGAGGATTACACATTACTGTCAGAACTGCTGAACTCCACAAAATAACCATGTACTAGAACCACTGTAAGTTTGCAGGCTTTCCCACTGTCTCTCTTATCAACTGGTTGCTGGAGCTGAAACCAAATTAAATATTTCCCTCTAGTAATTTGTACATTCTGAGAGACAGCACTGTGAAAATGGATTGTTTTCTGAACAAACATGCCAGGCGGGAAGTTTCTGTCACAATCTCTTCGGCATTTTCTCCCACTACACTATCTTCCACATGCAAAGGAAATATTTGTTTGTATATACATATTTTTCCCCTTTGAGAGGTGGGGGAGAAAGAAGTCAAGATGAAAGGCCTGGGGGAGAGGGTGATGCCTTTGAAATGTCTCCTCCCCACCCCCACGCCCACCCCCCCCACCCCCCCACCACAGCACATGATGCAAAACAGCTTCAAACAAACCTTTTCATCTTCCAAGAATTCCTTGGTTGCGACTCATAAAAGAAATTCTGAAAGAAACTTAAATCTGAACTGAAATGTCCAAGAGAGTTTTCAGGTCACACCAGCTGGATACTGTTGGGGTCTGAGGTCTAGGTCTTCATCTCCTCTGAAGGATCTCGTCTGGGGCCCCTGTACTTCCAACCACTTGGGAAAGCAGTTTCCTCACCCAAAATTGTTGGGGTCTTCAAAATGAGCTGTGCCCACTGGGGACCGGATGGCCCCAGAGCAGGTCAGAGTAGCTTTCCTTCCTGGGTCAGGGCTACTCTTCCAGATGTTTCTTTCCTGAGCAGTCAGATTTGAAGTCTAACCCTCTAATCGCTACCCACACCTTCTGCAGCTGCACTCGTGAGCCCTTAAGAAGACGCACTGTGACCATAACTTGATTCCCAATGGCTGCTGGTGCAAAGACATCACCGTTCGGATGTAGTAGGGACATTTCTTAAAATTCATTAATTTATTCCTGATCATTTTATTGGAGGCTCTCATAACTCTGATCACAATGCGTGCATACATCCACTGTGTCAAGCACATTTGCACATGTGTTGCCATCATCATTTTTAAAACATTTTCTTTCTACTTTAGGCCTTGGTATCAGCTCTTCATTTCCTCCCACTCTTCCTCCCTCACCCTCCCTCCCTAATGACTGCTTGATGATTTAGGCTTGACCCACTACCACCTTAACTCCCCAGTAAAACCTCTGTATCATTTGACACAAATTGGGGGAAATTCTGTATGTTGATGGGTAGCCTGGAAAGAAGTTTTATTAGGTGTCCCTGCTTTGGTCCTTGCACTTTGATGAGAAAGAATGAAACGTACACTTTACTGATGTCAGCTGTCACTGAGCGCCCTGATTCGTGACTGGCTCACATACGCACCTAGAATCTGAACCTGCTGGTCCAGGGCTATCCCCATGAACCAATTGGATAGAGTCTGTGTGATCCAGATGGCTTCCACTGGCTGATTTTCAGAAGTACAGCCCCGGCCTCTCTTCTAGACCTGACTTAGCCTGAAAGGCACTGAATCCGGGTCGGTATCATACCAACACACAGTTCCTCTGGCAGCTGGGTGCTGACCGTGCACTCACCTATCTGCGCACCCACCTCATATCTCATGTATAGGAGGCCTGAATTCTACCCCTGACCTACCACTGCCTCCACGTCCAGGGTAAAAATAACCCTATGCAGTGATGGAAATCTGGGCCCAACATGGAGCATAAGAAGGGAAAAATGAACACGAGACACCCTTAAAGGAACAACTCCTAGTGACCCTTTGGAAGGCCAAGCAGACCCTACTTGAGAAGGAAGACTTTTTCTCCCAGTCACTCACAAACTCCAGCACTTTGGAGGACACCTCACTTCCGAGAAGGGCTGGCAGCCCACAAACAACAAGGACCCTGACGCGCTCTTAGCTTCACCATTAATTTTCCATAAAGACTCTGTGAGTGATTGTGTCAAGCAGGGCCTGATGCTTTGGAAACCTGTCATTATTCTTGGCGCCCCACCCCCCACAGTCTCTGCACCTGTGTCGGTTCAAGGCACCAGCTGGCCATGTCTTGCCTCCCGCCTCTGAAAGGGAGGTGAGGGGGAGGAAGCATTCACTGAGCACCCAAATTCACATTACTAGCTTCTTCTTCCAGAATGGGGAAACAAAACAACAAAATTTAAGCTCACTGGTTCCACCCCTTCCCCCAAAGTCTTGCCAAAGGAAATAAATAAACATTAATGGGCTAGCAAGCCTTCGTTCAATCCTAAATTACTGAAAAACACAGCATTGGGGAAAGGTCTGACAAGGGGTTATTAATCCTGTCTTACAGCCCACTCTACACTGACCCCCCCCCTTGCCTCTCCTGTTAGCACTGCACTCTCAAGCTCTGTGTGTACATGTATGCGCACAAGCACACACACACAGAGCCAACACCCCCCAAACTCCTTGGGCCCCTTTGCACTTAGAGGCCAAGATGGAAACATGCCGAACCCATGACATCATCTCCCCTTCCTCTCCCAAATCATTTGCACAGACTGTCTAGGGCAACAGGGATTATTTTTTTCATTCCTTTAGAGCAAGTTCATTTCTTTGACTCCCTCCTACAACATTGTTATGCCTCACTTGGTGGGGATGATTAAATGTCCTCTACCCCTGCCCTCTCATTAGAATGCATATGCCTGTACCATTGCATTCCTTCTTCTAAAACACATTTTCACACATGCATACATGTACAGAGAGAGAGAGAGAGAGCGAATTTCCCAAGAACAACAGGTCCAAGTCCCTCAGCATCCTCAGGGCCAGATACAAGATAGGGCTGTGAAGACAGAAGCTCGTTTCCACACCGAGGACTCCCAAGAAGAAACCGCCATTGTGAAGGTGCCAAGTTCTTCTCAGACTATCAAAGAACCCCCCCCCCCACCCCCAAACATAAGAAGACCCAACCCCCGGTGGCTTTCACTGGCAGCGGCTAGTTGAACTTGTCTTGGAGCTGAGCTACTTGGAATCCATTTCCAAAATGCGATCAGGTGACTGTGTGGATGTGGCACTTCCTGGTGAGGAGACAGGGATGACCGTGGGGCATGATGGGAGACAGGACAACGCAGGGGCATTGTGAGTATTAGGGCCCATGTTGGATTTCTTGCCCGCACAATCAGATTGCACTGCTGGCATGTGAGCAATCTCCCCGGCCTCGGTTTCCACATCTGTAAAATGGGACAGTCGTGTTTTGAGGAAGCAATCCCCAGAAGGCCATCAAGTGCTTAAGCACAGGCAAAGTCATAGCTGTTACATAACCAGTGGTGTTTTCATTACATTTCCAAGCAGACAATAAATAAATCTGTCAAGGGTACAGACACGGAACATCCGAAATACTAAATAAATAACCAAGCAAAGTAAACCTATGGGCAGAAAGGTTAAGTAAGCAGAGGTACAGTCAGGGAGATCATCTCTGACTAAGGGAGTGAGCGAGTGACGTCTGCCTTTCTGGCTCAGTCACCTCACCTGTGTGGTCAGGTGCAGCTTTAGATGACTGAGATATCTGAAACGATTGATTGTTATGAAATAATAACAGAAGCCCAAATATAAGTTGATGAGGAAGGTCCACAGCTTCACAAGATCAGCCAAAAAACGCACACTTCCTACATCACCAATCTTCCTTCTACAATAAATCACCGCTCTAATATTGAAATACCAGGGGGCTTTAAGAGGTTTACGGAAAAACAAGACGATGAGCTAATGGATTTTTTTCATGAGCTATTTGAAGCACCCTCCACTATATATGCTTTTATCTCTTCTACCTTTTTTATTGGGGTGGGTGGAGGAAAAGCCACCGTCTGGAACAGAGCAAATATTCCAAACAGTCAGGCACCTTCAGGTTTATAAAAGGCCACAGGGCAGCACTGAGCGTGTGCATGTGTGTTGGGGGAAAAAGTCACATCTTGGCCCCAGAGAGCATTTCTCTCTTTTCTGTCACTTCCTCTTCACTCCCCTTCAGCCTCCAGAAACCATCGTGACAAGAAGCATACAGGCCACCCCTGCTATTTTGACCCCAGTGCCGCCTCCCAACTAGACCAGATGGGTGCATGTACACAGGCATAGGCAAGAGGGAAAACTCACAGCACATGGAGCCCAGGAACAGGAATGGGAATAGAGATACCAAGAGAATAGGGAGTAGGGGGGACAGGTGGGAAGGGAGGAGGGCACCGATCACAATGAATGGCACCTAACCACACATCCCCATCCAGGGGAAAATCAGAGAGGAAGGGAGGCAGTGGTCAGAGTGAGATTTGAAAATAATTAAACTATAAACTATCAGAGGGCCACGAGGGTTGAGGGGAAGGAGGAGGGAGGTGGGGGAAAAAAGAGGAGCTGATTCCAAGGGCTCAATGGCAAGTAAATGTCCAGTAAAGAAAGATGGAATATTTATACTAATATGTCGGGTACAATTGATGTATGGCTTGTAACAGAATTGTAAGAGGCCCGAATACAACGATTAAAAAAAAAAAAGACAAATAGACATGCTATTGTCCGTTCTTTTTTTATCTGTGAAAAGAATGTTGACCTGTGAACTGGGTTCCATACCTTTGTCTCCCTGCCTTTCCCTGCTGCATCAAACTACGGGAGCAGAGTGGGGATTCCATTTCTTCTTTCCAAAAATACTTAGCCATGCTTTCAGCGGCTTCATCCAGATCCAGAATCCATGCCATACTTCTTGAGTGGATCAACATCACTCTTTCTCTTGACTTTGGCAGCATGATCATGCTGTTCCATAGCCCTGACCCTGCCCCTCAGCTAGCCCCTCCTCCCAGGGATGTCCTTTCTGACCTCAAACACATTAAGCTAAGACTTCTCCACCTTTCTCATGCCACAACTCTTCCATACAGCTCCTCACGGGGTGGGGACCCACAACCATAAAATGATTTTCGTTGCTGATTCATAACTGTCATTTTGCAACTGTCATGAACCCTCATGTACATATCTGATAGGCAGGTTGTATTTTCATTGTTACAAACTGAACGTATTGAAAGCATAGTGATGAATCCCCAAAACAATATGTAGCTATATATTGTGAAATATTTCTAATGACAAATCAATGAAATTTTGTCTTCAAACATGGTGTAGCATGGGTAACAGTCTTCATGCCAGGTACTGCTATGTGGGCATATCTGCATGTGGGTGGACACGCCTGGAGATGGATAGAGGAGCAGGTCTTAGTTCCTAAGACCACTGGAAACAGGTGTTTTCTGGTGGTCTTGGAAACCCTTGTGAAAGTGTAGTTCGACCTCCAAGGGAGTCTGGACCCACAGGTTGAGAACCGCTACTCTAAGGTCACATGTCTGTTGTCCTCACATTTCAGAATGCAACCCCCCTATATCCTTGTATACCATTTTCCTTGCAATCTACAGGGTCTCAGCATTATCATCACCTATTCAAATAATCTTTCTTGACTTGCCTATAAATACTGACCCAAAGACCCTCTTCATTCTCGATTAAACTGCCTTGTTTTGTTTGCTTATCAAGTTCTGGAATAGAACCAGAAAGATCTAAATCATTTGTTTGTTTGCATGTTTATTACCGATCTCTCCCTCCTGGAAGGTGAATCCCAAAGGAGTAGAGATTGGGTCTTATCCCCCAGTTATCTCCAGCACCTAGCACAGCACCTAAAAACGGGCATCTAGGCCAAACTAGTTGGACAAGTTAAGTGAATCAAGGAAGCCATTTATCTGTCCTGGAATTCTAGGGAAGACTTGAGCTGGTCTCTCCAGCTGCTAAATCTATCCCCAAATGACCAACTTGTAGGGCAAAAGACTCCATCCTCTTCTCTCCTCCACACAGATTTTTAGTACTAGTTGATCACAGGCATCAGGCAGGAGTAAAATGGAACCTCTTCTCCCGTCAGAGACTCCAGTGCGCTCACACTTCCCATTTCAAACGGAGGCCAAAGGGGCATTTCTTTTCAGCAGTCTGAATTGCATCATGTGCTCTGAGCGCTGCGGAGAAGAACCAAATCCACACCTTTCCAGGCCTCCGCAGGAGGTGCTTATTAACTGGTGTCCAGAGGGACGAGATTAAAGACAGAAGTTCAGCCCTCTTTGTATCACCTATTCCCATTCCTATCGCCCAAGAAGATCTTCTTAAGAAAGGCAGCTTTGCCCACTGGACTCCAACGTCCTTGAGGGTCATAGCAAGTTGGTCAACCGTGCTCGCAGCCCCCCTCCTCGGAAAGGGAAGGGCCCACTCACATCTAGCATTTGCCCCCACCCCCGCCCTTGCTGCTTGGGAGTAGACACAACTCCTCGTTGGACACAGTAGAAGATCCCCAGGGGCTTCCAAGACTGCATCAGGACAGCAGCAGCCTGCCACTTCTGGGAAGCGGCTGCTGGGTTTGAACTGCCACCTCTCGGGCTAGCAGCACAATGCTTCACACACACACACACACACACACACACACGACCCACAGGGCCCCTTTGCAACTAACTGCCAAGGACCCAGGATGTCAGGCTCAACCTCGCCAGCTCCACCTTCCATTTACGCAGGTGAGAGCCTTTGGAACGCGTGCTTCAGCGCCATTCTGGTGACTCTCCCACAAATTCCTCAACACAGAAGCATTTCTCCATTCTCTTTAAGAATTTTACATAAAAAGCACCTCTCTCTACTGAGAGAGGTGCTATTTATTTCAGAATCATTATTTCACAGATACTGAGCCCTCAGATGCTGAACCTGGAAGCGAGCCAAAATCCAATTAAGAGGGTATGGCACTTGAGCTACACGAGATCTAAGGGTGGAGATATTGACCATACGCTATCCTGTGTGTGTGTGTGTGTGTGTGTGTACACATGTGCCCACCCACTAACAATGCAATGTAGATTCTTTTCATATTTCAGATGCCTTTTTCTAAACCTGCCGTGGTTCTGGGTCTCACAAAGCCATTCCTTTCCTTGCTCCGTTATGTTGGGCACGCGGAATCTCAGACACGCTGGCTAGAAAAGATGAAGGAGGAAGGAAGAGATGGTTTCCACCACGTCATGAACAGCGAAAGCACGCTCAGCCTACGTGTGAGCCCTGCGAAGATGCTGCAGGTAGCAAATGAGCAATTCTACCCAACTTGACAGGGCAGAAGCCAGCACTGGGACCCGAAGTTCGGATTCCCGAAGTTTTGGCACCCGGCTTCCCCCTCGACTCCTCTGCTGTGGTGGGATGACACGCACGTGCAAGCACACCAGACTCTCATCGAAGAAGAGACATTAATTTGAATCATCACTGCCATCCCTTCTCCCCTTTGTTCCTGTCTCAACCAATTTCCATCGAGTTTCAAAGACATCATCAGCCCGTGCACAGGGGAAGTCCCCGTGGGACGGGAGCTGCATTAGCAGCGTAAGGGGGGAAATCTAATTTCCCACCCAGTTGCTTTGTTGTTTCAACCTCCAAGGAAGGCTGCTACATATGCACAACATAAATTAAGTTTTAAAACACCAGTGCAGTTTAAAATTAATAATAATATTAAATAAATAAACTCTCCTGGGATAAAAAGTGGTTCTTGATACAAATCTGCTCACACAAAGAAGGTCACCTCCAGCAGAGCTTGCGGGTGGTCTAGGCTGGTGATGTCTCAATCATCGCAGGCAACAAAGACTTTGAGAACTGGACAAGGTCGCTGAAACCCTTGGCTGTTTTGACTTCTGACTCCAGTGAACAGATCCCTCTGTTTAAGGCAGCGTCCACATTAAGATTTCTTATGCTATCTTTGTTGACAGACCTCACGGTGATACATTTTAATAGTCCAAACTATGGATTCCTTCTTGGCATGGCAGGATAGGCCGATACAATTTTCTAGCACCCTACTTACTGGAATAAAATTCATGGCAAGACACCAGCATGACGACATCATTAATTAACCTGAACCACATACCGGAACATTGCTGCTAATAAAACTCCCCTATAAAGAAAACATGTTTTCTCTACTGAGAATCCTGGAATGTGGGCCCCAGCAGAGCCACTGCCTTAATTAAGGGGATAATTTTGATGTCTGTGTCTAGGTCTGAGCAAGGCCTTGAACTGTGATCAGGTTGGTTTACACTTTCAGTAATTTCAGTTCCTCTTTGCACAGGGCTTTTTGGGAAAGGAAAATGGCCCCCAGGCCAGGCAGACGTGTGTGAGCAATGCTGTGCACGAAAGGCTCATCATGTAGGGTAGGATAGGGGAAGCTTCATCGGCGTGGTGCTTAAAGGCACGCTCTGATCTGAGGCTCAGAAATCTGCAGACTTTCCCTGTTTTCTCTGCTAAACAGACTGAGAGAGTGTGGAGCAAAGCCATCACTCTAGCACCTAGGTGACACTGGGGTTTTCCAACCCTGGAGACAAAATGCCTCCTCTTTAGACAGAGAACTCGAATGTGAAAACACTTAGCAACATTTATCCATCTTGGCATCTCCCAGTGAGACCCAAAGTACTTACAGGGAACCACACTCCACAAAGAACACGAGGCTTTCCACAGCCTTGGAACTATGCTACCAGGAACCCAAGAAGAGAACAAAGTTTCTTGCCTCCTGGCAATTAGATTTTCCCTGGTTCCATTCTCAACCTGCATGCAAGGATCTCAAAACTGTCCAAGAAAAGTCAACAAGCCATCAACCCTTAGTAACCTTGAAGGAAAACAATTGCTGATGAAGAGTGGAGACCTCTCCCATAAATGCTCAGGTGGGAAACAAGGCATCAGATTCCAAACTTCCTCCACCATCACCACTTCTTCTGGTGCGCGTGACTGGGAGAAACAGCCCCTGCTTTGACCACACCTTTTTCAGAAGATTGTTGAATTTGTTCTCTGGTTGGATGAGAGTGTTAAAAGTAAGTGGGGCTGAGCCCCGGTGGCATAGTGGTTGTGCGCGGGACTGTGGCCTACTGGGACGGAGGTTCAATTCCCACTCATAGGAGTAAAGGCTGGGCCTCCTACTCCCATCACCAGGGCAGTGATGCCTAAATAAATAAATAAAAATAAAAGTAAGTGGGGGCTGAGCCCCGGTGGCGTAAGTGGTTGAGTGCGGGACTGCGGCCCGTGGGCTTGGCGGTTCAAATCCAGCAGTGGCTTTCAGGAGCAGCACTGGGTAGCGCCCACGACCACCAAAGGCAGTGATGCCCCCCCCCAAAAAAATTAGCATTATTAAAAAAAAAACCTATTTTTGGGGCTGAGCCCTAGTGGTGTAGTGGTTGTGTGCAGGACTGCGGCACACTGAGTTGGCGGTTCAAATCCAGCAGCAGCTCTCCAGGAGCAAGGCTGGGCCTCCTACTCCCACCAGGGCAGTGATGCCCATAAATAAATAAATAAATAAATAAATAAATAAATAAATAAATAAATAAATAAATAAATAAATAAAAAGTAAATGGGGTCTCAGCCATTCTAACCTGTCAAGTGTAATTGTTGAGATAGAGGAAAACAGAACCTTTTACTTTTTTTTTCAGATTGAAGCTAATAAAGCCTTATATACACAGTTTACTGAGAAACTTATTTGACTCATGCCAACCGCATAGAAACTAGAAGAGAGGTGCTTATTAAAAAAAGAGGAATAGGAATCCCGTTAGACATTTTCTTTTAATTCTCAGTAACTTTTTTTTTTTTTTAATTTCAACGAAAGCAGAATCAACTTGTCCTTTTACCAGTGTCCTTCAAAATAATAGTTCTTGGCTCATTTTCAAAACCAGTATTATAAACCACCCAGTCTTTTTGTTCAAGATTCAAACAGAAAATTCAGCTGGAAAAAAGGACATTCAAGACAGAGAGACGGGAAGAAGAGGATGAAGAAGAAAAACAAGGGGCACTAAAGAGACCACTAGCAGCCATCTCACGCCTCTGTAAAACCCTGGAACACAGGAGACAGCTCCTAAGAGGTAACACACCTCTAACCGAGGAATCCATCAAAAGCTGGGCAAATTCAAGGGTGAAATTTACACTTGGGCCTGCTCCCTGTTTGGCACTGAAACATCCATTTTAAAATATTTTTGTCTGTAGTGAGCTGGCAGGAACAGGTTAAAATGGGGAGATGGTTGGTAAGGAAACACTGCAGCGATGCATAAGGAGGGAGTGGTGGAGGGTCATTTTTGTGGAACATCAGATCATGTCGTATCTTTCCGGGCCTCTGGCATCCATCAAGTGGCTGCCGACTCAGTGACCCCACGGAACAGGGTGGAACTGCCCTGGTGGGTTTCCGAGAACTTATGGCAGGAAAACCCTGTCTCTCCCCCTCCTAGGGGTGGATGGTTTTGAACTGCTGACCTGGCAGTGAGTGGGCCAATGTGTAACCGGCAGCCACCATGCCACCAGGACTCCTCTTTCTGGGAAGCAGTGCCCAGGCCACATTCTGTGTTGTTGTGATCTGATGCCATCGAGTTGGTCCTGAGTCACAGAGACCCTATGCGGAACAGAAGGCAACACGCCTGCTCCCATGCCATCCTCGCGATCATTGCTCACATTTTATAGCCACATACAATCAAAAGCAATATGGTGTCAGGATCAACACGGAGCAGACACGTACCAGCGCCTCCTCTATAATTAGTTATATGGCCTTCTGCAAGTCACTTCCTCTGGCTATGAAACCGCTGAAATTATGAATACCATAAATTTCTTGTCACCAAATCTTGCTTGCCTAAGGAAAAAAACAAACCAAATATACGGCCATTGAGTTGATCCCAACTGATAGGGACCCCATAGGGCACAGGAGAACTGTTTCACAGCAATCCAAAGGCTGTATGTCTTTACAGAGACAGGCCGCCTAGTCTCTCTCTGAGGGAGGCGGAACCTTCAACTTGGCCGTTAGCAGCCCAATGCCTAACTGTGCGTGGAGGACTTCTCCTGCCTAAGCAACTATCATGTGGTTTCCAGTGACCTCAATTTCAGACTCTGGACTGTAGTTTTTCCCCAGAATGTTAGACAAGGCCCCATATTAGGAGGTTGTACAGTTGTCTTCGAGGTCCTCAAAAACAAAAACAATCTTCACTGTCACAAAACCAATTCTGACTCATAGCGGCCCTGTGGGACAGAGAACTGCCCCAGCAAGTTTCCGAGACTGCCAATCTCTATGGAAGTAGCATCCCTCCTCTTCCTCCCACAGAGTTGCTGCTGGTTTTGAAGTGCTGGTCCTGTGTAGCAACACAATGTGCAGCCACCCCAGCACATATATACTCTGAATATACTCCTGAATATACTGAATATACTCCTGAATACCCTGAATATACTCCAAACCAGAGCCAACACCAACTCGACTCACAGTAACACGTAAGACAGAGTAGAACTGCTCCAATGGATGTCAAAGACTTTAAATCTTCCTGAGAGAAGGTAGCCTCATTTTTCTATCCCCGAGCCCCCCAGTGGGTTTGAATTGCTGACCTTGTGACTAATAGCTTGATTCCATCTCTCAGAGCGACAAGGGCTCCTTTAGGCTGCTGTTGTTGCTGAGGAGGCATTCCTCTAAAAACTAATGATGTCCATTCTGATCAACCTAAGCTATGATTCACAAATCCCAATACCTACAAGGAGGATAGTAACCCTGGGTGATGCAATAGGGTACACAAGGGACTTCAGCCACCAGTGTTAGTAGTTTGAAACCACTTGCCACTCCTGCGGGTGGGGGGAAGAATATGGGACTTTCAACTCCTTTCAGTCTTGGAAACCCACAAGGACAGTTCTACTCTACCCTATAGGTCACTAAGAGGCAAATTACTGGAGGGCAGTGTGTTGGGGGTGAACAAATAAAATATTTGACAATATAAGACAAAAACAAGTTAAAATTTGCTACAAGATCATAGAAATCTTTCTTGGGCAAAAAGATCAAAACGTGAAGTTACTGCTTCTTGACATAACATCTACCTAGGTCTGCGCTGTTTGGAAGGCAGTGTTTTCATCACTCTAGCCCTTCTCGGATGACTCTGCAGGTCTTCCATTCTATCACTCCCACCACCACATCAAGCAGCAATGTTGACATTCTTGGGGCACTAAAATCATGCTCCTTTTCAAACCAAACAGACATCTGAAGGGGCAAGATAAGATGCAGAGGTGAAGGGGGCATGGCTTTCTGATGAAATTCTCACAGGAAGCCCTTGTGACCCTTGAAGAACGAGGAGGTGTACTGTGGTGATGGGAGAACACACTTCTCAGCATAACTTCCCTGTCCTTTTTGTTCCCAGAGCAGTTTAAAAAATTCTTAAAACTTCTTCTGAATAAGCCCCTGTGATTTCCCTCTGTTTTTCAAGGAAGCCTATCAAGACTCCCCTTTGGGAATTCCAGAAAATAGCCGCTATCATCTGCTGAGCTGGTGTCTCTGGCTTGAATGTGACTTGCCCAGTGGATGCCCTCAGCAGCTACAGCTGTTTTGATGGGGCCTTCTTTTTTGAAGGGGTCCTAATGCGATGGAGTCGAGTATCACCAGGAGAAATGGTCTGCGGCCACCCACTGATCCCAGAGACATACTTGGGTATGTTTAATGTGGGAAAAGGCTGGTTACAAATGACCTGGTACCCTAGTATACTGTTTTGCTTCTCTTCCTGGTGAGGATTGTGGCAATAACAATAGCCACTCACTGAATGGTGAAATTACCATACAGCTCCATATTATGAAGCTCATGTAAGGAATGCAGGTCTGCTGTTAGCAATTTTTTACACAGAAGCCAAAGATCCAAAAGGTTTAGGTGAAATCCCCTGAATTTTAAAAATGTAGTAACCACTATTAAAATAGAATTTAAGACAATTTATAAGACAAGTGAGGGACCCACAGCTATCATTTTGTGATTCCTGTTCCAAATGGAAAGAGAAGGAAAGGGAAAAACAGAGGCAGATGTGGGCAATTCTTTCCTCCTGAGGGACCCCAATTATGATGTGAGGGATGTCTGTGGACATTCGGTTCTTAGCGAAGGGCACAGCTGGGAAACCACAGCCCTCCTGCCCACAAGATTGTCCTGTGAAGTCCTTCATCTGCGGAGCAAGTCGTGAGCCAGCAGCACTCTCTGTCGCTCAGCTACTCGTGCCTCCGAGCCCATGGCTCACTACGCACAGGAAGCACCTCAATGCAATCCTGAGAGCTCTGCAGAGAGGCGGAAACGTCCGTGAGGAAGAGACCGGAGCGCTGGCCAAGCTATCCGAGCCCCAGGGTGTGGAACATTTTCAAACTTCTCTTGGGCTGAACAAAAACTACTTCTGAGGCTCAGTTCTAAATCTTGATTCAAGATGCTCCTGTTCTCCCTCTCTTTGTATTGCTCTTCCCTGGGATGCCTGGGGCAGGTCCATTTGGTAGACCCAACCAATGGGGAGAAGAACCCCTCCGTTGGGATCAGCAGGTGAGAGGGACCTCTTCACATACCAATAACTTCTCAGGGGCAGGAACTATCCTCGGTACTGTCGAATTAACTCCAAAATTACTTACTGACTATCCACTTCATATTACACGCTGCTAGAGACATCAGGAGAACTTAGAGTCTGCCTATTGGGTGGTCGTGGCAGGAGGGACAGCAGGACAGGAATGCACACTATTAAGGACTAGATGGCATATGTGTGAAGACGAGCACAGTGCTATGGCTCTTCATTATGGACCTCTTTCTTGACATCTCACGATGCTTTCTCTGCAAGACCTCCCATGAGTGTGGTGCTGGCTAAGAGCAGCTCACATGGGCTGAGGGGGGAGGGGGGGAGCTGACACCAAAGACTCAAAAGAAAGGAAATAACTAGAAAAGGATGATGGCAACCCATGTACACATATGCTTGATACAACTGATATATGGGTTGTTGTAAGAGCCTCCAATAAAATGATCTTTTAATAGAGAGAGAGAGAGAGAGAGAGAGAGAGAAAGAGCGCTGATGCACTGTCCTGGATAGTCGTGGAGACCAAATGAAAAAATTCCATTTGAAAGAGACCTGAAAACAAATGAGCAGGCGTTGGCTAAGTTGTAGTTCGGTGTTGTCCATGAGGTTCTAACTCATAATGACCCAGTGTACATTGCTGCCCTGTCCTGCACCATCCTCACACTCCTGGTTATGTCCGAGCCCATTGTTAGACCCACTAAGGAAATCGATCCACCTCACTCAGATTCACAGACCCTCTCCTTCACCAAGCGTGGTGCCCTCCTTGAGGGAACAGCCTCTTCTGATAAGAGAGATGACGTTTTCTAAGGAGCACTCTGGCTGTCCTTCTTCCCAAACAGATTTGTTCACTTTTTCGTCAGTCTGCCGTGGGTTCAATATTCTTCACCAACGCAAAAAATACTGCTCCGTCTTTGGTCTTTCTTCTTCATGGTCCAAGTTGGAAGGGAAGAATGACATTTCGGAAAAAACACACAGCAGGAGACATCGTATAGAGCCACGAGAGTTCATGGTGCAAAATCTAGGCATATTGATCCAAAAACCCCTGCCTGGGAAGAGCCAGTGAAAAATACAGCCTCAAGGCTCAGAACATGCCCAGGATTACTGGGTGATAACCCGAAGGCAGGTTTGATCCAGCCTGGACTTCACTTGTCTGCTTACTGAATGCCCACGGCAGTGTCTCCTGATTCTGGGGAAGAATAAGAGCTCAGAGAGTACTAGTGAGGTCCTGTGGCCCATGTCATAGTGGTTCTGAGACTAAGTTATTGATTTTTAAAATCATGTAAGGAGTTTTGTATTTTAGATTTAGTCTCCTCATGTGAAGTGTGGATAGCAAAGACCTTCGCCCCAGTTAACTGTCCAGCTGGCAAAGCAAAAACCACACTCGAACACTCAGGCCAGCTAAGAAATTCTCAGGATCCAGTAAAAATAAATAAATAAATACAAACCTGGGTTCCTCCAAGAACAACTCCTCTGTGGCCACCATGTTTCAAGTAAAAATGGGGGTGGGGGTGGAAGGGAGGAAGAACACATGGGAGAGAAGAAGAAAGACCAAAAGAAGAAAACACCTACCAAGAGGGGCAAAACAAAAAACCCCTCCCCAACTTGTCCACCTCCCACCCTCTGCATAAAAACACAAAACCTGAATTCCCCCATGGAAAATCATCCGGCTTTTACTTGGTGAAGAGTTGAAGGTTCAGGGCCTGGTATGTTTTTCTCCTTTGTAGCCTCTCTCTGTTGATGTTTTTCTGGCTTTCTAAGCAAAGAGGAAACCTCACCCATTCCTGTAGACATGCATTTATGACCGCATTCTCCTGGCCAATAACCCTGTGCAGCTCCTCGGGCACTTCTCAAGGGCAGAATGTCAGGCCATTGGACCTGGTGGTGAAGCTGCCCCCGCCTGGTCCGGTTGAGCCCTGGCAAGTCCAGCAAGGGCTCCGGGCGCAGCGGACTCATTAAGGACAAAATGTGCGGGCACATGTGACCTTTGGAAATCTAGCCCTGCTCGGAAGCTTCCAGACTCAAAACAAAAGCTCCCGGGCTGGGAAGAGAGTTGGGGGAAGCACACTGTATGCGCCGGCCCATCCCCCATGTGCTCCCCCGTGACAAAGTCTTGAGAAATCAATAGAGCAGCATTATTAACTCTGCAATATCATAAGAGAGGGCTGTGGAGGGAGAAGAGGTGGGGGAGGGGTGGGCAGGCTCCAAGGGAAATGATGCCTCATTAAAGTCGTAACTCTGGGGAGGGCTGCGGGGGGAGAGGAAGCTCAACGGATGAACCCGATTTTGAGAGCCGCCCATAAAAATCTTGCTCCTGGACTAGGTTTTTTCATAACGGGGAAAAGGGTGGAGGGGAGGGCATCTGGGCCAAGCAAGGTCTAAGTAGTAATGAGTTGTTTGGTACCAACTTCAAGATGCCAATGAGGATAAAGTCATGCAGCAGCAGGGGTTGGGGGCTTTCCTAAGGCAAAAGTTAAAATACCTACCAGCAATGTGGCCTGCTCTGGTTTTCAATAAAAAAGCATTTAAGCATCCATCACCATTAATTTTCCATCTTTTTTGTTTGGGTTTTATTTTTATTTTTTTGAGGGGGCAGAGGGAGAGCATGTATAAAAATCCCCAAACCCACTCCCATCAAATCGGTTCCAACTCATAAGGACCCTTATCTGGGGTTTCCAAGGATGAACAGCTTTCTCCGAACCAAAAAAAAAAGGACACATGATCCTAAAGGACTCCTGGTGGTTTTGAACCACCAACCTTGGGGCTAGCGGTTCAGTATTTACCCAATGCACCACCAGGTCTCCTTTAACTCACCTTTAAGTGTTTGGCCAAGGGAAAATACAGAACTCTAGCGGTGTCATTGTGAACTGCCATTGCATCCATCTGCAACGTGTGGCAATCCCATGCAAATGCGACAAATGGCCTCTGGCCCAGTGCCTACCCCGTGATCACATGGGGATTGGACCATTAGGCTCCATTGGGTGTGCATGAGCTGACTTTGGAAAGATCGCCAGGCATGGTGTCCACGTCTGTCTCAGCCTGAAAGCTCAGCGCCCGAGCCACCAGCCATTGGCCGTTGATAGAAGAGTGCTGGCTGGGCAGGAGGGGCCTAGCCTAGGCACGCATCCAGGAAGGCAGGAATTCTCCCACCGAGCTCCCAAAGCTGAATAAGAGCTTCTGCTATAGCTCTACGGGCTGGAAGCCACTCCTCCATCCTTGTGTTGCTTCTGACTCCCTAGGTCTCTCAGCTGGCACAGGACAGTAGCCAGCATGTTGGGTGTGCACCTGGCCGGCCATGCGCCACCACTCCTTCCTCATGTACGTCTCTTAAGTAATGTTATTCAACCCAACGGCCTCTATCACCAAGTCTCATACCCACCCAGTGAACAGTTCTTTAATCTTTCCTCTTGGAGAGAAGACATGCCTGGGTCCCTCTATTGACCTGTCATCATCCTCCCAGAGTGCCAATAATGTCATTGCAAAGCTGCAAACTTGCTGACATGAAAGAGATGCCGTGCAAGTTTTTAGCTAGATCTCGTGAGAGAAAGAAATTGGTGGCAAGCTTCTTACTTTGATTTGGAGGGGTTTACTGACTTCTGAAACCAAACAGGCACTTTAAAGAAATTCTCAGCCCCAATTAATCCACTAGCAGCTTTTCTTTCCCCCAACATTGTAAATCCATTCTTTCTTCTTGGAAGCCAGGCTTACAAAGTCTGAATTTCAAAAGATATGACTGATTGGAGAAGCAGAGATCATCTTGTGACCTGCTATTGGTTGACCTGAGCAAGAGCTGGAAATGAGGGTTCAAATCAATCAAGTTAAGATTAGCTGATGGTTTAATCTATATTTCTCCCACCTCTTCTCTCCATAAGCTTCATGGTTCCTGGCTTCTTTGAACTGCTTGCTTTTACTGGAATAAAAATGGTCTCCTTATATGAAAACAGAAGTGCACCAAATATAGCCTGTGTTGAGTTCAGATCATGTTTAACCATCTTATTCCCCAAATGCCGCACCCAACCACATAGCTCCAACAATATCTTCTTTTTGTAAAATCGGGGTAAGTTTCCTTCTCTCTCTCTCTCTCTCTCTCTCTCTCTCTCTCTCTCTCTCTCTCTCTCTGTGTGTGTGTGTGTGTGTGTGTCTCTCTCTCGCATTCTCGCATTTAATCATAGATTCTCGAAGGCTAAGTAAGCTGTGTGTGTGTGTGTGTGTGTCTCTCTCATTCTCGCATTTAATCATAGATTCTCGAAGGCTAAGTAAGCTGCATTGCAAATTGGACTTCAGGTCATTTGCTGTTAGAGAAGCACTGCTCTTCCCTGGGATGTTTCTTCCTTTTAGCCATGTACCAAGTCAGAATCAGACAAATAGAGCCTGATGTGTTTATTTATACTGTTCAAATCTGTCAACAGTGAGATATGGTAACTCACCAGACAGATCATGGGCAGAATTTAAGGAAAGAAACACTCGTTGTTCCTATGTTAACAAACAAACAAGCAAAAATCCACCACCACCAATGACCATAAACTACTAATTCACATACACCAAGTATTATTCAGTAATCAATCATGAATACCCTAAACAATATGCTCATTTAAAACGTCTTGCCTGATAATCTAACCTGGAAATATCCATTGCCTTTCCTTTTCCTTCATTCTCTCATGTCTATCAGTAGAAAAATGATATAAATCTACTAGAAAGTAAGTTGTTAAAAACAACAACTCCTTCAACCAATGATGCATTACTCAACGCTAACAATATGCACAGGATACGGCATGTGACAAGTTTATTGCTGTACAAAATTAAAGTTCCAGCTAGATAAACAGAAGAGAAATTCTAAAACCCACCAAGGCACTAGTAAAAAATGAAATGCAGATGTCTAAAGGTTGCAAGTGTCTGCAAACATGTGCTCCAGTGTAGACTTCTTTTGAATGATATATCTGGAAACTTTCAGGGAAGGGGGGAAAAAAGCACATTTTAGGGAAGCCCATTAAAGAGACACATGAACACCCTCTCTGAATGTCTCCGAGGTGACTGGTGAAGTCAACTCCTCTGTTCTCTCAGGTGCAGTGTTTTCTGGCCCCCCAGGTCCCATCCCAGTCCATTCACCTTTCCTGCACCAATCCCTTCCCTTGGTTTCCCTGGGCGGTTCAGCATCTGCACAGGGTTCGTCTTCTGCATCCAAGCCAGAGCCTTGGACTGGTTTTGTATGTCCCTGAGGATCTCCATTCCCAAAAGTCCAAACTGCTGAAGGAAGGAGAGCTCGCAGGTTTCCTTTGACTCCCTTCAAGTGGATCGTCTCCCAAGTGGAAGACGATCGAAAGGAAGGAAAAAGAGAGTGCAGGGCTCCACTTAGCTCTCACGCCCTGACCTTCCCTGGAGGGCTCTACTCTCCTCCCTCCTGTGGGGCCAGGGCACAGCCAGTGGCAGAGGCCCAGGCAGGAGGCAGGAATTCCAGGAACTTGCTACACTCCTTTCCAGCAGATTGAGCAGCCCTTCAGAAAGAAGGCGATGGGACCGGACACATTGAGGTTGACCTTCTCAACTAGTGCTAAATCCAGTTCTACCAGTAGTAACAGTAATAAGTAACAGTAATCATGACCTCTCACTGACTGATTCCTACATCAATTTTCTCAAGCAGTTTAGGGAGGGGAGAAGCAGAGTCCATTTTTTGTTTCTGCTGAAACAATAGTCATTCTACCATACGTTCATAGGCATTTGCTAGCTGTCAGATTTATCAGTTCTCTCAAGAAATTGAACACCATTTCAATGAGCAGATAAGACATGTGTGCGAAAAAACATGGGAAATATAATAAGGAAAACAACAAGCCAGGTGCCATCGTGTCAACTGCAACTCACGGTGAGCTGTGTGTCACAGTGGAGCTATGTGTCCCCCCCACTCCTCGGCACCCCCCTCCGCAACTGGTACTTAGCTTAGAAGGAAGTGTCCAGGCC
Organism: Nesogale talazaci; assembly: GCA_004026705.1. Classification (NCBI taxonomy): domain Eukaryota; kingdom Metazoa; phylum Chordata; class Mammalia; order Afrosoricida; family Tenrecidae; genus Nesogale; species Nesogale talazaci. Next base: position 129,313 of record PVJH01001398.1, on the reverse strand, counting down.
TTTTTTCCTAGGTGCAGCTGAGCCCCTCAACTCGTTGCCCCACCCAGAGATTCCAGAAAAACCTAAGCATCCTGTAATTCCACCCACTAACTCCATTCGAGACATTTAAAAGTAGCGAATGTGCGTCAAGGTCAAAAGACATTCAAACAAACAGGAAGGGGATTGAGAGCACAGGTCTCCCTTTCTGGGCTCCCAGTAAGCACCTGGCAGTCGCCTTCCCCAAGAGTGTCAACAGGTTCTTACAGCCCCTTTTATTTAAAAGGTGATGCACCTCAGCAAATATGCATTCATAATAGGCATTTTCATTCCTCCTCTTTTTCTCCCATTTACACAGAAGATAGTTGACTTTTTATTTTAACAGTTGAAAGGTTCCAGGTGTACAGAAGCTGAAGTGGTGGAGGTCAGACTGCTTTGTCACCCCACCTTTCTCCCTCTGGCAACCCCACCCAGCTAAGCATGCCCACCACGAGAGGCAACCCTCACCCCTACCCCCTTACCATACCCAGTCCACCTTTCCTAGCCGTTGTTCTAAGGAGGAGCTGTCAGTTTGGCCCTGGGGTGAGAGAGGGCTGCCCATAAGGCATCCCTGACTCTGGTTTTTTTGGAAGCCACATCTTTATCCCATGGCATCCTGGTTGACTTTGATCCACCAACCTTTTGGTTAGCAGCCAAGTGCTTAACTGTTTGCCTCACCAAAGTTCCTGCACAGGAAGCGCCTTGTAATGAGGCAAGACCTCCAAGAGGATTCTCCCACGTCACTTCTGAGGGAAGCTGGATGAAATGTTCATGAAACTCTTTGGAATACTAAGAACTCATGTTGAGTCCATATTTATTGCCAAGTTTCACGGTGCAATTGGTTAACTCCCTCAGCTGGAGGTGCCCACAGGCACCTCAGAAGAAAGACACGGCAATGTGCTTCCCAAAGAGGGGTCACCAAGGACTCAGAGGCGCACAGCTCAGACACACATGGGGCCTCCATGAGCCAGAGGCGACTCAATTGCTACTGACTTTTATGGTTGCTCCAAGTATTTTTTTTATATTGCCTAATTTTATTTTTTTAAATCATTTTATTGGGGCCTCACATAACTCATCACAATCCATCCATCCATCCACTGTATGCCAAGCACATTTGAACATTTGTTGCCATCATCATTCTCAAAACATTTGCTTTCTACTTAAGCCCTCAGTATCAGCTGCTCATTTCCACCTCCCTCCCCACTCCCTCATGAACCCTGGATAATTTATAAATTATTATTATTTTGTCATATCGTACACTGTACGATGTATTTTTTTTTACTTGTTTTGCCGATGTATTTTTTTAAAAGCATTTCCTTAATACAATGTCAGTGTTTGATGGGAGAGTCCCAGAGACGGCACTCTAACCAGAGAGGATAGGGCAGGGGCATGCCCCTAACCGATGATTACAAAGCTCGTTGATAATATAATGTGAACACTAACACAAGCCCCATGCTCTGAAGTCACCATGAGTCCCTGCTGACGCAGGCTGTCACTGCAGCCACTTCTGGAAGTATTCTGGGGTGTGTGTAAGTTTAAGAATAAACAGCAGGCTTTCAAATAACGCCACTAGTTGTTGTAGACTTGGAATGCTACCACTTGATCCAAAGTATTTCATGTTTCTGCTGTTGCTTTGTTACTGTTTTTGTTTAAACAGTTGAGTATGTTCCTGTCTTGTTTTGTTCAAATAAAAGCTAAGCTTTAAAATGACAGAAATATTAAATTTGGCAGAGAAAGGTACTGCTCTCTAGATGGGGTTCTTGAGCTTACGCATTTTATGACCACACATCCTCACAAATCACATTGATGCCAAAACCCTGCTGCATAGTCAGGCGCAGGGGTCCTCAAACCTTTTAAACAGAAGGCTAGTTCACTGTCCCTCAGACCGTTGGAGGGCTGGACTATTGTGAAAGACCAAAAAAAAAAAAAAACAAAAAACCAACTATGAACAAATTCACTGCGGGCCCAGGATGCTAAGCAGCACAGGTAGCCGGCGGGCAGGATAAATGTCCTCTGCAGGCTGCATGTGGCCCAAGGGCCATAATTTGAGAACCCCTGGTCAAGCGTCCGTCGTATTCCTGACCCCAGAGTCACCTTTCTCATGGGAGACGTTGAGGCTGAGATGTGTTCCTGCAAATGCCTCCAGCAGTGGAGCAAGAGGCAGAATTTGCCTCTTGGAAATTTGGATCCACATCAAACTGGGAACTGGGAGTCTCAAGGATCCTCGACTCTGTCTGCAATAGGGAAGGCCCATAATGGACCCACGTAGGGGCACCGTGGCCAAGCCATTATCCTCACCGCATTGCCACTGTCCCTATCCCACTCTGTGGTCTTACACGCTGCAAAACTCATTGGCATCACCAGCCTGGCTCCTCGTGACCGTCTTGTCGACAGGCCCTCTTTGTCAATCTCTGTTTTGCAGGTGGAGGGATCTCCCAGTCTCTCTCTCCACTGCCTCACCAGTGTAGAAATGTGCAATGTGCTTTTAACCATGTGAAATAAAAATGCCCGGTCACTGGGCATTCTAAGGTCCTTCCTCTGGTTCAAGACCAGAAGAACAAAGAGCTCCCTCCGTACACATAACTCCTTGTTCTACCTACAACAAATCACTTCCATCCAGCCTCCAGGGACCCATAAATCCCCGTCTTTTCCCCAGTGCCCACCAGGGAGGCTAATTTCTTAGTCAAGAGCAAGTAACTGGTGTGTTTTCCTTTCTAAGATGGATCTTCAATGACTTCAGAGGGAGAAAAAAAAAATCAGAATTTGTTGAAAGTAACACCCGACCACAACCAAGACTCTCTCCAGCAAGCTCGCGACTCTCAATTCCTCTGCTCTGGACTCTCAGGAACCCAGACTTCCTCAGCCCCAGGGTGCCAACACCCACGTGCACACCCACAGACAAAGACACATAGAGACACACCCAATTGTAGTCAAAATTTCTGTAATTTTTCAGTGCATATTTTAAAATAAAATTTTAAGATAAATGCATATTTTTCTAGCATTTTCCACAGCTAAGGCTCAGTAGAGGGGCCAGAATAACATACTAATGGTTTCCTGAACCTGCCTCTCAGGTTTGTCCCATGTCTGAGCTATTAGAACGGATGCAGGTGGACCGTCAAGTAGCTGATGATTCGTCCTGGCTGGCTCTTGTGCTCCTATGGCTCATCCATGGTAGCTGCCATGGGCATACCATGGTGACTGGTAGAAGAGAGAGGTACAGGGTCCCCTCGGAGCCGAGCCAGATGCATCCCTGAGCTCAACCATGGGAGGCTCTGGGTGAAACAGGGAGTAAGGGCCTTTGTGACCCAAGGCCCTCACCAACATGACAACGTCATAAGAAGTCTGTAGAACATGCTTTTTTGATGAGTTCATGGTTATGGGACTTGGCCAACATTATGTCCTCATTTCAGAAAGTTTATCTCCATTTCTAGCCCCAATTATACCCTATTAAGGTGGTCTTGGAGCTCACATCCCAGAAAACATTGGGGGTTGCTCTGTCACTCCAAATTTACATGCCCTAAAATGGCAAGTGTCCCAGAAAGTCAAGCATAGTAGCCATGGTAAGTCCAGAGCTTCTTTTGTAGGTAAATCCCCATCTTCTTATCATCCAAAAGCATGTGACAATATACCAGTAAGTGAGTCACTTTAGTCATACAGACTTCCACTTTCAAAAGCATATGTCCCCGGGCTGAGCCCCGGTGGCATAGTGGTTGTGCACGGGACTGCGGCCCACTGGGACGGAGGTTCAATTCCAGCAGTGGGGCTGGGCCTCCTACTCCTACCTCCGGAGAGCAGTGATGCCCCCCCCCCCAAAAAAAAAACAAAACAAAACAAAACAAAAAATCTTATAGGGCCTGAGCCCTGTTGGCGTAGTGGTTGTGTGTGGGACTGCGTGGCCCACTGGGATGGACGTTCAATTCCAGCAGTGGGGCTGGGCCTCCTACTCCCACCACCGGGGAGCAGTGATGCCCCCCCCAAAAAAAATCCCAACGCAAAAGCATATGTCCCCAAAGTTCTCATTTCCAACTAAAACCAAGACTTCTTTCAATTCTGAGGCACCAAAATAAGCACCCATACTTGCAAGGAGACAATTATTTCATGAATGAAAAAAAAATTAATCATTAAATATCTATTTTAACAATAAGCATGTAAGACAAATGTATTTCATCTTTATTTGGCACTTTTAATTTGACATATCATATACTATTGACCGTTCATTTTCTATAAAAAAAAAAACCCTCCTACTCCTACCACCAGAGGGCAGTGATGCCTAAAAAAAAAAAACTAAAAAAAACCCTACAACATACACATAATAAACTAAGAAGTTCTAGGTCTCCCTTTTCAGATAATCCGGAGGGAATTTTTCAAAGTACCACAATTAAGGCACAACTAGTAGCTTAATTTAAGCAAATAAGAATATACAAAGTTTCAGCTGAGCCCCAGTGGCCTAGTGGTTGTGTGTGGGACTGTGGCCCAGAGGACTGGCGGTTCAAATCCAGCAGCCGCTCTCCAGGAGCAAGGCTGAGTTTCCTACTCCCACCAGGGCAGTGATGCCACACAAAACAAAACAAAACAAAAAGAATATACAAAGTTTCTACTCAGGACATGAATAGAAATCACAAGATGGAAGGAGGAAAATAACAAGAAGTCAAAGTATCAAGCTTGAAACAAAAGGCTGGCCCCCCCTGAACAGAACACTGTTCCACGTAAATGTTTACAATCTCGCTTCCACCTCCGCATACCATTAGGTAATAAAAAGCCAAGTACTATAATGCCCACTTCCCAATTGGGAAAGTACCTTTTGGTAATTTGCCCTGCTCTATACTTACAAGTCACAACCAGATCCCAGGCGTTCTGACCCCAAATCCTTCCCCACCCCACCCCACCCCATCAGCATTTCCCCAAGTTCATTTTCATTCCACCTTCTTGAATTTTAACCAAATCAGCCTTTCATCTGCACAATCCTTTCTGTATTATTTCATTTTTAATTGACTCACTAAGACATTATGCATAAAGACTGCATCTCCTATAAACTACTTTTTTCCCGTAAAAGCCTACCAATAGAAGAAACAATAAAACTAAAATGACAAGATTCATTTTCAGCTGGATGTTTTTCCTGTCAAAAACTCTAGGTCTTCATTAAGGAAGAGGAAGAGAAAGGGGAGAGGGTTAAAAAGAGAGAAATGAGCAGATTAGTAAGCCTTAAAACAAAGCACAAACATTTCCATCAAGTCAATTCTGACTCAAATCCACAGGGCAGAATTTGCACACACACACCCCTTCCCGTCTGTCCCAGCCTGTAACACTTTACAAAAATGCAGATTGTGACACCTTTCTGCCTCCGAGCAGCTGGTGGATTCAAACCCTGTCCAACTGGGTCCCGATGGGTCCGAAGAATTTCAGCTCTGGGACTTTAAGGATACAGTGTAACGAAAAAAGACCACAGATGCAAAAGCTGGACTCTGAAGTAGGCAGACATATCTTGGGTAGGAGGACAAATGGTTTCCATTCTGCTGCTCTTTCACAAGGAAAACTGTTCATGGGGGGACATCTGAGATCCACTCTGCTTCTTTCTCTGCTTCTTTCCTTCCTTTCCTTAAAGAGTTTTAACGGTGGCAAATTCATAAGGGGAGGGAAACAGTTATCGGTTCAATATATTTATGCATTTGGGGTGTGTTTATATGTACGTATGTGCCATTGACACACATATTTTATTGATCCCCACACAAGGAGCCTTGACAAAGGTAAAATTTCCATTATTCTTTGACTTCATGGTTACACGAATTAACCCCACAATACTCAGAATTTGAAAAAAAAAAAAAAAGCAGCAGCAGCCACAGAAGGGAAAGAAGAAGTGAAGAAGCAGAACTTCTGGCACAAAGCAACTCAAAGGGACGACCTTTGTGTGGGTTTAAACCAGAAAACGATGATCCTGAAAATCACCGTATGATTATCTGTATTCAAATAATGCCTTTATGCATGTAAGGGAGTCGATATAAAAGAATACATGATTTTAGCACAGTGGGTTAAGTGGTGGGCTATTTATTAACTGCAAGGTCACCAACTCAAACCCAGCAGCCACTGCTCTGGGGGAGCTAAAGGAAGCTGCCTGCTCCCTTAAAGATTTGCAGTCTCAGGAACTATATGTGGGGCAACCGTGGGTTGGACTAGGCTCTTTGGCATTGGCTTCCACGTAGAATAGCATCCTGAAAGCAACCGAACACATTGGCTTCCACGTAGAATAGCATCCTGAAAGCAACCGAACACCAAGGCCCAGAGTCTTGCTGGCAGCGTTGGAATGCCAAGGGTATGAAGAAAGAAAGGGCTTGATTATTACTCCCGGGAGTTTTTCACACAAAACTTATCATCTGATGATCTATCAAGGAGGGCTACCAAAATAAACACATGCCCAGGTGAGAAGCATCTAATGGAACTCTGTCCAACATGCTGACACATCTGACTAAGAAAACGTACAACGAGTTGCATGCTTTGATTTCACAAAAGGGAATCTTGTTTTTCTTACCCCTGCTCAATGGACCTCTTGGGAATGAGAGAAAAAAGAAGGAAAAAAAAAAACCATCACGGAAATGACAACCTTTCATCAGGGAGGAGCATGTGATGGTAGGGTTGGGGGGTGAGGGAGGAGGGGCTTGGTATTGTCCCATTCCACCCCCAGTTTGACTAAGGAAGGGCTGCAGGATCAGAAAACTCAAGTCAGCTTCCAAATTGGAAACCATGGCCAAGGCCAATAAAGCCTGAATATGTTCGAGGAGCAAATGGGAGCCCAGGCGGGGGGGAGGGGGAAGCCAGATGGTCTTCTCCGTCCCAGATTTCGATCATCCAGGTTCTGTTGTGGGAGCTGTGTCTTGGAGGCTGCTTTGCAAAACAGCATCCCAAACAAAGACACTCAATAAGCCAGAGAACTCTACAGAGGAAGAAACATGGATGCCAGGTAAGCTGAGAGCACAAGCCAGTTTCAGATGGTGGTGGAGAAGTGCAAGTCCCCCTCACATCACAATCATTTGGGGAGGGGGAAGTACGTTGGAGAGCTGCTAGTCAGGGGGTCGCAAACCCCAACGCTCATGGGGCCATTCAGATTTCAGAAATGAAATGAGGTGAAAACAGCAGGGGCAAGGTTAACTGAAGAGTGCATGATCAGCCTGAAAACATTCAATTTACAAAGGCGAAAAGACATTTGTGTACTGGCCAAATAAGCACATCTTCAAGCCAGATAAGCCTAAGAGCTCCCCATGGATGGTCTCTGCTCTTCAACCTCTTCCTAAGTCTATTCCGCCTCGTCCCCCTGGCCCCCCCCCTCCACCCCCCCCACCCCCCCCCCCGCAACCTTTAAGAAGAACCTGCAGACTAGCACAGTCACACCATCTGACAATAAACACAGAAGAGTTGTTACCTGGAACAGAGCCATAGTTGTTAGGTGTGTGTTACACACTGAGATGATGACAAAGAAAGGGAAAAAAACGTGGTTTTAAAGCAAAAGCCCTCCACCTGCCTTGGGTTCAGGTGTACTATATCCACAGGGTTAATTATTTTTGAGGAAGAATTAAATTATCATCTAACCAAAGACAAAGTACTGAGACCCCAGGGAAGATGCATGATGCATGGGGAGTTGTGCTACTGTTGTGTTTGTGTGTGTGTGTGTGTGTGTGTGTGTGAACTACACTGTGGTAGAATGAAGGAGAGTTAGAAATTTGAATTTTCTAAAACATTGGTTAAAACTGCAGCTACATTTATCACCACAGCCCTGAGTAATCCGAACTACCTAGAATCTGTGTGCTTTATTTTACAGATGAAAAAACACAGTGGTTTTTGTTTTGTTTCTTAATGCATTGCTTTTCTTTTTTCACTTATGTGTTCAGGGTTCCTATAAACCCCCCTCGATGAGCAAAGTAAAAAAAAAATCCTTCCTATTCTTAGTATTGGTTAGTGTATATTAAGAAATTGGGTGCGTTCACTATTTTGTTGATTAGCATTCCAGGGGAGAAAAACAAAAACTTGACCAAGTTAAATTAAGCCATGGGAAACTTTCCTAGGAAGCACCATGAAGTGAGGAGAAGGGTGACACCATCCTCTCTAGGAGCAGAGGAAAGTTGACTCCACAAAAATTCAAAAGGTGCCGTCCCCACCCCACCTCCTGCTAGCCAGAGAGACCTTCTTGCCTTGGGGTCCAGGGAGTATCTCAGCATGTACCCACACCCTGGAAGGAGGGGTGTAGGTTATCATGCTGCGATCCACGTGGCTGCATCACTCCTAAAGCCCCAGCAACGTCCAGGGAGAAAGACTGCGTGTTCTACTCCTATAAACAGATACATATTCGGGAACCCACAGGAAGTCCCTGAGAATTGGCATGAACTCCATGACAGTGAGAGTTTAGAATCTCTCCAGAGGCACTGGGCTGCACTTTAAACACAAGGATATTGTCTTTACGATTTATCACTGAATATGCATGCATACATGCTTCTCCCTCCACCCCCCCGCCGCCTCCCCCCTTCCCAATCAAACTCCAAACACCAAGCACCATATCAAATTATTGCCTTTCAGAGACCAATTCAAAAACGCCCTACTTTATCACAGAAAGAATATTCCTTGTGTGTGAGAGTGCTTCCATTATGTCTGATTTGAAGGGGAAAATGAAATAAAAATCCTATCCAAGATATTTATAGGTCTCATAAAAACCTGATTCACTCTCATAAGCCGCTGTAAGCTCAGTCATCAGGTAAGGCTGAAATGGCAGGTGTAGAAACCAGGACTGCATTGTGTTATATATGCCTAATTTGGACTCTTAAAAGAATTTGCATTACTCTCATGGCAGAAAAATGAGTGAGATGTAAGCCATGAGTAAGACTGGAAAGAAAGAAAATCAGATGGAGGTTGGACATTTGCATGAGCAGGCCAAGCAGAGTCCAAGGGTATTAAACCAGGTCCAATGTCCAAGGTCAGTGGGGGCAACAAGTGTTTCCCCAGTTCTAAGTCTGAGTCAGAGGCAGTGATGGCCGATGGTAGAATTTCCACTTTCAGTGCCCAAGACTTGGATCGCAACCACTGTCCACCTGTCAGCAGAGGCTTGCATGTTGTTAGGGTGTTGAACGGTTTCTGTGGTGCTTTCAGGCTTAGACAGATGAGGAAAAAAAGCCTGGAAATCCACTCCTCAAAATCAGCCAGTGGAAAACCAATGGATTATAAGAGTCCCATCCACAGTCAGGTTGAGGGATAACAAAGGAGCAGGCAACATTTCTGCCCATTTTCCATTTTCCCCGCAAGTCAAGGGGCAATTTAACAGCTACTAGCAAATACAGATTGCTGAACGAGATCTCGTCCTGTGGGATGGCTAAAAGAATACCAAAGCCAGTCCACAATACTCTCCCCTCCTCTGCCTTCCCTAATATACCAACTCTTAGACTCAATGCCCCCAGCTCACTGTGATCTAGAGAACACGGTGATACTATTTAGGAAAAAAATAGGGTGTTTGGGATACTTTACCTCTCATAGGGGGGAGAGGAAAGATGATTGAAGATGGGGAAGAAAAGGGCATTTGCTGAGTGGAGGCCTGGTCCTAGGCATGGGAGCCAAAAGTCAACACACCTGATCTTACTAGAACAGTCCTATAAAGGAAGAAATGGTTAACCCCACCCCACAGCTGGTGAGCGAGGTCTCAGAGATGCTAACTGATGTGAAGTCACCCAGCTAGTTAAAATGTCCATTTGCCTGATTCCCACATCTCCATGGAGCAGGTCCACTAATACACAGTGGCCTTGAGGAGCACTGAACACAGTCCAGTCTCTTTACAAATGAGAAAAAGTAGACGAGCTGAAATGCCATTACAGTCTTTATAAGGCCACTGATGGGGCTGAGCCCCGGTGGCATAGTGTTTGTACGCGGGACTGCGGCACACTGGGACGGAGGTTCAATTCCAGCAGTGGGGCTGGGCCTCCTACTCTCACCACCAGAGAGCAGTGATGCCACCCCCCCCCCAAAAAAAAGGCCACTGATGGCCCATTTACTACTCTCTGGGCTTTGCCCTGGTTCCTCCTTTCTCAGCAGGAGACAAGGTAAATAAAAAAGTAGAGTGTTGAACAGCCTGCAGGGCTGGAATCCTGACTCAACCACTTCCAACTGCTAAGCTTCAAAATTCTCATTCTGGCAGAGCCCTGGCGGTGCAGTGATTGTGTGTGGGACTGTGACCCACAGGGTTGATGGTTCAAACCCAGCAGCAGCTATCCAGGGGCAAGGCTGGGCTTCCTACTCCCACCAGGGCAGTGATGCAGGGGGGAGGGAGGTAAGGGGGGGAGAAAGAAAAAAAAATTCTCAATCTGTAAAATGGAATAAGCAGAGCACCTATCACCCAAGATAAGTTGGGGGAATTCCATGTAATAATATATGTGGAATGTTCAAATGAAAGTCTCCTTAGGGAGTTTTTAATATACGAGGGGGCTTCAAAATGTTCTTGGAAAAAATGGAATTGAAAGATAATGAAATTACCCCACAAACCATATGAAAGCTGAAAGATGGACTTGGAATGAGGAAGAGCAGAAAAGAATTGATACCTTGAAATATGCATATATACTCGGGACTGCCAAAAGAATAAGCAAATCTGTCTCAGAAGAAGCCCTTAGAAACAAAGAGGATGAAACTTGGTCTCACATGAAAGTAGGACGTGTTATCATGAGGGACCAGCTTCATGAGAAAGACTCAGACTGAGAAAATTAATAATCAGTAAAAACAAGGAGACCCTCGATGATTGAATGATACCCAAATACAATAAGAGGCTCAAGCCAAACAAGGGCCACGGAACAAAGCAAAGGCTGTGTGGATGGCTCAGGGCCAGGCAGTGTTTCCTTCACTGTACAAAGGGTCACTATGACTTGGAACTGACTCACCAGCCACTAACAAGAGCAACAACAGATAATATCCCCTTGCCTATTATGATGGAAAGAACAGTCAGTCAGGAAGAAGAAAGTGAGCACTCCCAGTGGTTTTGCAATGCAATTTGCTTTGCAGTCATAGTAAGGCAACTTGATTCATCTTTGTTGCCCCAGTTTTATCATCTTAAGTGGAAATTCTGTAATACCTGCTTGTCCCCTGTTTATAATGCGACATGAAAGGGGAACCATTAGCAAAGTACCATGTGTTCAGAAGAACAACAAAAGTTCAAGAAGGAAGATTGTTAGATGCTAAGAAGCAAGAATAAGTTCCCACCAGAAGAGATGGAAAAGTAGCTCATCCATACGACAGAAAAAAAGACCCTAACGATAAAGAGAAAAAAGTGTACAACTCAAGGTGCTCACAAGAACATCTGTTCTGCATAGAGGCCTCCTCACTAAAGGCATCCTTCAACACCACAAGCAGGGACTGATCTCTAGTAACAGGGAAGATAGTGGCAATGGCCTGAAAAATGTACAAATGAGACTCAGAAGAAACACAGACATGCCTCTTAGAAGGAAGCATGATGAGACTTTGGCTTGATTCTTTGGACACGTCATTAAGAAAGAACAATCTCTCGACACATACATCAGTGCTTGATAAAGTAGCAGGTCAACAAAAATGTGAGAAACCATCAGTGATAGGTTGACATACTCGTCATAACAATGGAGCGGTGAACTCCAAACATATCAATGCTCACAAAGGTGGTGCAGGCCTATCATAACATTTTCTTCTATGGCACATAAGGCTGGCTTGAGTCAGAGCCAGCTCCAGAGCAACAACACAGTGGCCAGATGAACAACTACTAATAGCCTAAAAGGTAGAAGCTGAGGGTGGGAGGAATCTATTTCCACTCCTTTGTATACTAAGCAAATTTGCCACCTGTGCAAAAACATCTAAGAGCCAACACTACCACACTCCACTGAATTCCTGCTATCTCAGCTCAGGAAAGTGAATGTGAGATTGCCTCACACTGGAGCGAGGTCAGGAGCGGGCAGGCAACCCTTTTGCAGGACATTTGTTCCACAGCTAATTGCCATTTTCACAGCTGGGTTGAACTTTCCAAAAGACATTCTTCAACACTGAGCTCTGAGCTCCTCTCCTGATGTTCCCTCTTGCCAACCATCCACCCATCAAAGGCAGTTTAGCTATGAAAAGAAGGAGCTATGGTACATACAATTTTGCACAAATCACAGTTTGAAAAAGACATGTCTAAGGTTTTCTTTGTGAAGATCACCGCACGTTCATGATCATTACCACAGGAATGAAACCTCCTAGGGAGGAGGAGGCCACAGGGTTGCCTGAATGCCCTCAGCAGCAATTCTTCCATGGTTTATTTTTGCTTCTCTTACTCGAAAGATGTTTTCCTTTGAAATTCTTTATAAACAGAGTCTACATCCAAACAGTGAGGTCAGTAAGAGATATGGACAGCTGCTATCCAATGCCTGTCTGGCATCCACCTGACAGATGCCCATGTAAGCATCCATCCCCTAAAATCCACAGGGGAGTCTGAGGTAAGCAGGAAAGCATGACTGAGGGTCAACAGAGAATGAGTTATTTGAAGCACAAAATGGCTAGAGTTGAGTGCCCAATGCCACAGAGATACCAGAAATGGAATCTGACCAGAGTAGACAAACATCTGGTAAGTCAAGGGAAAAGTGAGCCAACAGGGTTACCTTAGACACACCTGAGTCAAGGAAAACAAGACCAGAAAGACATAACAATAAGGGGGCAGATGCTGGATACTGTGCATCCACCAACACTGGCCTGTCCTTATATAACCTTCTATGATGTTTTGATTTCAGGATTTGATTACAGGAGAGGAAATAATTCAGTATAAGGAGTAAGCCCTTGCCACTCTGCTGTATCCTGAATCCTTCTATAGAAGCCAACTCTCAGCCTTGGCAGCTCATTGGCATCACGTGAGTCTTGATCCCTTGGTCCTACCCACAGGGATAGTACTTCAACTGGTCTGAGGCACAGTCACAGTTGAAAACAAGTGCTGAACACATAGTAAAACATTAATCCAGTTTCCAAACATCAACTGAATGTCTCTTGCACGCAAGGCTCTCTTTGAAGCTGAAGGGCCATATATTTTAAAATATACTACTGAAATGTTAAGTGGGGTAGTTACATAATCTGGTGTCACTTTGGGACTTGTGAGCATTAAGAGTGAAGGGGTGGAGTCTAGTCTGTCGATCGGATCATAGCCACTAAGTGTGGGCATGGCCTTCTCCTGAGAATTCTGGAAAATCTTAATTTTCCTCCTTGGAGGCAGAGGCACTTCTTTCTCGGCTCAGTTCCTTGGAGACTCTCTACTGACAAGGCTGACTCCCTGGGAGACATCCCTGAGGAGAAGCCACATAGACTTATGCTGATGCAGCCACGTAGAACCCTGGACCTGGAGAAGCCACATGGAGACCCATGCCAGCGCTGAGATGCATACAATGCCACTGGGTCTATAAGACTTCCCACCCAGTGGGCCTGTGATCTTTCTACATTTAGCTCATTGCATGTGTTTCATGAGTCTGAAGAGGACTTTATAGATTAGTTTCGAACATATGGACTACTATCGGACTTATGGACTTTGATCTGGACTGGTCTGGGATGTTTTGTCAATATTCAACTGTTCTTGTATATAAACCTTCTTTCATACACACCTGAGTCTCCCTGGATTTGTTTGTTTCATTTACCTGGACTAACAATAAGCAAGATAGAGAGCACTACAGAAGAAAACAAGACAATCGAAGAATGAAGGGGGCTGGGCTAGACTTGAATCTGTACTACAAAATAGAACTGGAAAAAAAGTCTTCCGGATGTGAAAAGTGCTACACAAGAGTACAGAACTAGCAGCAATTACTGTTGGCTGAGGCAAAAGAAAGGAGGTTTTCTTGGAACACAAAGTAACTATCTGGTGAACCTAAAGAATGGGTAGAATCTAAACAAAGAATTACAGGGGGGAGAGGGAACAAGGGACTGAAGGAAAGAGTGTAACTAAAGACAGAAGCAGGAAAAATAGCTATGCAGTGAGTCACCACCCTGGATGGCATTTACTTCATGCGAAAGGAAGGAAAACTTGAAAGACTCCCCGGGCCCGTCTGAGAACACTGACTCTCAGTCGCAGGGTCTTCTCCTGTGTGTAATTAGCCATTGAGGGTCCAGTCAGGAAGCACAGCCTTTGTGCTGGGTGGAGGAAGTTGAAAGACAAGTCCTGAAGGAATGATGGCGGCTACAAGTGGCAACAGCAAGAGAGAGCCAAAAATGTGGAAGACCAGCCCTATGGTGTGATAGGAGCCAAATCAGGGGGAAGAAAAGAGGCCCAGATGGTTGAACCATCAAACCAAATCACAGGAAGAATGACTTGTTCATCAAAGGGCTAGGGAAGCTGGGATAGGGAAGAGGCCCAGGGCAGAAGTCGGCGAGATTAGGGTTTGAGACAAGTCCGGAAATCTTCGCTGAAAATCCTGTATTTCCAACTCAGAAATGTGTGTCTGGAACTCAGAAACAGGTCTGGATTTGGAGAAAGAGCGGAATGAGGAAGGATGGAGTCATGTTCCATAAAAGGATTTTCACCAGGGCTCTCGGAAGGTTAGGGGTGGCAGTGGGAGATGTTAAAAAGGGCAGAACAAAACGGAATCAAAGGGGTCCCTTTATCGTTTCCTCCCTGGGGGCCAAGGTGAAAATTTGGCCTGCTTCAACATCCAACTCAAAAGGATTTTCTGTCCCCTCTCCCGCCCCCCACAACCCCTTTCTTGGCCTCACAGAGGATGAATTTCTTCCCAAGTGTTTATTACAATGCACTACTGCTTTTTTGCATTGAAAAGATGTATCAAGGTGTACCACAGCACTGCCCATCCACCCCTCTCATGACTAATAAAGAAAAAATGGCGGCTGACCCAGAGGTTTTCATGCAGGGACACCTGGAGGGAGCGCTGTAAGTTTCACGTAGCCCTTTTGTTGCCAAGGTGTCCAAGGCGAACCCATCCGGTGCTTTCTAGGTAGAGACACAGTTCTAGTTTCCAGTGGACCCCCTGCCACATACCCTCCTTTGTTGTTAAGTGACAGGCCTTTCATATACAACTTCAACTTGAGGGCTTTTGTTTTGTGTAGTTTCCAGCATGGTGTCATTTCCAGGACCACACCATTGAAAGTGGGAAGGGGATTACATTGCACATATTACGTCTTCTCCAAGATATCTAATGGCTTGGTTGAGGGCCCAGACTATTCCAAAACCTCATGCTCTTGTATTTTTCAAACAAAAATAGAAGAGTTTCTTTCCTCCCTTGAAGGGGGGCAGGAAGAGGAGAAGAAAGAAAAATGAACAGAAACTCAAATATTTTCAGCACAGTGTGATGGAAAGTAAGCAAGTTGATTTGGCCGTCAGAAGGTTCTGGATGAGCTGCGTGACCTGGGAAGGTTCAATGCCTTGTCTGGCTTTCCCAGTCACCTGACCCAACCCTGGTGTTCAAGAGATGGGGGAGCCAAGGCCCTTTCAAGATTTGAAATTCTAAGATCCTACGCTCCTAGCTTTGGTACAAGGTTTAGCCTGACTTTCAACATGACCCTCAGGAAACATCAATATGCCCGTATTTAGAAATGGATATCGCATATGGAGCTACATTAATTATTTTAATTACCTCTAATCATTTCCGAATGACATAGACATGGATGATGTTTCCTGGCCATTACGTACATGTGTACGCACACTGTACACTCATCTGCCCTAAAAAGTCCCAGCCCCCAATAGGCCATTAGCTAAAAGCAGGTCCAGAATAGAATTTAGCCCATCTTGAGGCTATTTTATAAACAAAGGTCTAACAAGGTAGGTAAATACAGAACAGATCAATGTTCAAAAATAAGTGGCCACAGAACAGTCATCCCCCCACCCCCACCCCTTGGCAACTATGTTCTCTTCTATATTAATTTGGAACATGCTCTCTCTCCTCTTCTCAAGCACAAACTCCTCAGGGACAGAATATATATGTGCATCCAATTTAACTCTGCATGACCCAAATGTGGTGGCTTGCTCTTAACAAGGGCTTCAGGAATAAAGCAGTTACTATGGCACATTTTGGATCTTTTAATATAAATCAAGAGAATTCCACGAGGTGTGAGGAAATTCATCTCTCAGCTCAATCAAGAGTGGTATCGTCGCTCACCCCCCCAACAGGCTGATTGGAGATCCACAGGTCAAGGTTACCTCAACGCGCCCGTCAGTCAAGCACGTGGGTGGAATTGGACACTTCTCTAGGAGAGGCTGAAACCCACAGAATGCACAGAACTGACCCAAATTCTTTGGACCACACGGAAATATTTTTTTCAAAAGGACTCCAGGCAGTAGACACAATTTTGCAAAGTGGCTGTAGCAAATAAGGGGCAAAGCAGAATCATGAGCAATAGTAGGTGAAGGCAAGTCAGAAGAATGGCAGTCCATTGCTTCTTTGGGGAACTCTTACACGCAATTGAATATGGAGTGCTGTTTCTCCTGAGACGGTTCTAAACTGAGTCTACCAAGGAATTCTGAGATTGAGAGCGAATGTTTTTGAACTTGTCAACATAACATAAATCACTCGATAGTGCAACCTGTTCCACCAAGCGTCACATCATTAGTAGCTGTAGAGCTTTCTAATTGCTTGACTTGGTCAGACGGAAAACATTCCCACCTGCTTGTTCTAAGCTAGAGTGAGAGCTGGTTGGGGGAGAACAAAGGCATCCGGAGAGAAACAAAACGCTCTGCCCCTCACCTTCAGGCACTGCAGGCATGGAGTTGGGGAGCTGTCCTAAACTTTCAGCAATTCCCAACTCCAAGCCACATGCGAGCTGCTGGGATACTGTGAACCAGACTCACAGAAGCACCCTCTGCATAGACCTGGAGTCCAGGAAAGGTGATAAAGGAGAGGCACATAGTCCATCCACCAATTGTTCTGGTATCAGAGCAGTGCTCCTGTCAGTAGGGGCCAGCCATGGTACTCTTTCCTCACGGGAACAAAACGTGACCTAAAGGCTACAATGCCTTCTGGTACTCGGCAAGTTAAAATAGGGACCAGAGAGAGTGATGTGAAGATTCATAAGAGCGCCCACTTATAGCCGGGTCAGGACCCTCTCTTGCGACTATTCACATTTGAGTGAAGACCTAAATAGCCCCCACTGGCATTTCTCTTTAGAATGGGCTGGGAGAGAGGAAGAGCCCACACTTGAACGCCTAAGGTCTCTGACATACCCAGACATAAATCATGTCAGAGTAAGGCTGTCACATGCCTCTTCTGTACTGCCCTTTAAATGGATTGGACCCCAACATCTCCTTCTCCTTAGAGTAGGGAGTGGGGGGTGGGAGTTTCATGGAGAACAAAGAATGGTGACTTCCTTCCCCTCTTACATGCAGATATAGTAAAAATACTTGTACTGGAACACTCACAGACTTTAAGAGGCCAAACGTAGGCCAGGTAGGCAGAAGAATAACATCAGAGAGCCCCGAAATCTACATGAGAGATTCGTCTACTGAGAGGTGGGAATGAATCTATTCAAGAATGGCTAAGTGTATGATTGATGGCATTCCCATGTGCTTCCATTTTTCAAGAAACGTTCCTTTATTGATTGTCTTCTTATAAAGAAACAAATCCAGATAACCAGGGTGGCTCTGATTTCTTTCATCTACCAAGTCCCTCTTTTGAATGAAGAAAGACTTAGGGTAACTGAGGGGCACACAAAATTACATGCAGAAAGAAAAGAGAGAGCTAGCTATTTTATCCTTTCAGTGTGGTTAGCAAGGCTCCTTTGTGTCTACACATTTCCCTGGGTGGTGCCATTGCCAAGAAATTCTAATTCATGACCAGGTTTTCTGCAAATTGGGGGCAGAGGCAAACCTTCGGATGGACAAACACTAGAGTTGGCTTTTGTCTTCCTGGCTGCCAAGGCTGAAGGAAGGCATGCTCACCCTGGAGAGGAGAAGCCAGGTGGCGTCCCAGGCCACACGCCATCCCTGAACCATGAGGCTGTTCTTGGAAGGCAACCATTGCCATCGGCATCCCCTAGAGATGCCTTGTACCAAAGGCCCTTGTAAAAAGTGTTTCAGGGTGCTCAAAACAAAGATGAGATTGCAGCGTTATGAGGACACTCTCCAGTCCTTACAGTAGCCAAGTATGCCATTAGTTTAAAACAATGGGGGTAGAGGTGGGAGGAGGAGGGAGGAATGCTCTATGATTTATTTATTTGTTTCCAGTAGCAGTGGAAAATTTTCTCCGAGCATAAGGGAGGCCTGAACCTGACCCCATCTGCCAATTATGAATCAGCATTAATAATCTCCATGATTCCCTAAGAGTTTCAAAGTAAGCATACCATGTCCCCCAACAGCATGAAGCAGAGCTGGGTCCATCTAAGACTCAGCACACATCACTACCTCGCCTGCATCTGGAAAGTAGTAGACTGAATTCTAAAAACCATTTTTAAGTCCTGGGCAAACTTTGACAATCTTTGTTTTTGAAATTAGCTCTGGGCCCAGAGAAAGCAGTGAGGGGCACCAGAAGTCATGCATGAGTCTCCCTTTCTCCACCATCAACGGTATCCACGAACCGCTTCAGCTTCTGGCCTGCCTTTGACTCTCTCCTGCTTTTGCTCAAGGAGCTCTTGGAAATGTTCCTGCAAGTTTCCGAAGGGCTTGGGGCTGGTGCCTTAAGAGTTGTGCGTCAGCCGAATTCCAGAAAATAATAGACCACATAAGCACAGTGTAATTTACAGTTACATGACAGGCAGAGATGATGTGACTTGGGCCAAGTGCTTCAGTATGCAGTCAGCACCGAGGAATGAAGAACCGCTAACGTAAGATGTCCACCTGGATTTTAAAATTACACAGGTCATGATGTTCAGGGTTGGAGTGGTATGTCACTAAAGTTCCAATTCTGAAAACCTAATGTCAAAAGGATGGTCCCCAGACATGAGGTCCATCACTGGATCCAAGGAATAGGAAGCAGAGAAAGCTTAAGTTTACAATAAAATCCCCAAATCACTGGACCCCGTCTTCAATTTCCAAATGCCCGGCTAGTCTTTCATTCGCCAGAGAAGCTACTCTTTCTCTAGCCACCAAATTGGCTTTTGATTTTGCTCCTTTCTTTGCAGCCAGGTTGACTTTAAGAACGAACATCTAATAATTGCTCCCCATTTGACCTCTGCAATCTGATTACCACAGAGCATCGGACGGCTTCCTCCTGCCTGGGGTTCTTTGTCGGAACCTTTTTGAGCTGCTTTGAGCAAAGGAGTCTGATGGCTGGTTTGCAGGAACAGTTTCAAATAATCACCATCAAGCACTTTGTTACACTGGGAAGCAGCAACAGGGCAGGGGGAGAGGATGTGCTAGAGGCCAGATCATCCCTGTGAGAGAGAGGAGGGTCTCGGTCAACTTTCCCCGGAGCAATTGTGACTCCTTGCAGCCCTATCTTATTTAACAAGTGTTTTTCCGGGAGTTAGGATTCATTATGAACAATGAGCATGCTTCTGAAATGGCTTGGGAATGGGGTTTAAGGTAAGACTGGCTGCAGTTAGAAAGATAAGCAGGGAGGAGGACTAGCGAATCTTTTTGCCTGCCCAGGAGAGAAACTAAGCAAGAGGTTCCTTAGAGCGGGGGAGGAGACACGGGAGTGGGGAGAAGGAAAAGCAGAGAAGGCTTCAGGGGAAACAATAGCTCTCATGCAGCCTCTAATTGTCAACCCAGTGATGCTGCTTTCCCTATCTCAAGTTCCGCCTGGACCTGGACCGGTGGTGATTGCTGCTACAAAAGCCGATTTCCTCTGGAGAGGTCTCTCCCCAAAGAAAGCTTTACTACTGGGAAGACTTGAACCAAAACAAAGTTGTGTGATTCATCAGGAGGGAATGCAGGAACCAGTAAAGCCAACTTTCTTCCCTCCAACACAGCTTCAACAGTTAGTCACAAACAGGGGCTGCCTTGGTCTGGCTGACTAAGTCCACAGATCCCCTTCCCTAACCCACTGAAATGGCTGTTAAAAACACAACCTCTTTGAGGCCAGTGGGCGGACGGCGTGTGAAGCGAAGCGAAGGCTATGTCAGCAGATGAGCAGTTTGGCTTAATTAGCCTATGGGAAATTAAAAAAAAGAAAAGACTACCTAGTGAGACCCCATCACCCTACAGTCTGGTTATGGAGGAGGGAAAGGGGCGCCGAAGAAAGGCTTAATTTAAAAAAAATTAAAATGTGTGGATGTTCTGTGCAGCCCTTGGGACACAAAGTCTGGGGCATCTGCCAGCATCCTTGGGGGGGGGGGGGGACCTGTGCATATGACACTGGAGGCCCCTACCTGGAGGAAAACTTGCAATCTCCAATAGGCAGACAACGAGACCCACTAACAAAGGTACTGGCAGCGAACGTGCTTTGCCACTGGGCTTCTTGTGCTGCGAGAAACCAAATCTCACTCGCTAAGGCAGCAACTGTTACATCCCAGCCGCAAGCTGGCAAATCCCCGCTTTGGATCCTGGCAGAGGACATCCAGCCGTTCATTAGCCTTAACAAGCTGCTGTCACAGAGCGGAGAAGTTACATGAGCCGCCACACACCGAGTCTCTCCTACAGCCCTCCCCAAGGGCAGCCAGCCGGGTGTCTTTCTCCTGGACCTACTGTCCAAGTTCACACTTCAGACGTGCAAATCCAGACCGGCCTCTCGGACTTTCCACGGTGCACATGGTTCATTTTTTCAAGAATAGCTCGTGTCCCCTCCCTCCCCCCACCCACCATCTTTCTTGCATACTGTTCCCATCAGCAGCTCCTAATCGCTGCTGAAAAACAAAACTAAACAAAACAAAACAAAAACACCACTGTTTCCGTAGCCGACCCAGCACTTTTCACTGGCGGGCACTTTCTGTATTCCACTTCACAAAGCCCAGGGAACTTGTCACCAGCCGGGGGGCTTCGCCCTCTCTGGAATGCCGTGCCAACTTGGCGTCCATGCTGTTCAGTTCAGCAGCTTAAGTTTCCTAACTAGTCCTCTAAGAGAAAAATCAGAAGCATCCCAGCGCAAACCCCTCCTTTGTGGGAGGCTGTGCAACGAGGGATCCCAAACAAAAAGAAAAACAAGAACACATGCCAAGCCTTTTCTTCCTGTTAGAATTTGACAGGGGAAACCCACAAGGTATTGTCAGCCTAAGTGGGAGACCCCTACCTGACCTCCTTCCTGATTTCCTGAGGGGGGTCTTTTGTCACTAGACTCCTGTCCCTTTTGCCTACCCTCCAGTCTCCAAACCAAGCCTGGACTCTTTATTGACACTAGCTAATAATCACTGGGAAGATTCCGTTTTGCGCTTGCCTCCCAAGCACCTGACAATCGCCTGCACCAGTTGAAAGAAATGAACCTAATTTCAGGTATCCAGTAGGTAGCACTCAGGGATGAAGGGACTTGCTAGTTTCCTGGCAGCAATCGCTGGTAATGCCAATATCCCCTCCCCTCCCCCACAAATAAACAGCTTTCTACTGGGCTCCTCCGAACCCCAGAAGTTATTCAGGGTCTCTGCTGGGGAGCAGTGCGCCCCACAATGTGAGCGCAAGGGTGTGTGTCGGAGAATGAACGCGGGGCAGCTGGGACCACTGCGAAGCTCCTCCGCACACACGAAGAGGCTGAGGTGGTAGAGAGGTAAGCGCATGTTTTCAGAAAACATTTCCAACAACAAACAGCCAAGAAAGGGGGGGGGGGGGAGGGCATCAAAGATGAAGAAGGGAACTAAAAAGAAAAAGGAAAGGGGAAAAAAATACAACCCGAACCCCACACGAAAGCAGCCCCTGCGTCTCCGCCGCCACCACACGATTTACACAAGTAATTTAAATCATTCACCTGCTGCCAGGTCTCCTCCAGGGATGGCAAAGCTGAGAAGTAGCCGGTGTCGTGGACAAGTTGTAGCTCCTGGAATATACTATAACTAGCCAACACGTCCATGCTGCTGCTGCCGGGCAAAACGGGAGGCGAAGCCCTCCCCTGAGCACAGTTGGGTCTGTTTGTTTGTCAGTCTGTCTGGCTCACCCCCCAGGAAGGCAGACATCCAGTGGCCCTTTTGTTTTGTTTTGTTTCAGTCAACTAAAAATGGGGGAAAAAAATCAATGCAGGAGAGAGGGAGCGAGGAGGTGAGAGAGGAGAGGCTGAGTGTCGTGGATGGAGAGACGCGTCCAGCGTGTACAGTGCAGACGGCTGCCAGGAAAGGGGGACTTCTCCACGGGAGTAACAATCCCCTTCCAAGGCGCTAATCACTCCAGCTCGGGGACCAGGAAGGGGGACGCAAACTCACTGACACGAAGCTGCCATCTATTTCTGCAGCGCTGTTCTCGCTCCTAATGCAATCTTTGCTCTTTATTTTGGGAGGTTGCATTTTTTTTTTTCCTCTCGCGATCGCTTCTCCCCCCACCCTTCTCTTGCCTCCCCACCCCCTACCCCATCCTCGCTAGTTTGTAGTCTCCTCCCCGCCCCCCCTCCCCTCCTTTTCTCCTCCTCCTGCTCTTCCCCCTCCCCAAACTCCCTCCCTCTGCCCGGTTCTCCGCGCAGCCGTGGGATCTCGGAGGAGGGCATCCATTAGGCCGCGTGTGACCATGTAAGGTAAACAGGGGGCTCATGAAGTCACTGAGGACCAATGGGGAGAGCGGAGTGGGACCTGGGGCGGGGCCTGGCCTTGGCAGCCAGCGTCGATTGGCGCGCGGTGGATCTCCCTGCTGCCTTACAAGGCGGCGCAAGGCGAGCTATTTTTAGAGGGCTATATAAGGGGGCCGAGGCGGTCGCGCAGTAGCCGGGGAGCGCGAGCTGTGGGACGGGGAGGGCTCGGCCGCCGCGCGTCGGCTCCCGGGATGCCGGGGTAGGAGGCTCAGGTTCGGGCTCGGCTCTCGGGCTACGCGCCGGCTCCGACCTTCGCCCTGGCGCTCGCCGGAGCCGCGGGCGGCCGGGCCCTCCGCCTCTGGGAAGGCCGGTGCTCGCGCGTGGCCCTCCCGGCGATGGCGCAGGCTGTCAGGAGGCGAAGGTCCCGAGTTGCTGGGTTAGGATGCCTCCTGGAGGAGGAGCGGGGCGGGAGAAGGCGCGGAAAGGGACACTTTCCGCTCCGCCTCCCTCCGAGGAACGGCGAGGGAAAGGCACGGCCAAGGAGGTCCCAAGTTGCTAGGAAAAAAAGAAAAAAAATTATTTTTTTTAAAAAAATATTAAGCACCAAAAAAGGCCTTCGCGAGACAAAACCTCTCCCCGTCGGGCCGCCTGGGTGCGGAGAAGCTGCACCCGGGGAGGACCTGGCACACAATGGAGCAGAACAAAGGGAAGCGCACGCCCCGCCTCCAGCGGCGCGTGCCCGCCTCCAGCGCGCTCCTCCCGAGCTGGAACGCTTAGAGATTAGCGGTCCAAGTACCCTTTAGGGCTGATTGGAAGGGACCATTTAACCTGGGTATAAAAAAGAATAGAAGGAGCTTGAAGTAGACTTGGGACCCAGCCTGGACTGACGGTTTACCATGGCGATTTTAATGAGGCTCACACCGTGCGCAGTTGCTATGGGCATGACGGAGAACAGGATGGTGTTCCACAGCTGGAGATGGAGATCTGTTGGCTCTGAGATGAATGCCCTGCACGACAGGTCTTGAAATTCTCTACTTGATTGAGCACAAATGGTTTGGTTTTGTTGTTAAGTATCATAGAGTACCTTAGAATTCCAACTAGCCTCTGTACACCAAAAAGAAACACAGCCTGACCCCATGCCATCCATGTAACCATATCCCTGTGTTGCAACCAATTGTTACAGTCACTGCAACAATCCTTCTAACTGAACAGAGAACCGTGGGTGAGGACCCCTTAGGGGGTGGAATGACCCTTTCACAGGGGTCATCAGATTCATAACAGTAGCAAAATTATAGTTATGAAGTAGCAATGAAAATAATTTTATGGTTGGGGGTCACCACAACATGAGGAACTGTATTAAAGGCCCATGGCATTAGGAAGGTTGAATTGAAGATCTTCCTTTTTCTCACTGACCCTTTACCAAGCAAGGGGCATAAAGTATGTAGGGCAGTTTCTTGTTACCCTCACTTCTAAGAGCATTTTGGCTGTACTACATGACAGATGTGTCCTTCCTGTGGTTCACGGTATTTTCAATATCCTTAGTCAATATCCTAATTAAAGTGTGTTGAACATTTTTTAGTCTTCCTTGTCATTATACAGATTTAATTAATACCATGGCTTGGGTCATTCACATTTTGGGTTCACAAAGGGACATCTTTGCAATTTAACATGTTAAAGAGATCTTGTGCAAAAAGAACAAAAGAGATCTTTTGCAGATTGAAGGAACCCTATTGTCAAAAGAACAAACATCTGTTTTAGAAAAAGTACAGCCAGAAAGCTCCTTAGAAACAAAGATGGCAAGACTTCTTACTGGTTCTCAGGAGAAACCAGTCTCTACAGAAGGACATCATGCTGGGTGAAGTGAAGGGGAAGCAGAAAAGAAGAAGGCCCTTGATGAGATGAATTGACACATGACTACAATAATGAATGGGCTGAAAAACAATTGTGAAGATGATACTGGACTGGGCAGTGTTTCTGTTTACATAGGGTCGCTATAAGTCAACTGACTCATGCCTACCAGCAACAGTGACATAGTGGTCTGTGTGTTGGGCTGTTAACCACAGGTTCAAACCCACCTGCCATTTCAGAAACCCACAGGGGCACTTCTACTCTGTCCTAGAAGATTTCTTTCTTTTTTTTTTTTTAGGCATCACTGCCCTCTGCTGGTTGGAGTAGGAGGCCCAGCCTTTGCTCTGTGAGCTGGAATTGAACCTCCATCCCAGTGGACCTCAGTCCCACGCACAACCACTACGCCACAGAGGCTCAGCCCTCCTAGAAGATTTCTATGAGTTGGAATCAACTCAAAGGCAGTGAGTTTTGAGTTGGCAGATTTATCTAATGAAATATGTCATTTTTTTTCTGGATTGCCACTCCATGGTGTTGAGTGTGCATGAAGATAAAATTAAATCCTTGAGAACTTTCATCTTTACTGATGTTTATCATGTTGCCGATTAGTTTACTTGTGAGAACTTGGTTTTCTTATTGTCAAGGTGTACTCCATACTAAAAGCTATAGTCTTTGGCCGTTAGTAAGGGCTTCAAGTCCTCTTTGCTTTCTGCAAGCAAGGTTTCCTGTTATTTGCATATCATAAATTGTTAACAAGCCTTCCTTTAGTCCATTTGTCAATATCTTCAAATAGTCAGGTTCTAGTATATGCCAAGCAGGTAGATTAAGTAGGGTGAATGAATACATAACCTAGACACACACTTCTGTGGATTTTTAGCCACTCAATATCCCTTTGTCCTGTTTGAGTATCTGCCTCTTGGTCTTTGTACAGGTTCTGCATGAGTGTTCTATAATCGCCATTCTTCAAAGCATTATCAAATGTTTATTATGATCTACGTAATTGACTGGCTTTAGATAATAGGAGCAAGATTCAGAGTCCCCTGTGCCATCTGTTTGGCTTTCTTCATGTAGAATGTTTCTGATGTGATCTCACAACTCATCTGGTCTTCTGACTATGAGTGCTCAGTGCATCAAATCTGACCATGAGCAGGGTCTAAACAGAGGGGTGGGGGGTGGTGGGGTGGTGCGGATATACTCAAGGCCATATTTTGGCTTAGATTTGCTTTAATTTCCTTTAGCTTCAAGTTGAACTTACACATAAGCAATTGATGACCTGTTCCCCAGATAGTCTCTGGCCTTGTTCTGTTGATGATATTGTGCTTCTCCATCATCTCTTTACGCCCACACACGTCCACATTTCACTCACTGCCATTGAGTAGATGCTTATAGCATCGAGTGGATGCTTATAGCACTCCTAAAGGACAGAATAGAACTGCCCCCAATGAGTTTCCAAGAGAGTAATTCTTTATGGGAGTGGGAAGTCGCATCGTTCTCCTCTGAAGTGGCTGGTCATTGTAAAGTGCTGACCTTGCTGTTAGCAGCACTCTGCATGACCACGACTTCACCAGGGCTCCTGCCACAGGGCTTATCACTGGTTTCTGTGTGTTCTAAATGGCGAGCTCCACATGCATAGACCCACTGTTGATGCTCATACTGGCATTTCCAATGAGTGACTCAGTAGTTTTACAAAATTCTTTCATGAGATCTTCAACATCATTTCTGTCACCAAGACCATATTTTCCTATGACCGAGCCTTCCTTTCTGGTGCTAACTTTTGCATTCCAGTCACCCGTAATTATCAATGCACCGTGATTGCAAGTTTGATCAATTACAAAGTGCAGAATTCTTCCATTTCTTCATCTTTGACTTAAGTAGTTGACATACATTTGAATCATCATCTTACTAACTAGAATTCATTGTAGGCATATAGAAAGTATCCTATCACAGGCAACACTGCGTGTCATGATAGAGCCTGGGATGTCGCTCTTACTGATGCATATGATACCATTCCTCTTCCATTTGCCAATCTTGGCATTGTAAGCCATGTGTTTATCTAATTCAAAATGCCAATGCCAATCCATTTCCGCTCACTAATGCTTATGATGTCACTCTGTCTGTCCCATGTTATTTTTAATGACTATATTTCCCAATACGTGTACTTTATATATTACCTGTTCTGATGAGTGGTGGGTGTTTGCACCTGATTCTTTTCATTTTGTATAATGCCACCACAGTAAACGAAGGCCCTGAAAACACTGTTGCCGCAGAGCCAGGAAACCTGAGTGGACTTTGAGGGGCAAGCTCTTCCCAGGCCAGACAGACTTTCAGTGCCTTCCCGTCGGAGGAGCCGCCACTGTACCAGACGATGCTCCTCTATGATGCAGAAGGTTTTCAGTCAGGCCTGTGGTACTGTTGGGCAAGCATTGGATGATTAACAGCCAGTTTGGCTCTTCAAACCCCCCAGCTGCTTTGAGGGAGAAAGATCAAGCTGTCAAACCATCCGAGGGTCCCTGTGAGTTGCAATGGACTTGAGGGCAGTGAATAAATCCCTCAGAAGTGGAGTGCCTTTCCCTGCTCTGTCTGGAAACTCCACCGAAACCTGCCCATTATGGGCGACCTGCAGGTATTTAAAATACGAATAGCGTCGCTTGCAGCATGGCTTGCATGTTGCTATGATTCAGGGAGTACTATCACTGGTATTTCAAATACCAGCAGGGTCACCCTTGGTGAACAGGATTCAGGAGAACTTACAGGAAGAAGGAGGAGATGATCCAGTTCCCTTCTGATGGATTAACTCACTGCCAACCCATTCATTCTGACTCCAGTGGTGGCAGTGATGGTTAAATGCCGATGAGTCTGTTTGGACTCATAAATACCCTATGCACAGCGAAAGGAAAAACTACCCAGAGCCCTGGTGGTGCAGTGGTTATGTATTGGGCTACCAACCATGAGGTCAGCAGTTAGAAACTATCAGCCACCTCATGAGAGAAAGATGAGGCTTCCTACTCCTGTCAAGACATAGCATCGGAAACCCACACGAGTCAGAATCAACTCGATGACGGTGAGCTTTTGGCTTATTCTAGTGGATTCCAACCTGTGTTGTTGCTGTTGTTGTTGTTGTTAGGTGCCGAGTCTATTCTGACCCGTAGCAAGCCTGTGCATAACAGGAAGAAAAACTGTCTGGTCCTGTGCCATCCTCACAGTCCATTCCTAGCAACCTTTCGAGGTTTCTGAGGTTGCAAATCTTCACAGGAACAGTGAGCCTCATCTTTCTCTCTTGGGGTAGCTGGTGAGTTTGAACCAGCATCTTTTTGGTTAGCAGCCCACAATGCCACTAGGAAGGGTTCTTTAGATAAATGGATTAGAGCCAACATTTGTATGAGAAGGTAGCTTTACCTTTCTTTAAAAGGTAAGGGAGCTTCTGCAGAAGTAGAAAATCAAGTAGAAGCATCAAACACAAACTCACAGCCATAGAGTCGATTTCCATTTATAACGACCATCATAGGACATGGTGGAACTGACTCTAAATTGCCAAGACAGTAACTGTTTATCAGGAAGAAAATGCCACCTTTCTACCACAGAACGGCTGGTAGTCTCCAACAGCTAGGAGCTAGGAGCCCAAAACATAGCTACTGACAGAACCACCACATCTGTATTTATCTCTTTGGTCTTTGGTGCTATCATTAAGTCTAGGATTTTAAGTATGTTACTGGCTCATCATCTCTGTTTACTCATCCTGGAAATAGGAGTAATAACATCTGTCCTGCCTGCTTGTTATAAAGAATCAAGTGACACCTGTACCTCCTGTAGAGTAGTTGGAAGTATTGGGTGAGTACTCGATGCTGCCAACAATCTCTCTTCTAAAGATTCTGAAGCTGGTAAGTCGGAACTTGACCAGATGGCCTCATTTCCCCAGATCTCACCAGCTTCATGCCTTTGACAGGGTACAGTCTCACTGTTTTTCTCTCTCACCTTTGAGTCTTCTATCTCTGACAGGTTTGACACAGGTTCCGGCTTCCACAGGTTTTATTGCCACGTCTCGAGATGTAAGCGAAGTAGAAGTCTTGCTTTCATTTGATTGTGAAGGCCTCTTCTTCCCCTTCTGTGGCTCTTGTGGTTGTGTATGCTTGGGGGTAAGGGTGGGAAGACTCCTGGAGAGCACTGGGAGCACAAGGAGAAAGACTAGGAAGGCTTATGCAGAGGATAGTGAAGTTACTTTCACTAGGCTGACACTTTGGGCGTAATCCTGTAGAAAATACCTAAAAATTAACAATAAGCAATCCCCCAACAACTTAGAAATAAAGTTATTTTAACAGGAAAATAATAAAATTTTGATCTGTGAATAAATACAACCACAGCATCGGACAGTTCCCACAAATTTAAAATTCTGTTTGGTAAGTACAGAAAACCATCAGTATCCAAGTATGACTGATACTACTTAAAAAAAAAAAAAACCTCAAAATAAATCAACTTAAAGCAGAGGCAAAATATCAGTAATTAGAGAAAATAAAACCTCACTAGGGACTTTATTTTAAAAATAAAACTGTATTTACTAAAATGCTTATTCTGTCCTACATTTAGCAACATTGTAATACCAGCTACTCATCTGTATTTAGTCCACTCATCAAGTAACTCTGTTGGTGTAGTGAGTTAAACATTGGGCTGCTAACTACAAGGTCAGGAATTTGAACCCACCAGCTGCTCTGCAGGTGAAATATGAGGCAATATACTTCTGTAAAGATTAACAGACTCATAAATCCTAGGGAAATGTTCTATTCAGCTGGATAGAATCAATTCCGTGGCAGTTGGTGGGTTGGTTGTCCAACCTTCATCAAATCCATTGCTTCCCTCCATAACATTACTTCCAAGAGAAAGACCCACTTTTTCCAATGAACCCAGAAGACACTGGTATAAATCTCCCTGGCTGGCCATAGTTTGCTAATTTCACAAACTATCCAGGGATAGTTGAAAAAGATGATGGAAAGGAGACTGGTACAGAAAATATCAACCACTGAAACCCAGTGGAGTACAATTCTACTCAGTTACGCTTGAAGTCCCCGTGGTAGTTACATAATCTTGTATCATTTTGACAGCACGAAGGGATGAAGTCTAGTCTTCCAAAGCCTGATGATGCTTCCTTGTGGGCATGGTCTTCTCATGAGGATCCTGGGAACGTCCTCTCTTCCTTCCTGGAAGCCACGGGGAGCCACGCTGATTGCAGCCAGAACCCTAGAGATAATTCTACCACCATTGGATCCAGAGGAAGTTTCACCCACTGGCCTGTGATCATCCTGTATTTGGCATCATTGTGAGTCACTATACGAATCTGAAGAGGAATTTATGAATGAGTGTCAGACTTGTGGGCTAATACCAGACTTACGGACTTGATCTGGACTGGGATAGGATGTTTTCTTAATATATAATACTTAATATAGAATTATTCTTTGAGATAAAGTTCTTTCATATATATATATACATATATATGTATATATATGAAAGAAAATGGGAAAGTTTGTGTGGGGGGGGAGGGGGGGCATCACTGCCCTGGTGGGAGTAGGAAGCCCAGCCTTGTTCCTGGAGAGCTGCTACTAGATTTAAATCACCAACCCTGTGGGCTGCAGTCCCGCACACAACCACTACGCCACCAGGGCTCAGCCAGGGAAAGTTTTATACACTAACAATAAAATAAATTACTTTAACTACATAACTGGCACTGTTGGATTAAGCACTAGACTGCTAACCACAAAGTCAGTGGTTCAAAGCTACCAGCTGTTCCACAGGAAAAAGATGAGACTCACCCCTCCCATAAAGATTTATAGCCTCAGAAACGATAGGCAGGGTCTCTATAAGTCGGAATTGACTCTATAGCAATGTTTTATTGTTGTTGTTATTTTTACATAATGATAGAAATACAAATACAATTTTAAAGCCAGTGAGATATTCAGTTACAAACATTTTATGGCTTTAAAATGTGAAGCAAAATTTGCGAGACTATTGTTTATGTTTGACCCTAAGCATTTTTGTTGTGACATGTTGCACGCAGCATTATGTTACTGTTACTATATTAAATATTGGTACCACTCTCTTATCTGAATATTATCATTTTTATTTTAAGCATACCATTTTTAAAAGAATTGATACGAGTCAATGGGATTTTACGGCAGAATGCACCTCCGATTCTGCAACGGCAATCAATGGGAGAATAATAAGATTGATTTGATTGAAATTCCTGTACAGAAAACTTTGCTGACAATAACCATTCCTTTAAGTGAGGGATGCCCACCGCACATGCACCCCGTGATGAGTTTTTATGTGTATGATAGATCTGCCTAGTTTGGAAGATTAATAGTGTCAGCAGCAGCTTTGTGCTGACTGGTCACTCATTTGAATTTCACTGAACTTCCTTTTCCAGGAGGATGTGAATTTGAACGTTCGAGAAGAGCAGGCTGAGTCACAGTTCCGGACACTGGTTACTCCCCTTCTCACAACTGAGCTAGGCAGATGCTTTCACCTTCTGAATTTTGTCATCTAAATGAAGGAAAGAATGCTTCATTGACCAGCTTGGAATACTTCACAGCTCTTTTCCCAACTCCCATCTCTTCCGGCTGCTTTGCAATTTTCAAATATTGTTCAATATGAATGTGGTCATATTTTACACAGGGCCATTTCACTGAGGGCTTCCCTAAGCTGTGCATCCATAGTCAAGGGAGCTTTAAAGGGCGAATTAAGAGACGATAGAATTCCTCCATGAGCTTTTTAAAGCTCCCTCATATCACTTGCTTTTTTCCTGTTTTGTGTTAGTATCAACCATTACTTGGGACACTAGGAAAACCCCGTTTGATGAAATCCACATGGTGACATGACTCAGAGAGGCTACATGTTTTCACCCAATGGATCCAAGTTTCATGGAGTGTTTCCAGTGCCACAAAATAATCAATTTTGTTTTCTGTGCAAAACGATCTCTTATTTTGGGGGGAGTGTCTGGGAAAACCACTTTCTGCTCTTTAATATTAAGGAATATAGATAAATATAAACATTTTAAATAGAATTGAAGAATAATATTACTTTTCTTTCAGTATTATTTAAACACTATATTATTTGTTCTGGCTCTGTCAGGTGACCTAAAAGAAGGAAATGACTATTATCTCAAAAGATATTAAATGTGGTTGAAGAAAAATAGATACAATGATAGGGAAAATATGTAATTAAAATAACCAAAACCTACACCAAGGAACACGGAGTTCATTCTCAAAGAACCAGAGCAATTTGGAGATGATATGTTTTAAAATAAGGTACTTCCCAGTTTATCCGGAAACAGCCACTGTTGCATCTGTTACATTTTAAGAGAAACTGTAATTCGAACATTGTAACATTTCACAAAGTGTTGTAATAATAGAGGTTTGAGGAACTAGTAAAAACATCAGTAAAGGAAAAATGGAGAAGAATTTGTTAAATAAGAGTCTTTTCACACTGTCCCAGGACAAAGGATGTCCTGATGCTAAATGACCTTTAAAGATCACTTAAAATGGAAAGAGATCTACTTAGCAGCTTTAAGTACATTTTTGGCAGCCTTGAATTTCTCCTTTCTGATTTGTCTTCACCATAGCAGCCTACCTACTGGTAAGTTCACCTTCTGAGTGGATGAATTCACTTGAGATTATCTTTTATTGAAAAGGAGTATACATTTTATTCATTTACATATTTGTTTATTATTCCATTTTCAGAAAAGAAACAAGAAGAAATACCATTTAAAAGTCGCAAAAATAAGAAAAATGCAGAATTCTTCACATTAAGTTAAAGTCAGATTTCAGATACCAACAGGTAAGGGAAGGAGAAATAAGTGAGGCTTCAAAAAGTTATTGGGAAATGTGTTTGTTTGTCCAGGTTGACTAGAGAAACAAATTCATAGACACTCATATGCGTGTATAAGAAAGAGCTTTATATAAAAGAGCAATTGTATATTGAGAAAACATCCCTGCCCAGCTCAAGTCCATAAGCTTGACATTAGCATATGTGTCCAACATTAGTCCATAAATTCCTGTTTAGATTTACACAGCATATGCAATGATGCCAAATGCAGGAAGATGACAAAGCCTAAGGGTGGAAGACAGTGGAAGCATCTCAATTGGGGCAAGAATCTCCATGTGTCTCCTCCAACTCTCCGAGTGACTCATCAGCAGGAAAGGGAAGGCAGAGAGACTGGGTCTGGCCTCCAGTTAGCTGTTTATCTCTGTCATGTCATGCCCCCAGATGAGGTCATCAAGCTGCAGCCTGATTGACAGGCTTGACTCCACCCCTTCTCTCAAGTTGACAGGAAATTATGTAACTGCCACAGGAAAATTCCATGATCATTCGATTGCATTTTCCCATGAAGTTTGTGAAGGCCCCTCGTGTATAATAGGCATCATGATCATTCCTGCTAGGTCTGCCATTGAACAATGATCAAACTATGTTATTTATGAATTAACTCTGATAAATGAACTTATTGTGAATCAGTGCCCTAAAGCAAAGAATATCACCTCTGTAACTTAATCATGTAGTTTTAAACTGGCAATTATGGGTGCCACCATAGTATGTATGTTTACTTGACATACAATAGGTATGTTTGCTTAAAACCATAGATTTTATTTTTACTCAATGATGGTTGAGCACTTATTCTTGTCAAGCATTAGACTGGCATGTATAGTTAAAAGAGAGAAGACTCTTGCCCTTCAAGAAGTGCTATCTCAAATGAATAAATATTTAAGTAAAATATAATGACAGAAATATGGAAGACCACCACTTATTTGTCAGTTGGTCAAAACGTGGTTGCTGAGGTGCTGGAAGCTATGCCACTGATTTTTTAAATACTTACAGCATCACTCATGATGAACCAGTCTCCACAGAGCTTCCAGACAAAGAATAGAGTACAGAAAAGGAATAAACTGTCCACTTCTGAGGGGTTAGCTACTGAACAACTTGTGAATACAGTGGAACATTATCTGATATAGTGCCAGAAGTTAAGATCCTCTGGTTGGAAGGTACTCAAAAATGACTGGGGCAGGGCTGATGAAGTAAATATCTTCTCAAAATGAGAATAAACAACTGCACAACTGCAAATACCCATTAAGAATCAGAATAGACAGGGGCGGAGCCCCGGTGGTGTAGTGGTTGTGCACAGGACACTGGGATGGAGGTTCGATTCCAGCTCCACGGAGCAAAGTCTGGGCCTCCTACTCCCACCTCCTGAGGGCAGTGATGCCCCCCCCAAAACAAACAAAAAACAAACAAACAAACAAAAATCAGAATAGACAATGTCCAACATATGAATTTACGAAATAGGAAATAGTAAAAGATGAAATGGAACACTTGGAGATTTATGTCCTAGGTATTTGGAAGTTGACATGGAGTGGTATTGATAATTTTGAGTCAGATATGGTTTACTATTCCAAGAAAGAAACATTCAAGAGGACTTGTGCCCCACTCATTGTCAAAAGGAATATTTCAAGGTCTACCTTGAATTACAATGCTGTCTATGACAGGATGAAATATCTCTAAGGAAGCAGTGTTAATAAAACTATTATTCAAATTTTCACAGCCACTGATAGAAACAATGGTGGAGAAATCAAGCTATTCTCCAGTCTTTTGCAGGCTGAAATTAATCAAGCTTGCAATCAAGGTGCACTGATGATTACTGGTGATTTGATTGTGAAATTTGAAAATAGAAGAGAAGGATCCAAAATTGTAAAGTATCTCATTGGCCATAGAAATGAAGCTAGAGGTCACATGATATAATTTTGTGATACCAATGGCTTCTTCATTGAAAATACCTTTTTCAACAGCATAAACGATAACTAAACATGTGGTCATTGCCAGATATAAATTATGGGAGTCAAATTGATAGAATTTTGTGATACCAATGACTTCTTCATTGAAAATACCTTTTTCAACAGCATAAATGATAACTAAACATGTGGTCATTGCCAGATATAAATTATGGGAGTCAAATTGATAGAATTTTGTGATACCAATGACTTCTTCATTAAAAATACCTTTTTTAACAGCATAAATGATAACTAAACATGTGGTCATTGCCAGCTATCAATTATGGGAGTCAAATTGTTTCTATTAGTGGGAAGAGATGATGGAAAATGTCGATATCATCATTCAAAAGAAGGCCAGGAAGCAAGTCTGGGATAGACAGACCACCAGCTGCTCACATGTGACTTCACATTGAAGTTGAAGAACATTGGAACAAGTCCAAGACAATCAAAATACACATATCTCACATGAGTTTTGAGAACATCTCATGAAGAGATTTGACACATTGAACTCTGGTGACAGAAAACAAGTCATGAAATGACATCAGGAACACCTAATGCAAAGAAAAAGACAAAAAGGTAAAAGAAAGAAAAGATGCAAGCAGATGCCAAAAGAGAATCTAAGACTTGTTTTTGAGCATAGCGTAACTATAGCAAGTGAAAGAAATCATGACATGAAAGAACTAAATAGAAAATCTCATTTCAAAAAGACAAAGCATTATAATAAAATCTGCAAAGATCTAGGATTAGAAAGCCAAAGAAAAACAGACTCAGTACATCTCAAGCTGAGAGAACTAAAAAAAAAAAAACAATATTGGAGGATTCTATGGGCACAATATTGAACAATATAGGAAGCACAATATAGGAAGATGGAAACAATACAAAGAGTGACTGTGCCAAAAAAATTAGTCAACATTCAACAAGAGAAACATATGATCAAGAAAAAAAAGAGTATCTAAGGAAGAAGTTCAAGTTGCATGGAAATCATTAGGTAAAAGTAAGACTCCAAGAACTGATGGCATACCAATGTTTCATCAAATGTTTCATCAAACTGATGAAGCACTGAAAGTACTCATTTATGCAAAGAAATTTGGAAGACAGCTGCTTGGCCAACCAATTGAAAGAGATCAATATTTGTGCCCTTTTCAAAGAAAGATAAACTGATACATTGTGGAAATTGGGAAGCAATCAGATTAATATCACCTGCATGTAATTTTTTACCAAAAATAATTAAAATACGATTGAAGCACTGTTCCACAGGGATTGCCAGAAATTCAAGTCAGATTCAGAAGGTAACATGGAAGAGGGATTTCCTTGCTGATGTTAGATGAATCTTAACCTAAAGCAGAGAATATCAGAAAGGTATTTTCTCATGTTTTATTGACTCTCTAAAGGCATAGGGATCATGCTGTGAGTGTATCAGGAGGCCAGCCACCCCCTGATACCTGAGCATGAACCAAGAGGCAGTCCTTCCATCAGAACAAGGCAAGTGTGTGGTTTACAATCAGAAAAGATATGTGCCAGGTTATATCCTTTGATCACACTTATTCATTTGTGTAATGAGAAAATAATCTGAGAAGCTAAATGTGAAGAAAACTGGCATCAGGATTGGAGGAAGGTTTATTAAAAACCTTCAATATGCAGATATCACAACTTTGCTGTGAGGAAAACTTGAAGCACTTTTTTTATGAAGATCAAGGACTGCAGTCTTTAGTATGGAATATAGCGCAATATAAAACAAACAAAAATCCTTGTAATTGGAGAGTTATAAATAGATAACATCACAATAAACAAAAAAGATTGTAGTCAAGAATTTCATCTTGCTTGGGTCCATAGCCAATGCTTATGGAACCAATAGTCAAGAAATCAAATGGTATGGTTCTTTCCTGTTTGATGCCTGAGGCCTGCTCTTTTCGACACCTCGTGACCACACTGGCCAGTGTGCTTCTTCCATGTAGCCTTGGCTGCATTTCTGCTGGGTGGCCGTTTGTTTATCATCCAGCTTTTAAGACCCCAGATGCTGTATCTTTTGACAGCTGGGCACCATCAACTTTCTTCACCACGTTTGCTTATGCACCCATTTGTTTTCAGTGATCTTATTGGGCAGGTGAGTCTCACGGCATATTAGATTCATAGAACAAAGTGTTCTTGCATTGAGGGAGTACTTGAGTAGAGGCCCAAGGTCCATCATTTGCTACCTTAGTAGTTCACCTGTAAGTTATATGTACTTAGATGTATTTCCTCCTTATCATAAATAATTATATTTACATAGGTCCTTTTCTATAATTAGACCTGTATAAATGCCCTTTTCCTTCTAGTTCTTTCTTCTACTTCCTTTTACTATCCTTTTGTCCCACTATCATGCTCCAACCTTCGTTTGGATTTTAATACTTCTTCTCAGTTACATTACTCTTGCTGAAGCCCTACCAGGACTCCCACATCATTGAGTGCCCACCTTTTAGAGATGATCACTGAGGAATATGTTGGCACATGAGGAAGGGTGGTGAAGAAAGCCAATGCTGCCCAGGTATCAAAAGATATAGTGTCTAGGGTCTTAAAGATTTGTTAGTGAACAAGCAGCCCTCTAGCTCAGGAGCAACAAAGCCCACAATGGAAGAAAACATACCAGTTTGTGTGATCATGAGGTGTGGAAGGAATTATGTATCAGGTATCAAAGAACAAAAATCATAGCATAGTGTGCCCACCCTCCCGATATGATTGTGGAAGACAAGTGGATGCAGAGACAGACATGATGAGAGACAGATGAGAGACAGACATGAGAAAGCTGAAGCTACAGGATGATAAAGTATCTGGGGTCTTAAAGGCTTCAAGGTAAACAAGCAGCCAGCATGCGCAGAGACAGCAAAGTCCACATGGAAGAAGCACACCAGTCTCTGTGACCATGAGGAGTCAAAAGGAGCAGGTATCAGGCATCAAAGAACAAGAATCACATCACTACAAATGAGGGGGAGAACAGGGTAGGGACCCAAGTCTCATTTGGGGGCAATTGGACACTCCTTACAGAAGAGCCTCGGGAAGGAGACAGACCAGACAGGGTGCAGTGAGTTAGTGATAAAACATAACTTTTCTCTGGTTCTTGAAGGCTTCCTCCCCCCAACTATCATGCTCCCAATTCTGCCTTACAAATCCAGCTCAATTGGAGGTGGCACACTGGTACAGACGAGAACTGGTAACACAGGTAACCCAGGACAGATGGACCCCTCAGGACCAGTAGTGAGAGTAGAGTTACCAGAGGGGTGGAGGGAAAGTGGAGTTGAGAGGGGAGCCAATTACAAGAATCTACACATAACTCATCTAGAGGATGGAGCGCAGAGGAATGGGTGAGGGGAGATGTCGGGCAGTGTAGGATATGACAAAATAATAATAATCTATGAAATATCAAGGGCGGGTGGAAGGAGGGGAGTGGAGTGCGAGGGGAGGGGATTGAAAAACTGATATCAAGGGCTTGGGTGGAGGGGCAGATGGTCTGAGAAGGATGATGGCAGCAGGCATACAAAGGTACTTGGCACAATATATGCATGTATGAATTGTGATAAACAATATATGAGCCCCCAATAAAATGATTTTTTTAAAAAAGAAATCAAGGGCTGAGCCCTGGTAGCATAGTCGTGCGTGGGACTGCAGCCCACTGGGATGGAGGTTCAATTCCAGCAGCGGCTCCACAGGAGTAAAGGCTGGGCCTCCTACTCCCACCACCAGAGGGCAGTGATGCCCTCTCCAAAAAAGAAAAGAAATCAAGTGAGATATCACACTGGGCAAATCTGCTTCAGCAGAGCTCCTGAAAGTATTCAAGAGCAAGGATATTGCTTTGAGAACTAAGGTACATGTGATCCAAGCTATGGTATTTTTCATTGCTTTGTATGTATGTGAAAGCTAGACAATGAATAAAGAAGACCACAAAAGAATTGATGTATTTGGATTAAGATGTTGATGAAGAACATTGAAAGCATCATGGGCTGCTAGAAGAACAAACAAATCCTTCTTGGAAGAAGTACAGCCAGAATGCTCCTTAAAATGGAGTATAGGGAGATGCCTCACATACTTTGGACATGTTATTAGGAGAGACCAGTCCCTGGAAGAGGTCATCCTGCTTAGTAAAGAAGTGAGGCAGTGTAAAAGAGGAAAATCCTCAAGGAGATGGATTGGTACAGCAGATGCAGTAGCTACAAGAAAGAGCTCAAATATAACACCAGTTGTGAAGATGACACAGAACTGGGCATCATTTCCTTCTGTTATATGTAGGGTGGCAATGAGCTGGAACATGGCGCATGATAGCTCTAACAGACTCTCTGTGAGAGCAATCAAAAGTGCTAGGGAAAAATAGATGTGGACATAAGCATTTTAGAACTGGAAAGCTAATAAGGGATGATTGGGCTAAAATCTAAGTGCACTGGAGATTCAATAGACTTCTGAAAGTGGATTCCTTAAACTCTGTGTTCTCAACATTACCTGTATATTAGAAAGAGAAAAGCTTTTTAAAATAGCACTTAGTGATGTTTGCTTCCAGCAAAGGTGAATTAAAAAACCACCGCCCTGAAAACAACTGAAAAGTGTCGACAAACTATTTAAATGTATATCTGTTGGTGGTATAAAAGAAGTAGCAATACAGCAAGAACTCGCCAAACCTAATCCCTGGGGAGACAGAAAGCCCAGAGTGACTAACTCAACATTCAGCTTGGTTTAGTCCCACTAAAGTACCAGTGAAGTCCCACTAAAGTCCCTGGGTTACTAATGTTCAAGTTACCAGGAAGCTGCTTGTGCTTTAATATCATCTAAACTATTCCTCACTTTGTGATGACTGAATCAACTCCAACTCACTGGAAATTCTTAATCACAATTGCCTTCACTTGCTATATGTGTGACTTTTAAATCACTGGCAAGGTTTTGTGCCTTCTTGCACTAAAAGGTTAAACAAAAACTGTACATACCTGTATTGACTCACCTGCAAATTACCCCTCAAGGCTTAAGGACACTGGAATGAATCTTGTTCATAACCTGGGGTCCTGGGTGAAAATTGAGAAGTTGTGAAGCTGAGCTGAAAACTGAGGGGAAGAAACTCAGATAAAAAGATGAACAGAGGTTTTAGCAACTTTGAAATATTTGAAGTATAAGTGTTGGTGTTCAGAGGTGGCCAGGTGGAGGTGGAGATAGAGAATAGGAAATAGACTATGCAGTACGACAAATTGTAGCTGACTTTGAGATACCTAAATCCTTGACTGGAGTAAACCAATCTGTCCTAGCCAAAAAGTTGCACAATTCTACCAATTTCTTCATTCTGAAATTGACCAAACATACAATCAAGATGCCATTGATAATTACTGGCGACAAGAATGTGAAAGTTGAAAACAGAGGAAGAATCTTACTTGATAAACATAACCTTGATGGTAGAAAATAAGTGGGAGATTGCAGAAGAGAATTTTGAAAAGCCACTGATTTTCCTTATGACAAAAATATTTTCCCAACAATCTAAGTAGCAACTATACATGTAGGGCTCACCAGATGCAATGTGCAGAAATCAGACTGGTTAAAAGCAGACAATAATGCTGAGTGCCAGTGGCCAGTGGGTGGAAAGTCTTATGACTCCAGTGGAGGTGCAAGCATCTTAGTGCTGACATGGGTCTCCACGTGACTCCTCCAGCCCCAAGGCTCTGGCTGCCATCCACATAGCTCCCTGTGTCTTGTCCACAGGAATGTCTCAGCGAGTGAACATGTGTCCTGCCTACAGCCAGCTATTTATCTCCCTAGCACCTCCAGATGCAGTCAACAACCTGCGACCTGACTGACAGTCTCAACTCTCCCCCTTCACTCCTAAGTCTCAAACTGATAAAGGATTGTGTAATGACCACAGTATACCCTTATTTGTTCAAATGACCAAATTCCACATGAACACCATGAAGTGTTTTGGAATTCCCATTCTTTTCTATCCAATCTGTGGCATTTGCTATGATCCACAGAACCAAATGCCTTTGCATTGTCAATAAAACACAAGCAAATATCTTTCTGATATTTATGTTTTAAGCTGAGATCCATCTGACAACAGCAATTATATCCCTCTTTCCACATCCTCTTCTGAATCTGGTTTGAATTTCTGGCAGCTCCTAGTAGATGCACTGTTACAATTGTTGGATAATCTTCAGCAAAACTTTACTTGCATGTGACATTAATGTTATTGCTTGATAATTTCTACTTCCGGTTGAGTAACCTTTCTTTGGAATGGCTATAAATGTGGATCTCTCCTCCTTACCATTATTGCATTGGCTGGAGTTAGGAGAAGAAAGCAGCAGAAACCCATTAGAACAGGGGTTGTCAACTCTGACCTGAGGGACAAATCCATCTCATTACTATTTTTAGAGAGCCCACAAAGTAAGACCAATTTTTTTGATTGGTTAGAGAAAGAATAGCATTTATGATCTGTGAAAATTATATGGAATTAAAGTGTCAGTATCTGTAACATTTTACTGGAATCCAGTGATGCTACCTCTTTTTCAGAATTTCTACACCTTGCTTTTGCACCCACACAGTAGTGTTGAATAGTGGCTATGGAGGCTGTATCACTTACAAAGTCTAAGATCAGTATTACTGACAAATACCAGAGAGCTTGTAAGCAATTTAGTCTCCCAGATTTGCCGAATTGCAATATGCATTTACTGAAATCTCTGAGTGATTTATGTACACATTAAGTTAGAAAAATAATGCTTTGTAC
Source organism: Nesogale talazaci (assembly GCA_004026705.1). Lineage (NCBI taxonomy): Eukaryota > Metazoa > Chordata > Mammalia > Afrosoricida > Tenrecidae > Nesogale > Nesogale talazaci. The sequence goes on along the minus strand of PVJH01001398.1, from coordinate 88,418 downwards.
CACGGGCTCCTGAACTAAGTTTTACTAAACTTCTAAGTGACTTCCTGAAGCCTCTAGCTAACTTCACCTTCCTGTATCCACCTATCTTCCTCCTGTTTACTGTGAGATGATGGAGTTGTTTCCTTCAGTGTCACTTTAACGTCATCAATTGGTACCTCTTTGTTGCTAAGAATTAGATTTAGAGGAATTGTCGTTACCTTTGTCACTTCTAACTTATGAGAGAAGTCTCGTGTGTTTCCACTTTTCTTTATTCCGTAGCACAGCAGCTGAAGTATCTCATTCTTAATTATCCTTTTCCGCTCCCTACCCCACCCCATCGGTCAGTTTAGCATAGTCTGGTAACTGACATGTTGCCATGATGCTGGAAGCTATGCCACCCATAGCTCCCATACCTGTAGAGGCTTCCATGCTGAATAGTTTTCAGCAGATCTCCCAAACTAAGAAAGAGTCAGAAGAAAGGCTTAGTCATCTACTTTTGAAAATTAGCCAATGAAAACTCTAGAGGACACCAACTCCTGACTTCAGTTCAAGACTTTCACTGGCTTACTGTGTACACATCTTCATTTGATTCAATGAAGGACCTGGAAGGTATGGGAAAACCTAGGTGAGACAGTTTGGCACAATGGCTACAACAATGAAGAGGTTGCAGGACTAGGCTCTCATTTCTTTTTCATATGCAATGAGGTCACCATGAGTCGGAGCGATTTCATGGCCATTAATAACAATCATCGTTCTATATTCCATACCTCATTTTACATGGGCCTCACAACTATTCTGTTTATAGGTAGGGAGCATTAAAATGCTAAGAGTAGGTATTGTCAATCTAATTTGTCAGGATAGGAAAAATGGAAACCAACAGGCTTAGAGGTGAAAGCAATTTGGGCAAGATCAAATAGCAAGGCATGAGAACGCGAGGGCTAGTCTCGAGATCCCCAACCCTGGGTTGTAGGGCTTCATAGTTTGTCCACTATAGGACTTTATTCCCAAAGGGTAATTTCAAACCTCTTCTCCTCCTCGTACTATCAAGAACAGGCCGGCATCTTCTTCCTTGTGGAAACATTCTTGGTGACCTACCCACCATCGCCCACCACCTGCTTTTAAGTTGCTACCAGAATCTCGATGTTCTGGGTGGGATATGGTCAGCTACATACGTGCTGCCCCCAAACTCTCATTTGTTGCTAGTTCTCAAAGGTCTTCGGTCCCCCTGTAAGCCAGTAAGATCGTGTTTGTTCTTTTATAGCATTTGTACCGTGGCTCTGGGGTGAGAGAGAATGAGGGCACGACTTGCTACCCCACAAAAGGAAATTTTAGCACATCCCCTCTGTTCATTACTTTGACAAGTACAAATGAATTCATCTCTGCCGTTAAAATGCATCCTCTCAAATGTCTTCCTGCTTGCATTCATATGATGGGTCCTATTGGGATGTCATCTGGAATTCCCAGGAAGTCACAGAAACTTGACAAGGGCAGTGGCTCTGTGTCTCCACATGCAGTTGAGTGTGGACAATTGCAGCAGGAGAGAGTGAGCCCTGGACAGTAGCTAGCTGGTAATTGGAAGGAGGGGCTCACTCTGGATTCTGTGCAAGTTGGAGGTCAGAGATCACACGATCCTGAGGGGAGCACTCTTCAAGTCCCAACCTTGGCTTGCCTCACCCTACTCCCAGCCTCGCCTCTGAGGAGGAATGATCTCTGATGGGCATGATTAACCCTGTAAGTTCATTTCGGTTGATCTGCATCTGCCTTGTGGTTCTAACCTGTATGTTTCAATTCATTTCACTTGACTAGCTATACTTTAAGCCATAATTCTAGTGCAAAAACATCCATAGAAAAACATAATGTTCTGTCCTTGGTACCCAAGCATTTAATTTTTACAATGATAAACAAAGCAATTAGGTACTGACAGCCCTGGGTAGTGCATAGGATTCAGCACTTGACTACTAGCTAAAAGGTCTGTAGTCTGCTCCCATCTAGAAAAACCTCAGATGGCAAATCTGATGCTCTGCTTCCCAGACATGGAAGCTTCTTCTCAGAAACTTGTAGAAATCAACTGGGGGTCAACAGATGCCATGGTGGCAGTGGGTTCTGGAATGTTTAAGGCACTGTACTGAGTTCGAATGATACTTATGCAATTTAAATTCTCACGAATACATTATGACCTAGACATTCATACAGAGAGCCTGTTGTTGTAGTAGCAGGGGTCCTCAAACTATGCCCCGCAGGCCACATGCGACCCGCGAAGGACATTAATCTGGCCCACCGACTCATCACAAGCCTGCAGTGAATTTGTTCATAGTTTTTTTTTTTAACTATTGTCCGGTCCTCCAATGGTCTGAGGGATAGTGAACAGACCCCCTGTTTAAAAAGTTTGGGAACCCCTGGTGTAGTAGTTACATGTTCATTGGGCTGCTAACTGCAAGGTCAGTAATTTGAAGCCACTCGCCACTTGTGGGCTAAAGATCAGGCTTACTACTCCCCTAAAGAGTTACCATCTCAGAATTACCACAGGGGCAAGTCTACTCTCTCCTATAGGATCACCTATAAGTAGACGGCTGTGGGTTTATTTTGCGTAAACATTCATATTTCACTTCACCCATGAGAACAGGGGAGGTTACATGACAGTCCTAAACTCCACAGGGGAGTCCTGGTGGATGATGGTTCTGTGTTAGGCTGCTATCTTCAAAGTCAGCAATTTGAAACCACTCCGTGGACAAAAGACAAGACTATGTACCCCCTGAAAGAGGTAGTCTCTGCAACCCCACAGGGGCAGTTCTACCCTGGCCTAAAGACTCAATGTCATTGAGGTGAGTTAAGCAAAGCTACACAGAAAATAGAGAGGCTCCTACCCAACCCAAGGCTCTTGTCCTAAGCCTGCAGGGTTGGCCTGTCCTCCCTCTATCTCACAATCCCCAATACCTAAGCTTTGATTTTTTATTTTAGGACTCCAAGAACTAGTTTATTCTGTTTCAACCTCCTGCAGAGGATTTGCCTCTCGACCCAGCATCTACATTTTTAATAAAATCCCCAGAGAACTCTCACACTCAGACACCCAAGAATCTCTAAGCACCACCTAGGGTACTTGTTAAAAATGTAGATACAGATTGACTAGATCTTGGGTAGAAATGCAAATTCTCAGTACCAATTGCTTTTCTTGTTTTCATTTCCTCAATTACCACTAATTGGACCTTTTTATCTCCTGGTCTAATCTCTCTTCCATGACTAAAAGATTGTATTATTGCTCCACTTTTGTGGTTTCTTTCTCTTTCCAGTCTTTTTTTTTTTCCTCATTGAGTTTAAGAGTAGATCAGTATGTCAAGTTTTCTCAAAACATTCTTTGAAGCCATATTCTGACTTAAATGTCTAGAGGGCAGAGCTAAACGGGGCCACGGGGGTGGGGGGGGAGGGGGAGAGACAGCTAGGTGGAGGGGGGGTGAAGAGGAGTAACATGGAAAGGAAAAATCTTATTAGGTTTTGTAGGTCAGGGAAATCCTTTCTAGCCTGGATTTTGAAGGCTTCTGAATTTTAATTGAAAGTATTTCTCCAGGGTATTTACTTCAACATGACTATGCACTTAGAATATATTCCTTCTCCATCTAAGAAAAATATTACAAATTCAAAGAAGGTAAGGTTGCATTAGGAAGGAGAATGGGAGGTTGTGCCCCTCCAGCTTTGCACCAGACCCACCAAAGTTGCCCGGGTTCCATGCGGCCTCAGGGCTGGGCCCCATTATGCTCATAACCATGCTGCCTGATTCCTGTCTCGCACCCAGGAACCAACGGTCATTTTCCAAAGTAATGACCAATCTTCTTTTTCAGACATATGACCATTCGAACTAGAGAATGTCCCCAAATTAGATAATAAAAGACGGGTTCCAAGGAATCTGCAGACTGCTGTTATTATGGTTAATAATAATAATTAAAAAACTTGAAGTCATCCCGATGTCTATTGTTGGCCCTATTTGCAAACTATTGCACACACTCAAAAAGAGGACATTCTCAATTGTTTTCTTACTCCAAATTCAAAACCAAGTGATAACTGGATGTTCCTGCTTATCTTTCTGAATTTCTGTGTATGTCTTTGCTCACACTAGACTTAACTAGTCCCGCTTCTTTCTGAAGGGCCCTGGTGATGTAATGATTGTGATTGGACTGATAACCCAAGGCCAGCAGTTTGAAGTCACCCGCTGTTTCAGGGGAGAGCTCTGAGGCTTTCTGCTCCTGTCAAGAGGTCTCCTTCACCTCCAAGGACAGCCCTATCCCGCCCTCAGGGGCCACTATGAGTTGGTAGCAACTCAATGGCAAGAAGTTCTCTCTTCTGAGAGTCTGGTGGCTCAGTGGTTAAGTGCTCCCCCACTCACTGAAGATCAGTAGAGGTTCAAACTTAGCAGCTGCTTTGCAAGACAGAGCAGTGACTGGAGCCTTCGGTAAAGATGACAGCCTTGGAAACTCTAGGGGGTAGTTCTCTGGCCTATAGAATTGCTGAGAGCTTGATTCACCTCCATGGCAACCCTTCACTTTGGGTATGTCAGGTAGGGGAAGGGTTTTTTCTATATTTCCTATATATAGACTAATGACTACATCTCTGACTACCACGCTAATAGCAATCAGACACACTAATGACTCCCACGTTTAAATCATACCTATTTCATTCTCTGTATAACAAAGCATTTGTCACTTCAATAATCTTCACACCTGTGGCTCAATGATATTCAGTATATTGTTGTTCAGCAATCCCAATTAATCATTCTAAATTTTTTCCATTACCCTTCACAGAAGCTCAATAGGCATCAATCTACTGTAAAATCTGCCAAAACTGGATCCTGTATAAGAGGGAAACGTATTAGAAATGGAAAGCTCAAATATTATCGACTAAAATGAACCATCCAAAAGTGGAAAACAAATGAACAAAAGAAAAAGCGACAATCAAAAAGTTGATTGTGGTTCTAATTATGCAATACTGCTTGAAGTGATTGAACTATGGAATTATATCTGTAGTAGCTCTCAATAAAATAGTTTTTTGGGGGGAAAGGAATAAAGGGAAAAAATAAAAAGTTGATTGTGATGATGCTTACATACTTCTTTTAATCTTTGAAAGATGTGGTATGTGAATTATATGCCCTCAGATTGTTGTGTTTTTTTAAAGACTGTATTAAAAAGATAATGGGGCTGAACCCCGGTGGCGCAGTAGTTGCGCACAGGACTGCGGCCCACTGGGACGGAGGTTCAATTCCAGCAGTGGGGCTGGGCCTCCTACTCCCACCACCGGAGAGCAGTGATGCCCCCAAAAAATAAAAAATAAATAAAAAAGATAATGAAAATGGTAAGGTTGCACTCAAAAGCAGAAAACTTGAAAGACCTGCAAAATAAGGCCATTCCCTGGCCCTCTGGCTTTGACCAGGTTTGCTGCATATTTTTATATTCCATCTTCTCATCTTTATTATGTTCCTCTTTAGATAATGACTGATCATTTGGGTTTTTTGTCTTGTGTTACTCTGTTTTGTTTTTCATTTTTGATCATTTTATTTGAGCTCTTACAGATATCCTAACAGTTCATAGAGTGACGGATCACATGTAATGTTTCCACCACTGCCAGCAAGTCAGTTCCAACTCCAAAAGAAGTCTGAATCTGTAAAGGGGTAGGAAGCATCATCCTTCTCCTGGGAAGGGGCTGGAAATGTCAACCTGCAGATCTTGTGGTTAGCAACCCAACCCTACCCTGCTATACCACTAGAGCTCCTTTGTGTGATGGATAGAAAAGTCAAGCCACTGAAAAGTAAGAAAACAAAACCTGAGGTTAAGCTCCACCACCTCAAAAAGCAAATGCACTCTCATCGAATCAATGGGCAACTCAAAGTTACCCAAGAAGACAGAGGAGAACTGCCCCCATGGATTTCCATAAAGGTTAACTCCTTATGGGAGTAGAAAGCGCCACTCTTCTCCTGAGACGTGCCTGGTGGTTTTGAACTGTGGACCTTGATGTTAGTAGTCCTATGTAGGACCAGTAGGCCAGCAGGGCTCAGTCATGAATAATTAACTCTTCAACTCATTCTGCATTCAATTTCATTAGCTTTTGTTAAAGACAGAAAATAGAGTATAAGATTGCAATTGAAAGCATTCTCAATTAGCAGTGTGATTCAGCATTTGTACACATTTCCAAATTTGGGATCTTCCTTTGCAAATCCCTTTAAACATAATCCAGTTGACTGGACTCTTTGGATGCCTTTCAAGTTGACCCACCTGAGCCTGGACATGAATTAGGCATCCGTTTAAGACCTCTGAGTAGAATTCTTTTGAGGCAGTGACTAAAAATCATGGGTTGGCTACTTCACATACCTCTTATGCACATTTCCCCAGCTCTTGCCTTACTGAGGATTACTCTAGCCCCTCCTTGGAGCACATTTTCCCACAGCTCTTCAGAGTCTGTGCTGCAGTTCTGCAGCATTGTCACCCCTGGACACTTTCCTTTCTGCTAGGAGGCTGAAGCTACATTTCCTTCCACAGGACTCCAAGACAGACATTGGTCTCAGCCCCAGTGAGGGATGCACCCTGGGCTTTAGCTCAGCCATGCTTGTAGCCCTGATGCCTAGGTTAGAGGTCTGACTTGCTCAAAGCAGCCAGACCCTCGCCCACCTCCAGCTCTGATTCTGTTCTGCGAGTCTCAGGGAACTTTCAACTCTAAGAGGCTCAGAGATCATAGTATGGAGGGAATGCCATAAGTTCCACTGACAGCATTTGGGATACAGGATCATTCAGCCCAATCATGAAATCAGATGGTGGATGAGGTAAGAAATGGAAGTGAAATCATGCATTATTTCTCACCTCAACAGTGGCAGGGGCACTAATGTAATACTTAGGCAGCCTGAATTCAAGTTCTAGCCTAGGCACTTTCTTTGCTTCAATGTCCACAGAGTGTAAATAGAAATGGAACGTGTGAAAGATAATTGACATACCATAAAGATAGCCTCCTCTTGCTATAATGTCTAAGACCAGGCACATGCTCTAAACATGTAATATTTCATATTTTCAATAAAGTTCCAGAGTTTGGGTCATCTATATCTTGAGTTGCCTCCTGTGGTGACCCTATCCTGATTTCCTCTGAAAATGACCTTTCCTCCAGTAGCAAAAGGTGAGTTCCAGGATGGAGTGGCCACCTCCTCGACTCCAGGGTGGAAACCTGTGCATTGAGCAGGGTCCGTCAGCAGTTCCCATGTCTCTGGATTACATCATTGGTTCAGACAACCACAGCGAATCTCAAGACCTTTCTAGAACCTACTGGAAGGGACTTGCTCAGCTCTTAAAGATCTCAGTGCTGTCATGCTAGGTCCCTGGACACTGAAGCACACTTTTTAGTGCCCACAAAAAGGACAGACCAGAATGAACCAGGAAGAGAAGGAGCAGGGCCGAGAAAAGGACCACAATGTGAGCAGTGAGTCAACTGTCCCAGAGACGTACCTCTTCCTGGACTTGCAGTTATATGAGACAATAAGTCCCCATTTTCGTGCATTTCCTAAAGCTTAAGCGGGCTCAACTTAAACTGAGTTACCATATGTACACATGTATAAGCCGAGTTTTTCAGTACATTTTTTTGGGGGGGGGGGCCAATCACTGCTCTCCGGTGGTGGGAGTAGGAGGCCCAGCCCCACTGCTGGAATTGAACCTCTGTCCCAGTGGGCCGCAGTCCCGTGCACAACCACGATGCCACAGGGGCTCAGCCCCCATCTTTCTATATTTTATATTTCTGATAAAACATATAGTATTGCAATGAACAAAAAAGATGATGCAAGTAAGGGAGCATGCAAGAATATAAGCAGAAACATGAAAACATAAAGATATGATAAAATCTTCTTCCTCCTCTTACTACTCTCTCTCTCCAGTCACATTTAAAGTCTGATCTTTGTGAAGAAATCATAGGGTTTTACATAGGGATCAATACAGTTGAATTAGAACAAGCAAAAGCTAAAGACCTTTGGCAGTCAATGCACACTGGGTTTGTTAACACGTTCTCATTGTTGTTGGTTTTCTTGCAAACTCAGAATAGAGAGTCTATTTTCAGTTGTCATTTGTTCATTTGATTGTTTGCAGAAGTTGATGGATTTTGTTGCATTTTTCAAGCCGCCTATTTTCATTTTCTATATTTCTGTATCTTTCCCCAAATTATTTTCAGGTTCAAAGAAAACTAATTATGATCTGGAATATTAGTTATATTCTCTTTCTCTTAAAAAAGTTGTCTTCAGACATAATCAACACATATCCCTCAATTCAGTAGTTCATGTCCAAAAAGTGTACAATCATTACCATAATCCATTTTAAAACATTTTCTTCTTCCTCATACTCCTTGTTATTAGCTCCCCATTTCCCCCTAGTCTCCCGGGCCATACCATCAAGAAACTATTAATCTTGCTACTGTCTCTGTAGATACATTTATGTTGAATCTCATGCCAAAACCAAAAGACAAACACAAAGCTAACAATCACAAAATACAGTAGAGAAACCCCTTAATTGAAAAGAGAGCAGAAAATATTAAAACTGAGAACAACTTTTAAATGGTCCAAAGGAAGATCAAATGAGAAGGTGTTCAGTTTTCACCTAACTAATCTGCCTTTATCCCCTGTCTACATGAGAGCAGGCTGTTCACATCCTGGTCTGTGGTCAGAGGAGATTAATTTCTCCTCTTGTCCTTTGAGACAACAATCATTTCATTATGTCCTCTGTGGCATTGAGGGCACCAGAATCTTCCGGTCTCTGTGGTCTCTGACATCACAGTGTGCAGAAATTCTGTAGAACCAGGGATTTGAACTGGCTCGGCATCCTCTGGCCATCAACAGTTGTGAGACTAAGCTTTAGGAGCTATGGCTTTAATAGAAACGTGAACATGTTGGACGCTAATAGAAGCCCGCGGTGCTGGATCCAGTCAACCACAGCGCTCATTTTTTCTTGAGCGCCAATACTAATGCCAGTGACATTGAAATAAGGTGGTGGAATCGAAGCTAAGTTAACTGACCTTTCGATCAATGATCATGCTTCATATTGAAAGTAGCAGCCAGAGATAAAGTTGTCCCATTTTAAGCCATTTGGGTGGCAAAAAGAAGGAGCCAGACGAAAGGTGACAAGAGCTACCAGGTGACTGTGGGAGTGTTTGAGCAGAGAGAGAAATGAAATGAAAGCAGAAGGCCCTACAGTATAGAGGAGACCATGGAGGAGCTTGTGGGACCTGAGGGACAGAAATGGGTCAGTATGGATCCAGAAGACCATACGTTAGCACTCACTACAGCTTTCACCCACATGTGTGTGGGAAAGGGTGAGGGAGACATCAGAGGAAAGTTCCGGTCTACCCAGTATGATCCCTACAGTAAAGCTTCCATCACCTCGGGGAAGCGACCTGTTGGTTTTCCTTTCCAAGTGCAGTGCCGACCAGCGGGAAGTAAAGTCCCTTCTGAAACAGCCTCAGAGGCCTCTCACATACCCGGAAAGCCAGCGATGAAGAGGAAGGTTCTGCGGAGAATGCCAGGTGGGGAAGTATTGATAACTGATGAAACTAGTATCAGCAGGTCAGAGTCTGATACAGAAAATGAATTGGATCTCTGGGCCTTAAGACAACGGCTGATGGACCTCCAGTTCCAGGAAGGCCAGAAATCCTCAGTTGAAAGTTCACAAAATCATCATCTACCCTCTGAACATGAAAGATTCATTCCTGATGCTCAGCCCCTGTACTATTTTCCAAGAGAAGATAGGGAAAGCCCAGCGTACGAACAAGACCTGATCGTTCCCAGTCAACCTAAGTCCTTTATTCCACCACGGCTGGACCAATTAAGCCGAAATCGGAGCAAGATAGACCGGGTAGCCAGATATTTTGAGTACAAACGAGACTGGGACACATTGCGGTTGCCTGGTGAAGATCATAGGAAGGAATTACGCTGGGGTGTCCGAGAGCACCTGCTTTCTCAAGCTGAGCCCCCGTGCAAGTGTCAGCACGTATATGCTCCAAACAATTACCTGGTACCCACCAAGAAGAAAAGATCTGCCCTGCGATGGGGTGTCCGCTGTGACCTTGCAAATGGCATCATACCCCGGAAGTCCCCCGTCTCCTTGTCTCCTCCCTAAAGCCTTCTTCGCCTGCCCCTCTCCTTGCACAAGATTGTCTGGGATAACCTGCCTCTTTAAAAAAAAAAAATCTCTTTTAAATAGAAACAATTCACTTCGAGAACCATGGCAGCTCACATCAAGAGTTACGGCCTCAGAAACCACGGAGTAAGGGCTTCAGCCATCATTGGTCCTTCCTAACTGTATACCACGCAGGTTTAATTTCTGGCTTCCACATCTAGCAACTAACAAGGAAACTCAGAGAAAGAAAAAAGAGGCTGGTCAAGTAAAACTGAATCAGTAAGCTCCATTTCTGCGCTATAAACTTTTTACCTTTGACCAATGTGAGCAGGTATGCTTTTATTCCTATGAGTGTTTTAAAGTTCTGTTTGGCCAATAAAGAATGGAAATTAAGTTTTTTTAAAATTATTTTGGAAATTAAAATTTTTTTAGAAATAGTAAATATGAACAAATTGTGTGTATGAACATGTTCACTTTAAAAAAATGTTTTGCATTGAAAAACCTTTGGGTTGGTTCTGTGTGGCTTATATATGCATTTTCTTTTGTTCAGGACTATTTCAGACAGTCTATGATCTATTTATTCTGCACCTGACCAAATATATTTGCTCTGACCCATCTCAAAGACAGCTGTTTGCTGTTTATTTTCCAGTGCCTGGTCACCCAAGGAAAATACTGCAAATGTTCGTCAGAGACTCTTGGGTGGCAGTTTAGCAAGAAACATTTGTATTTTCCATAGTGCAATGGTTATTACTTTGGACTCTGAAACATTTGTATTTTACCCTTGTCCCTATACCTGTGGGTTTAAGTTCCAGGCCCTTCTAGAAGTAGGGGTGGGGGGGTTGGTGGGGGGGGGAGAAGGGGAAAGTTGGAGATGAAGAGAAAACAAATTTGTGTGAGTATATGCATTAAAATAATTTGTTCACATGGCACACACACAAAATTCACAAATAGGATTAAAATTTCTGCATACTCTATAGTAATAAATGATAACAAGACCACCACCTCAATGTTCGCCCCTCTCCTTATTGGGGCAAGTTGGTACACCCATACAGAGATACATTAGAAATGGGAGGGGGGAGGGGAAACACAGAAGCTCCTTTACTCATTTCTACTCCGACCCAGGAACAACACACTTGCTTTGTTTTGTTTCCTTTTAAGCATTTCACAAAAGTTTATAAAGATCGCCCGGACCACTGTTATCTGGTGTGAATTTAAGTTGTAGCTTAGATGACTTCTAGGATGACTGGGCCTCTAGCAATCACTTTAAGGAAGACCCCAGTGGTATACATAAGTATGTCTGTTACTTGGAATGACTAAGTCTCTGAATTCCAGAAGCCCCAGGTACATAAAGCAGCATAGCTCACTCTGCTTCTGCCCTCTCAGACTCTCAGCGTTCTCCTAAGTCCACTCTTAGATTTAGTTCTTGTAAAATCCCTGTATAGCATGTGACCATTTAAACTAGCCCCGGTAGAAAGTAGGTGGACAGTCACGTTTCGTTTTCAGGCATGCACACCCACCCATACGCAAATCCACTGTCTGTGTTAATAACCAATAAATATTCTAGTAAGGCTTCTAATAACCAACAGGAGACAAATTCTTAGCAAACCGAAGTAATCGCATAAATGAGCTACATGGGAAAAATTCAGAGGCCATTCACGTTACTCCCCTTCAGTCATGTATTAAGATGCAGAGATTGAATAGGAATCTGTCAGGTAGACTGAAAATCCTCTCCTGGCCGATTTTTTTTTTTAGGATGTCTTAATTTAATGCAGAATATGTATTTGGGAGAATGCCCACAAACATGAATTAAACACAGCAAATGGAGGCCATTAGCATATGAGCTAAAATAAGTGCCGTAAAACAATTTTTTAATCTGAATTAAATTACCCCAGTGAATGCATAATGTTTATGGAATTTGTGCTCTCTGGGGCCACAGTGTTCTCTCTAGACTTCTCTGAGTTATCGGGGAGGGGCAGGCAGTGGAGAGGAGTGGGACAGCCATAACAACATACCACAACGTGGGTGGCTTCAAACAACAGAAAGGCGCTGTCTCATGGCTCTGGAGACTGAGAGACCCAGACCAGGGCGTTGGCTGCGATGATTCCTTCCATGGCCTAGCAATCACAAGCCTCACTTTTACGACTGAACATGCAGTGGTAACTGATAGGTAGAACCGTCTTCTTCCACTCCCCATGCTGTATTTCCTTTGCCCTCGACCAGCATCTCAGCTGGCCATGGTTTTTTGCCTGGTGGAGTGATCCAGACCTTGATTTCTGAGGGAAATGAAGTTGCCAGTATTGTCAGGACTGGGTTGCTGTAGAGTCCCACTTTAATCACAGAGCATGGTAGTATTAAGAGTCGGTCTATGGAATTTCCTGGATTCCAGACGTATTCGTTTTTTACTTCCGTTATGTAACACAAGACCAATTTCTGCTTGGTAACTGGGACCAGTTACACCACTTAGTACAGTGATGCCCTTCTTTACCTGTTGATCCAAAGGTATGAGGAACCCAAAATAGAATTAAGACCTCCAGTCTTGAAGAGCATAGGCCTGCTGTAAAATGCTGCAAATGGGTCACGAGGATGGATGGTGAGTGGTGTCACTGCTTATTTTCCCTCAATGCTTCAGGGTTTCTTGTATTTTGTCCTACAATACCATGGAATCTTGAGCATATTCACAGACCTTCTGAAATTGTTGAATGTCAACTAGTAGTTTTTGGTACAGTGACTCTGTGACATATATCCATCTTCTTTTGCTGCTTCCTGTGTTGTTCACTTATTGTGTGAGTCAGTTTGTCATACATCAGTGGCCTGTACATTTCTGCGAGGCTGGAAGCAATGCCACCATTATCTCAAACTCTAGCAGACTGAATGGACTTCAGTAAAGTTTTCAGACTAAGAGCAACTGAGTGGAAGACACTGGTGTTGACTTCTGAAAAAATAAAAGCCATTGAAAACCTTATGAAAAGGAGTGGAGCATAATCATCTGATACAATGGTGCCTCAGATTGGAAGGCATTCAAAATTTAACTGGGACAGGGCTGCCTCCTCCAAGTGTTAGGGACTTTAATGGAGTTGATGGAATAAAGCTGTCAGGATCTTCATTTTCTGATGTGGAAGGAAGAAGAATAAGAGGAAACAGGTGGACGCATCTATTAATGACCAGAACATGGACTGTAGGAAGTATGGGCCTAAGAAAACTAGAGTCATCAAAAATGAAACAGAACACACAAAGATGGGTAGCCTGGGCATTCATGAGCTGCAATGAGACAGTGCTGGCCATGTTGAATCAGATAATCATCTGGTCCACAGAAATGACAGACCTGGAAATCCGCTAGGGCAGTTTGGTTCAGTTCTCTGTGTTCTGTGAGTTGGAATCAATACCGTGGCATTGGAATTTTGTGTTGCTCCTGTTGCTTGTTTTTATTTTTCTGAAGCAGATTCCCAGGCTTGTCTTCTCAGGTCCTTCTGAGTGGGTTCAAATCACTCGTAGTCAAGTCCTTAATGGTGTGTGAGATACTTAACCAACTCTGATAATTCCCCCAAACACAAGACAATATTATTGGAGACAATATAATAGTAATCCTACAATAATTCCTACAATGAAAACATTTCTATTGATTTGTTCTTCTCTCTTAAAGTAGCCATCGAGATGTGATAGGAGATCTGACATGGCTTTTGTTTTCTTACTTTCCTTTGTTTTTATATTCTGCTTTTACCCTCCCGTTTTGCTTAAAGTATTCTATTGTTCATATTGTTAAAATACACATTGCATACAATAATATTTTTCCTTTAACAGAAACACATCTAAATCAATTATATGAAAAAAAAAATGCTTGTTCCTAATGTCAAAAAGAGACCAAAACAAAACAGAAAATGTTTTTTCTTTGGGTTTCAACTAGGACGGCCTATAATCCCTGTGACAATGAAAGCATAGACAGCTTTCCCTCTGGGCCCCCGAATGGAGACGGGTCACGTATGTCCACACCCTCCTGCACTCTACATCCTGCCCTAACACGAGCAGCCATCAGCAACATCACTGACAAGATTTGCAGGACCTTGCCTCAGCCTGGAAACCAAATTTTTTCTTTCTGTTTAGTTGACTGATTCATAAAGGTCTCAAATTATAGAAATTTAAGCGTCCAAAAGCCGGATGACAGCTCAGAAATCATCCATGAATACAACCTCTGCATTTTTCAGCTGAGGAAATAGTGTTCCAGAGAGATGAAGTGTCTTGTCCAAGGTCACCAATGTGCCAGAGACAGAGTCTGGACAATGATTCCGTCCTTTGGACTTCACGCTCCATAAGGGCAAATGTGTTGACACCAGGCTTGGCACATCTCTGCTCCTCTTTAGTTGACCTTTGCCTACAACTTCAATTTATAGCTTGTAGGCTCTGAACATACCATCAAGAACAATGGGTGATAAAACGGAGAGTCTGCCAAAACAAAGAAAACCCTCAAGGAGGTACACTGACACGTTGGGCACAGATGTGGATGCAAATGCACAATTTTCCTCAAGATGACACAGGACCGGCAAGAGTTTGTTCGGATGTACATGAGGTCCCCATGGCTCAGATCCAACCCGTTGATGCCTGGCAGCAACAGTGTTGAGTGGTTATTTTTGTGAGAAGTCTTGTCTCAAACCATTTGTGTGAAAAGGTGGGAGAGGACATACTTATCAGGACAATTCTCACAATGTCCAGGCTGGTGCTCTTTCCATGAGAGAGCAGAGCGTCAGAAGGAGGGCTTACCATGGTCCCTCTGCCATTGACAGCATCAACCATGTTCATGGGCCTATGAGAACAGGTAGCATTGAATAGAATACTGTTCATATTTAAAGATTGCCTTTCTAAGTGGAAATTCCTGGAAATTTTTTTCTTTCAAAAGAAAGGGTTTGGCAGTAAAATGAAAAGAAAATCATATATGTATACAATAACTTATTTAATAAGTATGAATGAAATTACTCAAGGTAAGACTAGAAATTCTTCTTAAAAAGCATTACAGCTTAGACCTTTGAAAATATAAAATAAATGCTCCATTTGGGGAGAAGAAACTTTGGTTAATGTAGATTTCTATCAACTTGAGATATAGATAAAACTTAAAAAATAATAAAAGGAAAGGGCATTTGTAAAGAAAGGGTTCAGCCAAAAAAGCAATAGAGAGTGACTGATGCTTAAAAGGGGAGAAAGACTGTATTTTTGGTAAGAAAAATTGCTCTTCTATTTTGATATCACTTTACTTCCCATGGAAATACACTGTGATTCCAGAGAGTCAGTGATGTGGAAAATCACAAGATCTGTGACTGACTAGAGAATCAACTACTAAAATTCATCAGAGAAAAAAAAGGCACTGTGCTGAGCCCTGGTGGCATAAGTGGTTGAGTGCGGGACTGCGGCCCTCAGGCTTGGTGGTTCAAATCCAGCGGCAGCTCTCAGGAGCAGCGCTGGGTAGCTCCCACGACCACCAGAGGGCAGTGATGCCCCCCTCCCAAAAAAAGGCACTGAAAAGTTAAGTGTTTGAAGGCATAGGAGAGGGAAATACACCATCCTTCTGACCTGAATAGAGACAGTGCCAAAAGAGCCAGTATTATTAAATTAACCAAATAACCATTGTCATTAAATTAGCAATGATTTTTTAATGTTCAGGTATAATTCCCAAAATAAGTGTTTGCTAAATAATAGTTCATGATGGTTGTCAATCATCTATCTATATCTATATCTATTTTTACATTACAAAAAATTTTGTGGATGTATACATGGGCAAGGATATGACAATCTAATGTACAATTCAGTGATGCTTATGACTTTCAAATTGTGCAGCAATATTTTTCTAGTCAAAGAAAATTGTAAGGAGGAAATAACCTATTGCATTAACATTTTATGTTTTTATATAGGTTCACAGGTTCACAGCCTCTCTGTTTTCCACTGGTAGTTTGAAAAAGCTAATCAAGGTTGTGAATTTGACTTCTTCTATGGAACATCTTCTGCTAACAGAGAATA
This sequence comes from Nesogale talazaci, assembly GCA_004026705.1. Classification (NCBI taxonomy): domain Eukaryota; kingdom Metazoa; phylum Chordata; class Mammalia; order Afrosoricida; family Tenrecidae; genus Nesogale; species Nesogale talazaci. The sequence goes on along the minus strand of PVJH01001398.1, from coordinate 72,321 downwards.
GTGGCCATTCTTAGAACGATCTGCCTTTTACTTCCTGGACATATGGCAAAGCTGTTCATTACAGTTGGAACAAGACAGGTGACTTGAAGGCAGTGAACACACACATCTCCTTCAAAGTCAAGGAGTGAGAGGTGTCTCTTTGAGATGAGGCTCAGATACCATGCAGACTGTCGCAACGTCAAACAGAAACACAGACTTCTTAAGCCACTGGGGCAGTAGGGGTGGGATGCATGATTTCCTAATTGTGGCAGTCACCTGTGAAGAAATGCCAAATCCTGAAGCAAAACTTGTTCAACATAAGCATTATATTGGGGGCTATCTGGTAGAGGTTTCATTTTTTAGATTAATATATTCTCTAAATGAATAGAGTAAAATCATTGTCTTGTTAGAAAGATAAAACCAAATGCATATGTATTGATTCTCTCTCAATAACAAGATCAGCCCCCCAAAGCAGTAATTGGATAGCTGTGACACAAAAAATTAAAGACTTTGGTTCTGTTTATGTTTGCAACAATAATAATAATAAAACCCCAAGGTGTAGTGAGGAAGAATTAGCTTATTTGAAAGCAATTATGTGGGAGGTAGCTAATAAAATTACATTGACATGATATGCATTTGTTTTTCACAAGAACCACAGCAATCAAATCAAATTAAATTCAAAAGAATGCGCTAAACGACTCACTACCCAAAGGTGATCAACAGATCTTCCTTAGCATCTAGCTGTGATAATTAGGAGGGCAGCATTTGATTTGCCTATAAAACTCATTATTTCTTTTTCTATTTCTGGCATCTATTTATCTCACTTACCTGTGACCTGTTTAGTATGGATCTGGGTCACTTTTAAATTAAAGAGTATACATTTTGGGGCAATGAGAAGTCCATGGTTATAAAAAGATACAGGCATTCCCTAGGTTTCAAGTATCCGGCTTATGAAGACATGGACATGTGGACAGAGCCCTAGAGAAAGAGAAGCACACCAGGACTAGGCAGTTACTGCATGTGCTGGTCCCTAGCCCCAGGCTACCCAATTGTTGTTGTGTGGACACAAAGTGCAGCAAATCCGTATTTTTAAAGAAAATCTTAGTTGCACAGATCAAAATGGGTTTTTTTTCTAAATACTGTAAAAAAGGTCCAGTGACCGTCAAGTCAGGGTATCAGAGTGGAGCAGCATTCTTAAAACTGTCAGTGACTGATTTGAAGGACGTGGATTGCCAAGGCTCCATTCCATGGTTTTTCCAGTGGTGTTGAACCTGCCACCTTTCAGTTAGCAATAGAGAGTGTGAACCATTGGCATTCCCAGGGGTTCTAACACACACACACACACACACACACACACACACACACACACACACCCCACAAACGTCCAGGAGCTGTTGGGAGTCTACCTGAGCATAAAATCCTTGTTGTTAAAGAAAGATCAGTCTGAAGATAGTCTTCATGCAAAATTTGTAAATCTAGTCTGGTCTGCTTTACAAATATGTCTAGAATGTAAAATAGCTCATATATGATCATAAGCATGGGTATGATATGGATAGGACATCAAAGACACATTGGTTCACATGGAATTTCCCCCACTCCACCCCAACTCCAGATCATTCGTGTTTTGTGCCAGAGCAATGGCAGCTGGATGCCAAGTGCACTGAAGGTAAGATTGTCCCATCCCCCCTGTTGTGCCTTAGCTGTGCTTCTTACACGGCTGCCCCCAGTCTCTTGTGCAATTTCCCCAGTGGTGAGTGTTCACCACTGAGCAGACTCAGTTCTTCCTGACCATTTTCTTTTATGATGCTACCCTCATTTGTACAATTCTTATGCTCGTATTTACCTTGGTACCTGTTTATGGGAAGGAACTCTAGCAATGTCATGAGGTAAGCATTGCCGTGCTAACCTCAAGGTTGAAGGTTCAGACTCACCAGATGCTCCAAGGGAGAACGATGAAGTTCTCTGTCCCCATAAAGAATTCTAGCTTCAGAAACCTTAGAGAGCATCTCCACGAGTCAGAATTAACTTGGTGGCTGTGAATGGGTAGGTTTATAAGGGGGGTCAATATGGCTTTGGTTTATAGAACACTAGAATTTCTTGAAATTATTGTTTCACTGATTCTGTGTTAATAACTTTACGTAAATGTTTCTTGGTCTTTACAAGGAGACTATTGTTTGGGTGTGTGATTTTGAAAACACACGGTTTTTCAGAAGTGCCTATAATACTTGATGGGGTCAGAAGACGTCACCTGTCTTCTTCTTCTTTTTTTTTTTTTTGGTTTTTGGTTTTTGGGGCATCACTGTCTTCTGGTGGTGGGAGTAGGAGGCCCAGGCTTGCTGCTGGATTTGAACCTCCAACCCAGTGGGCCGCAGTCCTGTGCACAACCACTACGCCACGGGGCTCAGCCCCAATACTTGATAGCGGAAACATTGCCACAGTTGCCAATGCTGAGAGATGGACGAGGGGTTTCAAGCTAGATCAGTTTACTAATTAAGTAATTAGTTCATTTCAACCAGTCTCTCAATAAATGCAATTCAAACTTGGCTAAGCCCTTCCCATATATGATTTTATTTCAATTTCTCAACAAACATATCAAGTCAGCAACTACACACTGATTGTAAACTAGGCGCCAGACAGCCTGCTAGGCTCTGGGGATACAGTGGAGAAAACAGACTCAATCTTTCCATAGTAGAGTTAAACACTCTTATCAGGTAGGTATAAAATTCCCTATTATAAACTATTACCTGCCGTGAAAAAGAGTGAGCAAAGCATTCCTGCCACTGCTCTTGGAACCGAGAACAGAGGCTTCTCCCACACCACGGACCTATCAACACAGATGCCCTACCCCAAGGGAGGCACAGCTCCCCCGGGGGCACCTTGATGCCAACTTACTCTGGAACTCTAAGCTGCTGTGTGAACTGGCCCTCTGACCTCAAAAATGTTGTCAAGACTTCTGGCCTCGGTTGCATCTTTGGGTCTTGCCTGAGGCAGCATTCATCAGCTCCTCTCTGGCCTGCAGACTCCATGTGTGACCACATGGTCAACCCCAGCTCCCTGAAAAGTGGGTGTATGGATACTAACTCCATTCCCATCATGACCAAGACTCCAAGTGTTCCCCAAGCCTCCTTGGTTCCCCCCATGTCAGTCACTCTGTGGATCACTGATCTGGGACACTCAGCAAATCCTTAAATTATTGGTACCATCCAGTCCTTTTCAACTCAGAGTCCTGACAGGAGAGAGTAGAATGTCTCCTTAGGGTTTTCTAGGATGTAGTTTAAGGGAACAGATGATCAGTTCTTTCTTGCACAGATTTGCTGGGTATTCAAGTTATGATTCAACTAATCACAAGCCTGCTTGGAGGTTTCTGGTGGTTTTACCAGACACTCTGCAAGCATGGCTCTATTGCCATCAAGTGGGTTCCAACTCATAGAAATCCTATACGCCTGAGTAGAACCATCCCATTGGATCCTCCAGGCTGTCATCAGTAGAAAGCAGGAAGCCACATCATTCTCCTACAGAATAGCTGGTGGGTTTGAACACTTCAACTTTCAGTGAGTACAAGTGTTCTGCCAGTGCACCACCAGGTACAGGGGTCCCATAACCAACATGTACTCTTCTCTTCAAAAACATAGCAAGTGCACTGAGAGACCCACCTGTTTGGCACAAGGGAGCTTGGCACTTCCTTGTCTTTATTTTATGGTCACATTCTTCATCGTTTGTGGAGCAGATGGTTCAGCTCTTGACTGTTAGCTGAGAAGTTGGTGATTGGAGCTCACTGAGTAGTGCCTAAACGACAGGCCCAACAATCTACTTTTAAAAGGTCACCTGGAAACCGGATGGAGCAGTTCTACTTTGTGCACCTGGGGTCACCATGGGTCAGAATCAAAAGGATAGCAGCTCCCTGTGCTATAACCTCCCAGTGGCATACACTTTGTTCATGAATCCTCTGGCATCTCTCGTATTTCCCCTACTATGTGTGGTCCACAGTGGGCATCTCACAGAAGCCTTCCTATCAGAGCAAGTGGTTAAGTCAGAAAAGAAGTCAATGCTTTATCGTTATGTCTAAATCTTTTGTGACTAAGGAAGACAGAAAATGGGCAGGTGTTGCAGTTTTCAGTACCCCCCTCCTCTTCTTCTGTGTAGCAATTCAAGTAGATGATATTGGATTTACCATGTAGCAAGGATCATGGAAGTGCAATATAAAACCCAGATGACAGTCTGAAATGTATTTTGTGTGTATTCACAAAATTCCACAGAATCAATCATCATCCCTTTGACCGAGCTAATATGAACTCTAGTAGCAGTAACCCGTGGACCTCTAATAGAATCCGCTGATGGGAAATAGTAACAGTTCCTGTGGCAGCATTACCATTGCTGCCGACTGTGATCTATGGATGACAGCCTCACAGAAAACACATCGACACAATGGCTCAGATGGGGCCTTTATGTGATATCAGGGCAGTGATCCGCAGACAATGTCTAGCCGGCAGGTTTCTCAATTCCCTTCTCCTAAGCACTCCTTCATGCTTCTAGGGCCTTTCCAGGTACTTCCCTGAGCTCTGCATGGCCTGGCTGTGTTCTAAGGTTACCAAAGCTTGCTGGGGAAAACATCTCTGATATATTAATGAGTAACTGCTGAGCCAATGAAAACATCTGAAATGATGTAGATGTAGGTGTGTTTACCTGTGAAGTATAATTAAGCTCCAGTAGCCAGAGTTGGATTTCTTTCTTTTCCTTTCATTTTGTTTCAACTTTTCATTGTGAACTGGGTGAAGGTTTACAGAGCAAATCAGTTTTCCTCTCAATAATTCATATATATTTTGTTTTATGTCATTGTGTTATTATGTCATTATGTCATCTGGGAAGATGAGAGCAACAAATCCATAGACACTTATATGTGTATAAAAAGAGGTGTATATACAAGAATGGTTGAATATTGAGAAAACATCCCAGCCCAGTCGAAGTCAAGTCCATAAGTCCAATATTAACCCATATGTTTGATACCAATCTACAGAGTCTTCTTCAGACTCACGAAACACAAGCAATGATGTCAAATGCAGGAAGATCACAGGCCCGAGGGTGGGAAGTCTTGTGGATCCAGTGGTGTCGTAAGTATCTCAGTGCTGGCAGAGGTCTTCACATGACTTCTCTGACTCCAGAGACCTGTCTCCATCAGCCTGTCTCTGTGTGTCTTCTCCACAGGGATGTCTCACAGGGAGTGAGCATGTGTCCCAGCTCCAGTGAGCTCTTTATCTCCTTAGTGCCTCCAAATGAGATCATCAAGCTCTGACTCAACTAACAGGCTAGACTCCACCCCTTCACTCTGAATCCTCAAATTGACACCAGATTATGTAATTACCACAGTCACTGACGACAAACCCCCCAATGTAATATTGCGTATCACACATCATGCCTGTGCTTCTCATTTCTAATTCCTCCCTCTTTCCTAACCCTTCTGAGTTTTGTCCCCTGCTAAGTGCTGCCCCTTGGATGTCAGATAGTTGGTTATTCAAAAAATTGTGGACCTCTTTAGTACTATAATTCTTCTTCCCAGTCCATGAATTGTGGAGTTGAAAATTGAATCCGGGGTAAATTCAGTTCCAGATCAAAAGGATCACTAAAAACCACACTTTCTCAGATTCTACCAGTCTCTATCTACAAAATAAGCTGGTCCTTATTATTGCTATTATTAATTATTGAGTTTTGTTCTTTGTTTTCTCCCACTCTATCCAGGACCTTCCAATAGGATCTCTTTCAGAGTGGTTGGTAGTGGTAGCAGGGAACCATCCAGTATTTCTGATCTCAGGGCTAGGGATGCTGAGGGTCATGGGGTCCATTAGCTCATTGGAGTAAATGTTGCCATTCATTTAAAAATTTCTCCACTTGGCTTTATTTCTTGCCAAACCCTGTAGACCATTGTGAAATCTGCTTTGGCTACATCTCAAGTGTGCTTGCCCCTTCTGGGCCAGTCATTCCATTGATCAACAGGTATTTAGTCAATATGTTCATCATTGTGTTATGCATGGCTATTGATGTAGAGAAGCGGGGGACATACTTCAGTCCTTAAAGATCTGAATTGAATTCAGAAAAGAGAAACTGACCCTTGTGAGCCCATGTGTCATTGCTAAGTTCATGTATGCCAGACACTGACTTAGTTAACCCCCGTGATTCATGGAGGACTGCTTTAATCCAGTGAAGCAACTGATATATGTTGCTGGCAGTAGGTAATACATCAGAATCAGAGGGAGTAGGTGATTGAAGAAAAGATGGATTTATCAGTAGATGCTGAAAAGACCCTAATATTACCTTTTTATAGAATATCAAGGTCATTAAAGTAGGGCAGAGATAGAGGACAATAAACATTTCCAAAACCTAATTAAGCTCCAGAAGATGTTCTGGTGGCATAGTGGGTTGGTTGTACATTGGGCTGATAACTACAGGTCAGAAGTTCAATCCCACCATCTTCAATCCCACCATTGACCTCCCTGGGAGAAAGGTAAAGCTTTCTGCTTCCATCGAGACTCAAAATTTCAGAAATGCACAGAAACAGTTTTCTTCTCTGTCCGGTGAGGTCATATGGAACCCTGGTGATTATGAGTTGAGATGCTAACCTGCAAGTTCAAAGACGCCAGCTAGCTGCTCCACTAGAGAACGATGGGGCTTTCTAGTCCCATCTCGGAAACTCACAGGAACAGTCCTACCCTGTCCTATGAGTTGGCACCAATTCAATGACAGTGAGTTTATTTTATTAATTTGAGGGGCTTAGGGCCTCAATGAATTGGACTTAACTCAATGTCAGTAGCATACTTCAGACAGTTGACCTCAGTTCCTCATTGAATCTTTAACACAGTTTAATGAGGTAGATGTTACCATTTTACATCTGGAAGAAATAGCATCTCTGAGATTGCCCCAGGTCATATAACCAGGAAATAACCCAATCAGGATTCAAATCCAGATCCACATGCACCAAATATACACTCCTTCCCTTTCAGCACCTTAGCACCTGAGCACACTTTTTTATATCACTGTGAACAAAACACTGTTGCTTCCATGCTACTTTTTGAATCATCTTCTCCTTGAAAATGGCCCTGACTCTGGGGGAGAGGAGGGGGAGAGGGGAAAAGTGAAGGAAGATGAATCAGGAGCACATTTGAGAGACCAGCTTCTGCCAGCTCACCTAAGGTCAGGGCTGGCATTTTGCCCCTGTCAGCCTACCAACCAGAATCTGTCCTGACTGATCCGTGCTAAGGCCATTTAGTAGGTAACACATTTTTAAAAATATCACCCCATAATGTTCTTAATTGAGTCCTTTAAATGTAAGGACACTGGATGATGGGTTTTAAGAGGGATAATGTCAGAACTGATTGTGGCTCTAAGGTTAAGGGAAACATCTGAATGATTCTTATTGCTGAGAGAGAGAGAGAAAATTACACCATGGAAAAAATTCTTTTAATAGATACAATATCCTTTTAAAAGAAAATCTTTTAAAAGAATAAAAAGAAAGCAAAATATTTTACATACAATTTAAAACATACATGGGCTCAAACATACAACCCAAACACCGTGAGGCGATGCAATGGTTTTTTCTCTTGTATATAGGGTCATTATGTCTTGGGGCAGACTTGGAAACACCTACCCATAACATAATTGGCTGATGATTTGGTCTAAAGTTGTGATGTAAACTCAACCTAAAGCCCACTGCTTCCACGTCAGTCCCAACTCACAGCGACCCTATAAGAAAAAGCAGAACTTGGCTCTCACTGCCCAATTCACTGCTCTGGAATCCAGGCCAACTCAGAGAGAAACTCTAAAACAGTCCTTCTGACATTTTTCAACAGTTTTGTGATATTCTGGTGTTAGGGAACACCACATACAGAGGTTCCTTAATTTAAAGCCTGGTTTAGTTACACTTAAATGATTAGTAATGCTTTGATAGTTGAAGTATGATTTCAGAGGCATCCTTATGCACTTTTTATGCACTAGCATAAACAGTGAAGTAAGTGATAAGGTAAGAAAAGTGTGTTAGTCTGGGTAGACTAGAGAAACAAAGCTACAGAAACTCATATGTGTATGCGAGAGAGTTTTATAAAAAGGGTAAGTGTACATTCAGAAGGATCCCAACCCAGTGCTGCCCAAGCCCATACATCCAACATTATCCCATATGTCTAACACCGATCTACAAAATCCTCCTCAGTCTCACAAAACACACACCCAGTGCAGGAGGAAAGTCGCATCAGTGGACGTGTAAACATCTCAGCGCTGGCAGAGGTCTCCACAGGGTTGCTCCAGCACCCAGGGCTGCATTGGGGTAGGTCCATGTGGCTTCTCCTCAGGGATGTCTCGCAGAAAGTGAGTCTTGCTAGCTAAGGCAGCCGCACACTGGTCTGGCCATCAGAGAACGAAACCAGAGAACAAGAAAGGCGAGCGAGGCTCATGGAGCCATTTCTCTCTCAGCCTTTCAATTGATCCCATATGTGTTTATCATCCAGGTTGGCACAATAAACATTAACTATCTCAACAAGTGAGATGCTTTAAATGTGTTGCTCTCCATTTGGTAAAACAATATTAGATAGCCATCTGTGCCTATTTTATAGAAACTCATGCATGAATTTACTAATAATTGGAGTGATTTTACTGCTTTTGACTGTAACATGATATCTTTGTGTTGGAATGATGTACTCGGTGCACCTCTGAAACGCTTGGCTAGGTGCAAACTCTCCAGCGATAGATAGCAGCGATAGTTTCACGGGGATTCACTTTTAGCTACTGTTGATGGGCACTCGTTGCAGTAAAACTCAGGCACCATCCGGATAGGTTTCACAGCACTGCCATAACATCCAACAGTGATTCAGTTGGGAACCGCAGAGACGGTTTCCTGACAGAGCTGGAGCTGCCGAGCCTTTAAACATAAAACGGATTTGGATAGACTTAAAAGAAAGGGAGCCAAGCATGTGGCATGAGAAGTCAGGACCGTGGACAGAGTCGGAATGGGCGGGAGTGGAAAAGAGCATCTCCAGGCGCCTCAAGAGAAACAGAAAAGGAGCGCCAGGATGTATCTGGTGACGAGGGTTTGGGAAAACAAAATCAGCCCAGTACTTCAGGTAGAAATAGGCAATGAAGAAAATTTGGAAGGGTATTTAACTTTTCTTCCCCTCACGTAGCTATACACTAGTAGTAATCATCACAATTCACAATCACTTCTAGCATCTCTGCCTAGGCAGGGATTACTCAGTAAAGCCCTGTGTTGAGTGCTCTAGATACATTATCTCATTTAATTCCCTTATTGACGACTCTTGGAATAAGTGTGATCAATAATCTCATGAATGAGGCAACCCAAGGCTCAGGAATGTTCAATGACTTGCCCAAGGTGGCACTTGCCAAGCTGGCAAAGTGCAGAGGTAGCATTCCAACCTATGTCCAAAATCTATAGTTATCCCCTAATTACAAGGTTTCTAACCCTAAAGACTTGAAGTTTGGAGAAGAAGAAGGGACAATCATCAAAAATGACTCCACAAGGTCAAAGCGGGGTGATTGAGTAATAGTGCCCTGTTGACAGAGCCGGTAACCAGAGCTGAGATGCAGAATTCATATCACCAACACCATGGAGAATCCATCCCATAGTAACTTAGAAAACAAACAAACAGACGTTCTTTCCTTCCCTCCTAGGGTCCTTCCTTCCTTCCTTTCCCAAGCAAGATGCCCTTGTGCAGGGAATGGCTCCTCCAGATAATGTATGACCAAGTCTTGCCATCTTTCCTTCCAAGGACGCTTTTGGCTGTACTTCCAAGACAGAAATTTTTATTCTCCAGGCAGTCCGTGTTGCTTTCAATATTCTTCATCTACACCATAATTCAAGTTCATCAATTCTCTAATCTTCCTAATTCTTTGCCAGCCTTCCTGTGCATATAAAACAATGAAAAACACCAAGACTTGGGTCAGGTGCACTTTAGGCTTCAAAGTGATAAATTTGCTCTTAAACACTTTGAAGAGGGCTTTTGCATCAGATTTGCCTAATGAAATATTTCCTTTGATTTTTTTTTTGGCTTCTGCTTCCATAGGCATGAACTGTGGATCCAAGCAAGATGTAATCCTTGCCAAAATCAATCTTTTCTTAGTTTACCATGATGATACCTATGGTCTAGTAGTGAGGATTTTGGTTTCCTTAATATTGAGTCATAAGCCATTGCAAAGACCATAATCCTTGATCTTCATCAGCAAGTCCTTCAAGTCCTTACTTTCAGCGATGAGGCTGTATCCTCTGCAAATGCCTTCCTCAAAACTTGATGTCACATTCATCTTCAGATAGTCCAGCGTCTTGGATTATGTGCTCAATATACAGACTGAATAAGTATGATGAAAACACACAACCCCAATGTCTACTTTTTCCTGATTTTAAACCATCCAGTCTCCCCTTGTTCTGCTCTAATGACTGCCTCTTATTCTGTGTACAGGTTCCACACGAGCACAATCAAGTGCTGTGGAATTTCCACTCTTTTCAATGTCTTCCATGGTTTGTTATGATCCACACAGTCATATGTTTTTTATGGAAAATCCTTCTCATTAAAGATAGTTCGCGTAAAAATGATGTGCAAATCACTCCTGGGATAATTTCATTTATTAAATCCTTGAGAAATAATATAACCTGAATTTTAATGCCAGCCACATTAATCCTTTTAGTCACATCACTTGATGCCTTGTTAGTACATCACTCTCAGCATTTATTCCAGATCCTTCATTGTCTCTAAATTTCATTGCATTATTATTCTTTGTATTTTAGATGCTCAAAATTTCTGAGTATAAGAAATCTGAAATCATAAAACCGAAATGTTCCTTGGATCTCAGGGCTGGATTATAATTTTTTGGAACTTCATTATACATTCATGAATTTACTCATTTTTATTGAGTCCCTACTATGTGCCAGGCACTTTTCTCAGTGCTGTGGATAGAGCAGGGAACAAAGCATTGGCTTTACTGTTTAGCAGAGCTAACTTTAACTGTATTTTTTATTCTATGCTCCTAAATGTGATTGAAGTACTAATCTTTTTAGTCTGTACACTAACTTTATGATGAGAATCAGAATTTGAATCCAAGCTCCAGAGTCCCACCTCTTAACCTCCAATATTTGTTCCAATATTCATTGTGCCCTGCTTCCCAAGAAGACCTCATTAGTGCCAGTACTTGTCCAAGGATTAAATGAAGACCTTCTAGAGAGGCTATAAGTTTCTGTGACTGTGGCTTTGGAAACTCAGGACTAGTTTTAAATTCTGGTTATGGTGTATGCTGGCTGTTGTGGGGTACCATTCTCTAGAGAAGCAAGACCAATAATAGGATATATATATATATATATATATATATGATATATATATAAGTTTATATCAACAAAGTGGTTCACTCCGTTGTAGAGGTGGGCCTGTTGTAAGTCCATGTATCAGATGTCAGGTTGGAGCCTTCTCCTGATCCACAGACCTGTAGGAGATGGACAAATCAAGGAGCAGGCTTCTGGATGGAGAGTTGAATTAATCCAAGGTCAACTGATAAAATGTCAGGTTGCTTATGTCTCCTAGTATCAGCAAGCAATACAGCAGGCTGCTGACTCAAGCCCAGAGAACGGGAGGCCCAATAATATGCCAGAGAGATGCAGGATGCAGACTCAGAAAAATGCAAGCAAGCTTTCCTATAGTTTCCACTTATATTAAAAGTAGACCACACTTCAGAAAAAAAGACTTTTCATTTGATTGGCTGTTCATAGGAGATCTCAGAGAGTGTGGTACTTACATACTCTGGTGTCACTTTGTGAAGGGGTGGAGTTTAGCCTGTCAATCAGATCTCAGCTTGATGATCTCATTTGGAGGTGCCATGGAGATAAATACCTCACTGGAGGCCAGATACACACAGACTCTGCTTTGTCTTCTTGCTGACAAGACTCATGGAGCTTTGCTAGAGCCCTCGAGCTGGAGGAGTCACATGGAGACCCCTGCCACTGCTGAGATGCTTCCACTGCCACTGAATCCACAAGACTTTTCACCCACAGACCTATGATTTTCTGACAGTTGGCATCATTGCATTTGTCACATGAGTGTGAAGAGGACTTTATGGATTGGTATCAGACTTATGGACTAATATTGGGCCTATGGACTTGATCTGAACTGGGCTGGGATGTATTTTCAAGATACAATTGCTCTTATATATAAAAGCTCTTTCTTATACACATAGGAGTGTCTATGAATTTGTTTCTCTAGGCAACCCAGACTAACACACAGAGGTATTACTAGTTCTTAACTGCTAGATCACTGACAATGTGGGCCCAGCCAAGTTGACACAAATCTTCACCTTATCACACTGGATGTTCTTTAACTTCTCTGAGCAGCAGTTTCAGCTTGGGGACAGCATCAAGTCTCCTATCTCCATAGGATAGCCATGAGGCATGTTGTTCATTACCATAGAGGAGTCAGCTCTGGCTCACAGCAATCTTAAGTATATTAAGAAATTTTGTCTTGTCCTGAGGCATTTTTATAATCTTTGATATGTTTGAGCCTGTTGTTGCAGCTCTTGTGCTTCATTTTCACTGACCAAGCATGATTTCCTTTTCCAGAAGCTCATCAGGAAGCATTCCCAGATAGCCCACAACCCACTGTCATCAACTAGATTCCAATTCAAAGAGAATAAAAATCTTTATAGGAGTAGAAAGCCTCATCATTCTCTCATGGAGGGGCTGGTGGCTTTGAACCACTATCCTTATTGTTAGCAGCTCAGTGCATACCCTCTTGTTCTACCAGAGCTCCTGGATCATATCATGAGACACAAAGGATATTTATTTTACAGATAAGGTACTGCTAGTTCAGACTCACCATGTGATTTATACCAGATTAAGTAGCTGCTCAGTGGCAGAAGCATGTCTGATTCCCAAACTCAGGTGTTTTTCACAACCCATCTCTGGCTTTCAGAGTCACCTTGGACTCCAAGGATCTACCCTCTTGACTAAGGGTTACTGCAATTTCAGCTGAAGTTAGCTTCCTGGTCGGTCCATACTCAGTTCCAACAATACTCCAGCAGATCAGATGGGCGAAAAAAAAAACACTGACACATACATGTTTACAAAAGCTTTTCACCATCAAAATTAGCCATTTTGACTGGTGTATTTTTTTCAGGAAACAAGGTGGCTTGCTTCCCAAAGTACTCACTGTTACATCTCATAACCCACGGAAAAGAGAAGCATCTTTTCTTTTTATTGGCCCATAACCTTTCAGTGATGTGAGTTTGGCATGAGATGATAGTCGTTAACACAGCAGGCCACCTCCTGGCATTCTAGTGATGGCTATATTAGTGCCACCACAGGGCCCAGCCCTGCCATCAGCCATTCGTGAATCAAAGTGCCACTAATTTCCCCCTTATCAAGACCACAAGATGGTATCCAGGCGGTGTCTTTCAATTTATATTGTTCTGCCTTGCCGCAGCAAGATCATGAATTTTAAATGCCTACTGTGATTCGATCCTGTAACTGCACTGTGGGCCCCATGCCATCACGGAGTGGGAGAATGGTGCAAAGTAGGGGTCATAATATGTTTACAGTGAAATCCACTTACAGTGAATCCTCAGTACTGAGGCTACATTCCCTTAAGATTTTTCATTAAATACTAATGCCCCCTATGCTAACACCACCCTTTTTGGCATTATGTCAATCTTATCTCACCATTCTCAGAAAAGGATTAAAACAAGAATCTTATCATTTCCATAGATGCTGATAATAAAGGGGAGTGATAGTGGAATGAAGATAGAGGGGGAAAATTCAAAGGAGGAAAAATCTGGCGGGTGTGTGTGTGTGTGTGTGTGTGTGTGTGTATTCTCACTTCATTAATAATTCATAACCTGGTTCTCCCAACCAAGGCTGCCTCTTCAGTTTCTCAACTGAAGTTGCCACAGTTTTCCTAGTGTCCTTGCTTGAAGTGAGCCACCCACATCTCTCAGGGTCTTCAGGTTCGCCATGCAGATGAGGATAAGTTGAAAAGTACTGCTACCCATCAGAAACACCTTATTACACAAACATATCAACATGTGAAGATATTATTTCTCAATATATATTTCATTTAAGTCTGCCCCTACTCTGGAAGGTGGTATTTTCATATCTCAGCCCTTCTGAAAAAGTCTGAGCTCTTCCGATTACACCATATCAAAACAGCAGTTATGGCATTCTTAAGGGACCTAAATCATATTAATTTAAAATATATATTTTTTTGAGTTCTGGGGAACCAAAGAAGTCTAACGGGGCAAGAGGAGAGCTGCCATGGGGATGAGGTAGGGTTTTCCAGTGAATTCTCTGGAGACATTGCCAGTACCCTCAAAGAATGTGTACCTGCATTGTTGGGATGAAAATATGCATTAGCACAGTTTCCTTGGCTTTTTCTAAACAATGCAGTTTTTAATTCTGTTAACAAGCTCCTGTGACTGTTCAGGTTCTGTGTCAACTTGGCAAGCGTTATCCATGGCTAATTAGTGGTTAAGACATAAGCGCTGAGGCAATAGTATGCCTGGTCTGCTTTGAGTGCACAGAGAAGAAGCCAACATCACACCAGACAAATGTCACTTGCCACCAAGCAAATGTCAGACATACCTCCACCCTCTGTCCTTCTTTACTTTATTCACACACTAGTGTGTGAATACACACACAGCACTCTACTTCTTTACTAGGTTTGATAAGGTGTTGCAATGTTACTACCTAGCCCACAGATAATAATCATCATTTTTGTTGTTATTCGGGGCCATTGATCCTATTCCACCCCCTTTGTGACCCTATGTACAACAGATTGAAGTAATGCCCAGTTCTGCACCATCCTCCCAATTGTCCCTGGGCTGGAGTTCATCATGGCAGCCATGGTATCAATTCATCTTCTTGAGAGTCTTCCTCTCCTTCACTCCCTCTCTACTTGAACAAATAGGATGTCCTTCTCCAGGGACTGGTCTCTCCTGATGACACGTCCGAAGTATGTCAGAAGAAGTCTCAGTATCCTATCTTTCAGGAAGCACTCTGGCTGTATTTCTTCCAAGACAGATCAGTTTGTCCTTTTAGCAGTTCATGGTGCTTTCAAGATTCTTCTCCAGCACCACAATTCAAATGCATCAATTCATCTTTGGTCTTCTTGATTCAATATCCAGTTTTCACAGGTATATGAGGCCATTGAAAATGCCATGACTTAGATCAGCAGTACCTTAGCCCTCCTACTAACTCTTGCTTTTCAGTACTCTGAAGAGGTCTTTGTAGCAGATTAACCTAATTCATCTTTTGATCTTTTGATCTCTTGACTGATGCTTTCATGAGCATTGATTGACAATTTCAAGCTTTTCTCCACTCATCATGATGTTGCTTATTAGTTCAGTTGTGAGGATCTGGGTCTTCTTGACAATGAGTCATAATCCACACTGAAGGCTGCACTCCTTGATCTTTATCAGCAAGCGCTTCAAGTCCTTCTCACTTTCAGCAAAGTGGTGCCATCTGCATAGCATAGATTGTTCATAAACCAACCTCCAATCATGATGCCACTTTTTCTTCACGTAAGCCAGGCAGGCTAATTTGCTCAGCATACAGATTGAATCGGTATGGTGAGAGGATACAACCCTGACACACATCTTTGCTGATTTTAAGTCATGCAGCTTTTCCCAATCGAACAGCTGACTCTGAATCCATGTGCAAGGTCTGAATGAGCATCATAAAGTGTTCTGGAATTCCCAGTCTTCTCAAGCTCATACTATAATGTATTATGATCCACACAGTGGATTCTTGACTTAGTCATAGTCAATGAAACACAACTAAACATCTTTCTCAGCCAAGATCCATCTGACATCACAGATAACATCCCTTGTTCTACTTCCTCTCTTGAGCGCAGCCTGAAAGACTGGCAGCTTCCTGTCAATGTACTGCTGTAACCATTGTTGGATGATCTTGATCCAAATATCAGTGATGTTGTTGTATAATGTCAGCATTCTATCGGGCCATCTTTCTTAGTAACCGGTACAAATATGGATCTCTTCCAGTCAGTTGACAAGCAGCTGTCCTCCAAATTTTCTGTCCTAGATGAGTGAGTGCTTCCAGTGTTTCATCAGGATGTTGGAACAACTCAGTTGATATTCCATTAATTCCTGAAGTCTTATTTTTGGCTAATATTTTTGGTGCAGTTTGAACTTCTTTCTTCAGCATCGTTTGTTCTTGCCCATAAGTTACCTCCTAAAATGGTGGGATGCCTACTTGTTCTTTTTGGTACAGTGACTCTTTGTATTCTTTTCATCTTCTTTTTGGGCTTCCTGCATCATTCAATATTTTCCCCATAGAATCTTTCCATATTTCAATTTGAAGCTTGAATTTTTTCTTGAGTTCTTTCAATTTAAGATATGCTGAGCATGTCCTTCCTTTCTGATTTTCTCATTCTCGGTGTGACAGATAAGTTTTTTTGTGCCAATCTCACCAATAGGAACATATGGAATTAATCAGGTCACAGTCTGATTGGAGGACAAAAAGATAAATGGCTCACAAAATACCCCCCTCTTGCTTTCTGGTGATTGGACCAGTGTGTGACTGCTTTAGCTAGTTCTCTTCTCCAACTTGTGAGCTACACTACCTGTGGGACAGCCAACTCATGGATGGTGCTGTTAGATCTTGAGGGTCCTTCAAGATCTGCCTCACCAAGTTGCTGGTGTGCACATTGCTTGAGCTTGAGGCTGGTGGATCCTGTCACCTTGCATTTCTTGAGTTCAATATCCCATCCGGGTTTGCTTCACTAAGCTCCTGAGCTGCTGACTATTGGTGACCCTCCCTATTGTTTGCTACCTGTGAACAGACTGCCTGCATTGTCGTAGGAAAGATTCAGCTGTCTGCTTCCTTGGTCTTGGACCCAGATACTTTTATGCATTGAAGGACTTCCAGTTTAGAAGGACTTCCAGTTTATTAACTTTTATGAGTTGAAGGACTTCCAGTTTAGTAGGACTTCCAGTTTATTAACTATTTCATGGAAGTGAGTTGAACTCAGCCCTCTGTACTGCTGTGTGGCCTAATTAGCTGTTAAATTCCTTTGCACTTTAAATATTTATATCTACATCTATATTTATATCTGGCTTCATGTCTCTAGATAACTCTTTCTAACACACTGTCATTGCACATTTCATTGTAATTGCCTTTATCTTCTTAAGCCACTCTTTGAAATTTTCTATTCAGCTCTTTTATTTTGTCATTCTTCAAAATTTCTTCTTATTATTTGCAGTTATGGGAATGGGTTAGGGCAACTAATGGATTGAAAAACTCTTTTTAATCATGCTGGCAGACATTTCTGTCTGATCCTCAGCCTCTCAGTCATGTAATCACTTTACTTCTGCCTCATGGGCCTGGAAATCCACCACTCTACCTTACAGTCTTGGTGCTACTCCTCTGCTCTGTCTGATGGTCTCTGGAACCCCTGCTACCCTGCTACTTCGGGCAGGGATCACTTGTGTGCTCTGCTGGTGGCTCTACGTTCCTCATGGTTGTGGGATTCCTCTTCTTGTGAAATAGTTCACTCCTTTACTCAGCAGAATACAAAATTGGCCAATCCTCACTCTACTTGAATGGTCTCACCAAAGAATGTGGTGGGAGTTACAAAGACATGGATAGAAGACCCATAAGTAAATAGCTTCATTTTACCACAGTGATGTTCCCTGAGGAGAGATCTCCTAATGTGTGTGGCCTTCTTCCCATATAAATGAACTGTTTCTAATATATGGTTGTTTCCTTCTTATAGATGATACAACTGGCATCCATCATCAGTTCAGATTTGAACTATGCAGGCTATTGTGTTGCCTGCTGATTCTGGGAGTCATCAGCATCTTGCCATCCGTGTTGGTCTGAGTAGACTAGAGAAACAAATTCATGGAGACGCTCATATGTATATAAGGGAGAAGGTTACAAGAGCAATTAAGCATTGAGAAAACATCTTATCCCAGTCCAGATCAAGTCCATAAATTCAATATTAGCCCATATGTCTGATGTCTGATGTCAGACTCACAAAACTCATGCAATGACAGCGAATGCATGACAATCACAGGCAAATGGGTAGAAAGTCTTTGGATGCAGTGGCATTGTAAACAGCTCAGTCTTGGCAGGGGTCTCTGCCTGGCTTTTTCCAGCATCCAAGGCTGCATCAGGGTGGGTCCATGTGTCTTGTCAGCTGTTATGTCTCCCAGGGTAGTCAGCTTTGTCAGTAGAGGGTCTCCAAGGGAGTGAACTGAGAGAGAGAGTGTCTCCTGCCTCCAAGAAGGAAATCCCGGGTTTCCAGAATTCTCAGCAGGCTAAGATCTCATTGACAGTTTAGACTCCACCCCTACAGTCTTAATCCTCAAATTAACAAATGATTATATAACTACCACACCATCTTACCTTCACCTCTGCACCCAGAAACCTGCCATCTGCCTGGCAGATCTTGGGGTCACCAGCCCCTGTAGTTCCATGCGTTGGGAGGAAACATCTGACCCATGGACGTAGACTTCTCTGGCTATGTAGACATACTTGATGCAAGGAAGTATCAACCATTGAATTGTATGGCATGTGTATTAAATGCCAATAAAACCATTAAAAATAAAATAATAACGACATACCACTTTTAAAAAATAATTGAAATGAGTAAATGGCCGTGAAATTGGACTATAAAATACATATGCTACATATTTACTTGTCTATTTTTTCAAAAGATTAATTACAAACATTAAAATCTCCAAAAACAGTCATTGCCACTTATTCTGAATCAGCCTCTCTGCCTTGAATTTAACGGGCCTAACAGATCCCCTTGAAAGTCACTATTTTGACTGAGACACTTTTTTAATGGTGCCCTGACATGACTAAGGTATATATGCTATTGAGAAAACTGGTCAGTAGGTCACCCACCGATGACAGAGAAATAGCCAAGCATATTTAGTCTGGAGTGAGTCTGAAGTGGAACCCTAGTAGTAATACCTTTTGACTTACCCTGATGGTGTGTCTGTTGATTCTCCCTTTACAGTATTTCTCCCTTCATCTCAATTGCTACCATCTTAAATAAATCCTTCATATCTAATAAATGGGTTGTTCTAATCATTGGTTTATCAGGAGCTAGTTATAAATTCAATTCTTGATACCATGCAACTTCTATACCATCATGTGCGACCTGTGTATGGAATGAATTTGAAGTCAACTCACTCCTGCAAGGAGGATTAAATAGAGGCTAAAAATAGCTTCATCTTGATTCAGGTCATATTTCTTCACTATATGAATATTGGCACTAATTGATTAAGAAACAGAAAGAACATTTATTTTCATCCTTAATCTTGGGTGGTTCAGACTTGGGGGAAAGAGCTAGATGGTGGATACACCAAACACTCATTCGATCTGGCAGGCAGGTGCAGGGTCATCTTGTTCCACGTGAAGATGAACTAGAATGAAAGGCAACCTGCTTCTGAAAACCAGCCCATGGAAATCCTATGAATCACACTAGTCTGATCCCTAACCGAGCCTGGGGTGAACAAAGGACCCAAGAATTTCCTTTCTATTGTGCCCGGGTCTCCATGAGGAGGGTCTGACTCATGGACTAGCTGGACAGCAACTGACACCGTGACACATGTCAATAATAGACATCTTCTCACAAGAAAGTAACAGTATTGCATTCATTAGAACAAGTGTGCCATGTGAATGGAAGATATTAGGAGGAGAAACTGCAGTGGAGGTGGAGGAGTATAGGAATGCTCTGTACTCATCACTCAATTTTTCTATAAACATAAAACTACTAAAAAAAAGTCTACTCATTTAAAAAAATAGTCCAAGAAAAAAGACAGAGAGATCAGACCATCCTCCTTTCAGCCTGCAGATCCCATTCAGGAATAATGATTGTGAGACCTTGGAGCACAGGAAGGACAAGGTGAGCATGGACACTTTCAACCCACCAGGGCGACCTAGCAATCTGTAATGAATGTAGTCGAGAAAACCATATGGGGTAGTCCTGCTTTATCCCATGGGGTCACAGTGATTTAGAATCAACTTGATGGAACCTAATGTTAACGAGCTGAAGCCAGGGGCTCAAGTAGAAGGAAAATGTTTTGAAAAAGATGATGATTACCTAAGTAAAGATGTGTTTGACAACATGGATGTATGTATGGATTGTGATAAGAAGTGTAGGAGTGCCCAATAAAATAAAATGAAAATGAAAAAAACAACAAAAAACTATGGAAATATAATGAGATAATTATTACTACTCAATTGTGCAGGGGTTAGTTTTACCAGCACACATCACTCTCTACATTGACATGTCCTCCCTCCTGTAAACCTGCCTCCAGCCAGGGAGCAGCTCCAAATCAGTGTTGTGTAATCTATCAGTTTTCACACCCATCATCTTACCTTAAACAGCATCTTAAAGCTGTTTATTAATTATTCAGTCATGATGATCTAGTCTGTGGAAAAGTGCAAGGGAAAAATAAGTAGGTAGATAGATAGATAGATGATAGATAGATAGATAAATAGATAGATGATAGATAGATAGATAGATAGATAGATAGATAGATAGATAGATAGATAGATAGGAGGTAGAAATTACCCACCTTCCTGAAACAAGCTGCTCTGGGCTCCATGGTGCCCAAATGCCCTCTCTCCAATGGATCACAACAACAGTGGCGCCATAACAACAGCTAATTCCATAGTGACCCCATGTGGCCCCATGTGTTGCACTCTATGGCATTTTCAAGGTTATGATCTTTCAGTGACAGAGCATCTGGCCAGCATTCCAGGGCAGTTGTGGGTGGGTTCAAACTTAAACTCTCAAGTTATGAGTCAAACTCTTCAGAAGCCCTTCAGTGTTGGCCTGCTGACTACAATCTCAACAGTTTGAAGCCACCTCCAGCCATTCCTAAAGAGAAAGATAAAACTTCCTACTCCCATCATGAGTTACAGTCTCTGAAAGAGAAAGGGGCAGTTATATTCTGTCTGTAGGGCAGCAGTTCTCAGCCTTTCTTGTGCCTCGACCCTTTCATACTGGTCCTCATGTTGTGGTGACCCCAAACCATAAAATTATCTTTGTTGCTACTTCATAACTGTAATTTTGCTACTGTTATGAATAGTCATGTAAATATTTGATATGCAGGATGCATTTTCACTGTTACAAATTGAACATAATGAAAGCATAGTGATTCATCATAAAACAATAGGCAATTATGTACTGTGAGATATTTATTTCTAATGACAAATCAATGAAATTTTGTCTTGAAGCATGGTGTACCATGGGTAACAGTCTTCACACTGAGTACTTGCAAGTGGGCATATCTGCAAGTGGCCGGCCTGCCTGGAGATGGATAGATGTCTCGATTCCTAAGACCATTGGGAATATTTGTTTTCCAATGGTCTTTGGCCACCCTTGTGAAAGGGTCATTCACCTCCCAAAGGGGTCTCGACCCACAGGTTGAGAATCACTGCTGTAGAGTCACTGTGAGTTGGAATTTACTTGCAGTGAGTTTGAGGTTCTTTTGCTTGCTTGCTTTTTTTTTCTTTTTGGGGTGAGGGGGTATCACTGCCTTCTGGTGGGAGTGGGAGGCCCAACCTTGCTCCTGGAGAGCTGCTGTGGGATTTGAACCGCCAAGCCAGTGGGCCGCAGTCTCATGCACAACCACTATGCCACCGGGGCTCAGCCTGAGGTTCTTATTGAATCCAACATTTACTCATTTGGGCCATCCGGGAATGTCTTAAATTCAGTGCCATTGAGTCAATCCTAACTCCAATACCTATCTTTTGTGACTGTTCTAAGTCTTGGTTTTGCTAAAGATACTTAGGTCACTCATCATTTCTATTTGCCTATGGACTTGAAGGACTTCAGCAGTTTGTTGGTTTGTCAGATATGGACCTGATGAAATACAATTTGGAGGAAAGTGTAGTTAGTGTAGTGCAGTTAGACTGAAGAAGCAGGAGCAGTCAGTCCTCTGGCTAATATGTGTGAAGATTTGCACTTGACTTCTATTAATACTAATGAGGATGATCTGCCAAAGTCCCTGGGCACCGAGATGAAAATATATGCTTTGGTGTAGAGATTTCCTGTTCCACTGTTGATAATTCATTGTGTGATGTGATCAACTTATACTATAATAATGACACTTATACATCACACTTTGAAGATGCTTTTTATTGACTTAATGTGAATATTATTGCTATCGTTTATTATGGAGAAGTATCTTGTAGTAATTGAAATACAATATAGTGCCATTAATCATCCTGAATACAAAATGTTAACTTTAAACTGGTCACACTGTATTAAATGCTCCCCAAACCATAAAGCAATTTGATTTGCAAGTCTGTAAAAATCTGGATGTTTAGGATTTGATGTGATGAACACATGGTATGCATTTCTGTATTCAATTTCTCAACAGTTTGTTTTAACTGAGTAAATTTTATTTCTTTGCTTGGATTTCTTTCCTCTTTTTTTTAATCATTTCATTGGGTGCTCATACAATGCTTATCACAATCCATCCATCCATCCATCCATGTGTCAAGCACATTTATATATTTGTTGCCATAATCATTCTCAAGATATTTTCTTTCTACATGAGCCCTTGGTATCAACTCCTCATTTCTCCCCCATCCTTCCTCTCTCATGAATTCTTGATAACTTATAAATTATTATTATCATTTCATATCTTACACTGTCATGTATCCCTTCACCCACTTTTCTATTGTCCATCCCCCAGGGAGGGGGTTATATGTAGATCATTATGATCAGTTCTCCCTTTCTCCCCTACCTTCCCCTTCCCCTTCCCCTTCCCCTTCTGGTTTCACTATTCTCAATATTGGTCCTGCAGGGTTTATCTGACCTGGATTCCCTGTGATTCCAGTGTACATGCTCTGGTCTAGCCATGCTTGTCAGGTAGAATTGGGATCATGATAGTGTGAGGGAGTGGCGGGGCAGGGTGGGGACTAGTCAATTAAGGAACTAGAGGAAAGTTTGGGTTCCTTTCCAATGTATACTTACTTCTGGGAGAAGCTGCTGAAAGTCCTTTTCATACATCAGAATAGGGCTTGTTTTCTCTTCTCTCATTTTTGACCTTGGGGTCTATTTAACTTACTGTATCCAAATTTTCATTATTTAATACACTGGTACCTTAAAGAAAGACAAAAAAGTGTCACTGCAAAGGAAATGCCCCCAGTTAGAGATTCCTGGTCCCATCATTCTGTTACTTACTGTGCCTAACGCTCCATTTTTGATCCATTCGTGCCAGATTTCATAGGTTACATTATTTGAGGGCTCATGTTTCTTTTCACACAGCTGAGTGTAAGTAATTACAAAAGCATCTTACAACTCAAAAAGCCACAGTTATAGATAGAAAATTTAAAATGTCTTTATCTGTTCGGGCTGCGCTCTATGACAAGAGAGTTATTTCGTGTGGGATATGCATTAACTTCCTAACTAAAAAACATGCAAGGCTACCTTTAACTGCTCTTTTAGATCAGGAAATAGTGCCTAGGCAAAGGAACATTTTTCTACATGCTTAAAGAGCTCAACTTGAAGAAACGATTTTCCTGATCATTTAAAATAATAGCTCACTAGGTGGTATTTTCATATTTAAAATCTTATATTGGAAATCCATTTTTGTCAAAATAGTCCTTTCTTTCTGCCCCCACTTGAATGACAGAAGTCATGCATGCTCCTTTTAGCTAATCTGCAAAACACAAAGAAGACATTAAGGCTTCCATTTGCCCCAGGGCAATATTTTCAAAGACCCATGGAATCGTTCTGAATAAGGTGGAGCCAATATTGCAAACACTTATTGACAGCTTTTCCTTGAGAATAAATTGACAAGTGCTTTGGGACTCTCTTTGTGTGACAGGTAACACAGGGACGCTGTGTCACTTCAAATCCATCTTTTGTCAGTTGCACCTCTCTTCATGCCAGCGTTTATTTTTGACCACTTTGCAAAGAGATTTGAATGAAAAATGTAGGAAGAGTCCCAGAAGGTATCTGCTTTGAAAAGCTGTTTACTTGCCTGGGGCACGATTTCAGAGGGTAAAGGTCAAGGATGAGTCACAAGAAAGCCCCAGGGCCGCCCCTTCAGACAAGCTGCACATGCTTTCATCTGCCTCTGTTTTTGTTGACACCAGCTGTGTCTACCTTAATCCTCCCTGTGAGTCTACATCTTTTTTCTTAATAATCTAGAAGCAAAGCATAGAAAAGAGGCCCGGGAGCAGGTGATGGGGAGAAAAAGCAAAGTGTGTGGGGTGGGGGGTGGGGGGAGGATAATGGATAATAAAATTCTTTTTTGTAAAAAACATCAGCGAGACCAAACGTGAATTTGACAAGACTTTGTGTGACTCCGAGAGCATTAGTGGAAGCTATGATTCTTAAGCATTATCCAATAGCTGGTACAAAGGCATAATGATAGGCTAAATTTCTTCCATGAATATAAAAGCGTTTCCCCCGAATTCTTTTTTTTTTTAAGTGTAAGAAATGACAAATGCTTCTCATCATTGAAGGCTTTAGAAATACAAATCATGAAACACAATGATCTTACAAGCTCATACGTCATGTTTGTCTCATTGAGCCTGCCTGTTTCTAATAGACAGTGCTGCTAGAGACACCCTGGTTTACCGACCCACCTTCCTGCAGCACAAGGTGGGAGTGAAATGCTCTTGTTTTTCTCATAGATTTCTGCACCCTTCAGTGTGTGGGCCGCACAGCCAAATGTGTTGACAAAATAAGAGCAGAGAGAAAGAAAAGAAAAACAAAAGAACAACAAAATCCTAAAAATACCGCTACCCTGCCATAGCTTGGGGTGCGGGGTGGGGGCGCCGAAGGGGAAATCCAGTTGAGAAAACAGTAACTGCTTGACCCCCACATTGGTGGACTGAGTGATGGACACTGTGGCCCCACCTGTGGCAGGCAGCAGTTTGGAACCCTGGGTTGAGGCTTATACAAAAAAGCTGTGCTGATCCTGTGATCTTGAAGAAAAACCAGAGGGCCACAGAAACATCAAAGGCAGAGAATACTCTAGGCGACATCTAGGGAGTTTTCAGCATATTATTATTTCATTTCTCTTTCAAAGGAGAAGAAAAACCTTTAATATGACCCACAGAAGGTGGGAGTAAGGTGGGGAATGGAAGAAGAGGTCACCTCTCCAAGGAGCCAGGAGCTGGGTCTGCATGACGGGGTCGCTGGGATGCTGAGTGCCCTGCAGTAACCGTGGCAACAGCCATTCCCCAAACAGCTGTCATACAGTGACTTAAATGGATGACCCAAGTGCTGGGTTTGTTTTTGTTTAGTTGGTTGTTTTTTTAACCCTGATCCCCGCACGGCTTTGAACACTAAATGACTCTCTTTCTTGGAAGAAATAAACTGGCAAAGATTTGGGGCTCAGAAAATACCTTTTCTTAAATACTGAAGAGAAGTAATTTCACTGACATTATTATCCATGTACTAATTAATATAACCTATGCCATCAAGTCAATGCCGACTCAGATGAGCCTACAGGACAGAAAGAGAACTGCCCCCACAGTTTCTGAGACTGTAGGTCTTGACGTCCTCATCTTTCTCCCAGAGAGGATCTGTTAGGTTTGAACCACTGATCTTGCAGTTAGGAGCCCAATGCATAGCTAACTGTGGCACGAAACTCACTGCTCATTACCTTTGACTGGATTCTGCTTCACGACTGCCTCTGGGGGTTTCAAAGACTATACATCTTGATGGAAGCCTCAACTTCCTCTGGATCTGGATGGGTGACTGGAGAGTCAAACTGCTGACCTTGCAGTTCGCAGCCTGATGTGGACGCACAATACACCAGGCCTCTTATATTACCCCTGAAGACCCAAGCTCCAGCGTGAAGTACATCTTTCATGCTAGTTCGTATAAGGAGTACTGCTGGCATAATGGATCATGCATTGGACTGCAACACAAGATCAGCAGTTAGAATCCACCAGTTGCTGCACAGGATAAAAATGAGACTTTTTGCTCCTGTAAAGATTTGAAGTCTCAGAGACTCATCGGGGGCAACTGTACCCTGTTCAATAGTCACCCTACGAGTCAAAATTGACTTGATGATCATCAGTTTGATTTGATTTTAATTTCCTTGCCACTATTATTATAATTAACGTACATGCCAGTTTTAAGACAACAAGACTGAAAGTGCTATTTGTCCCCTTCCACTCTAGGCTGCCATCACTTGCCTTTTGGTTTGTTGTCTTGTAGTGGTTTGTCTATTTCTATAAGCTGGAATAGTCCATCGTTTGAAGATACAGCAAATGAGTGGGAACTAATGGCGCTGAAGAAAGAAGTACAAGTGCTATTAAAAGCAGGAGTCAAAAACAAGGATCCAGGAATGCCAATTAAAATGGTTCCTCAAGTTGATGAAGAACTTGAGCCCTCATTCTTCTATGGCAGGGAATTTGGAAGACAGCTGTTTGCCCAACTGACTGGAAGAGGTCCCTCTTTGTGGCCCTTCCAAAGAAAGATGACCAACAGGATGCTCAAATTATAGAACGATATCATTCATATCACATGCGAGTAAAAGTTGCTAAAGTTCGTTCATTGATGGTGGCAGCCAGTCATTGACAGTGAGCTATCATCCATCCAGATGGGATTCAGAAGATGTGGAACCGGGAATATCCCCAGTGGTGTCAGGGATTTGGGCTAAAAGCAGAGAATACTAGAAAGATGTTTGTGTTTTGTTGACTGTAGAAATGCAATCCACTTTATAGATCATAACAAACCATGCATGGATAACTTTTAGAAGAATGGGAATTACAGAATACTTCATTGTGCTCATGTGGCACTTGCGCATGAATCAAGAGGTAGTTATGAAAACAGAACATGAGCATGTGAATCGTTTGAGATCAGGAAACGTGTGGGTCAGGGTTGTATCTTCTCACCATACTTATTTCCTCTGTGTGCTGAGCAAGTATTCAAGAAGCTGGATTAGCACCAGGATTGGAAGAAGGCTCATCAACAACCTGTGATACGCAGGTGACACAAACGTGCCTGCTGAATGTGAGGAGGACTTGGAGCCCTTGTTGGTGAAGATCAGGGATCACAGTTTTCAGTCCACGTAAAGAAAATTAAAATCCTCGCCAAAATCCTTCATTGAGTTCATGAGGGATAGAGAAAGGATTACAGTGGTCAAGGAATTTTATTGACTTGGTTCACCACCAAAGTTCATGGTGGAAGCAGTCAAGGCATAAAGCGACGCATTGCACTAGGCAAATCTGCGGAAGACTTCCTTAAAGCGTTGAAAAGCAAAGCTGTCACTTTTAGGAATAACGTGGGCTGACCCGTGCCATGATGTTTTCAGTCACCACATATGCGGGTGAAAGTTGGACATTGGGGCCTGAGCCCCGGTGGTGCAGTGGTGGAGTGCGGGACTGCGGCCTGAGGGCTTGGTGGTTCAAATCCAGGGGCGGCTCTCAGGAGCAGTGCCAGGTAGCTCCCACGACCACCAGAGGGCAGTGATGGCCCTCCCACCCTCCCCCCCCCCCAAAAAAAAGAAAGTTGGACATTGAAAACGAATGAATTTGATGATGCTGGCAAAAAGTATTGAAAAGTGCCATGGACTGCCAAAAGACCAAACAAATCTATCTTGGAAGTATAGCCAGAAGTCTCCTTAGAGGCAAGGATGATGAGACTTCATCTCACATATCATATTTGTCAGACCGTAAAATACATTTTCCCCCACAAAAAGGGAGGGGGAAGAGGATGCACCTTATGGTCCAAAGGTGTGGTACCCGAGAACATTTGCTTATGATCCCATGTGCCCAGTTACTGCCTGCTGCTGTTTGCAAGTTGTGGATTGCTGTGTGTTTCAGAGAAAGTCCCGCCTCCTGGAGTCATCAGGTCACTTGATCGGCACAGCACACGGCCCCCCCATTGGTTAATGAAAGCGATGAGGGTTCTTAACACCACTGTTGAGTTTACGCTGTTAAATATTACTATGTTTTGCTTTATTTTAATAAATATGTTAGTATACTGGTACTATCTGGTTCAGAATATTTTTTCTTGCTTTCCTGCTCTAAAAAATTGGTGCATTTTATGGTCCAAAAATATGGTACTTTGTACGTCTTAACAGGAGAGATTAATCCCTAGAGAAGGACATCATGCTTGGTAGAGTAAAGGGGCAGTGAAAAAGAGGAAGCCTCTCAATAAGATGGATGGGCAAAGTGACTGCAGCAATAGCTTCCTACAGAAGAACAATTGTGAGGACGATCCAGGACCAGGCAGTCCTTCGTTCTGTTGCACCCAGGAGTGCTATGAGATGGCATAGAACCTGACACCAAGAAGAACAGTATCCTAGGTAGATCAGTCAGCCTATCTCGGATGAACTCTTCCACCACGTTTTAACTCTCTGACTTAGAGCTGTGATGGCTCAATGGTAGATTGCTCACCGTGCATAACAGAAAACTGGCCTTGATTCCTGGTGAAGACATCTGAAAACACAGCCATTATCTGTCAGTGGAGGTTGGTGTGTTGCTAAGAGTCTGAACAGATTTCCAGAAGGGAATAGGCAGAGAAGAAGAGTCTAGCTAGCTTTCAAAACTCGGCCAATAAAAACACTATGGTTCTATCTTCTTGTGGGGTTAGGGGCTGACTGACAGTGTGTAACAATAATAACAATTTAGGACAACCATTGAGCTGCTTTCTCTGTGATGGCACTATAAGGAGTCCCTCCTTGGGAAGTTATAGGAATTAACTGTGCTAGTGTACGTTTGACACTTAATATAGGCACTGATGATTAATGTCCAGTACAAAATGACTAGCTATTATTAGAAGACTTCCATCGACTGTATGATAAAACCTTCTAGGCAATTCTGATTCAAAGTCTACTCTGTAGACTTTCTCTATAGGATTTTCATGGCTGTCATGTTTATAGACGCAGGTTGCCACATCTCTCATTTCTCGCGCTGTGGTTGGGTTCAAGCCACTAACCTTTGGGTTCCCAGAAAAGTGCTCAAGTACTGCACTACCAAGGTTTCTCAATTGTGTATTATTTTATATACTAGGAACCCTGGTAGTATTGTGGTTATGTGTTTGAGTTGTGATCTACAAGGACCGCAGTTTGAAACCACCAGCCACTACTCCAGAGAAAGACAGGGCGCTCTCCTCCAGTACGGCATCCCAGTCGTACGGCATCCCACACTCCCATGAGCACTCCTTTTTTTTCCTATCAGGTTGCTATGAATCATCATGAATTCAATGGCCATGAGTTTGGTTTGCCTTTTGTTTTATGATAAAATAAAAACTAATATACAAGTGTTATCACTTACAGTTTTGTAAAATGTTCTTTCACATTTATTTAGTTATGTACTGTTACCATATATTACCCTTGTACCTACATTTTAAAAAAGGCAGACATAAATCAATTGAGAGTTGAACTACTCCTCAAATGTCTTAGAATTAAAGCTTGTTTCACTGGATTCTTTTGTTGAGATGTCAAAGGACTGGGTGGAGACCAGCAGGAAAACAGCTGATCACATAAATCTGAATCATTAAAATTTGCTTAACCTGGGAAAGTATCACCTTAACAGTCTCTGCAGTGCCTTCAAAAGAGGTTCTCAGAAGGGTACTTGCAGGACTCAGGGAGCTACAGGATCAAAAATAGATGGGTGGAAATTTGTAAGTGTGGGCTGGTCAGGGCCTGGTCAGAATTTGCAAATGAAAACAAGTTGCTCAAAGTCAATGGTCTTATCTTTGAACACCTGGGTCTGGACTGCTTCTAAAATCCCTAAACTTCAATAGTTTCCCCTGCTGACAGTGGTTCCTACAGTTTATCTGCTTGACAAATCAGACAAGCTTTGCAAGTTAGGGTTTTACTGCCCACTGCTTGGCGTCAATGTCAGTGGTTTCCACTCAGATCTTCCTCTATGACATTAAGAGCATTGCTGATGCATGACTTATTATCTTTAGGATTTCATCTGCAACAAGACTCCAATTCTAAAAATCTCAATACCCATGAATAGTGTTGTCCACTACTTTCCAGCTGCTACTTGCCTGCCAATGATTTTACCTGCCTTTAGATTACAGAATTGGCACAATGGTGGGGTGGGGTGGAGGGGAGCATCCTAAGGTTGATGGAATAGAGTAATAACTTGAAAATGACAACATCAATCTCATCTTCATCTTGAAGAGTAGCTCTATGTATAAAGCATCTTCAAAAAAAGGTGTCAAAAAATAGAATTAAAAGATAATTAAGCCTTTCCCCATAAACTTTAAAAGTTCTCTCATATTTAAACTTCCACTAAGTAACTAACCAATTCTTGAAGGTAACTGAAAAGATTTATCATAAAATGACAGCTCAAAATCACACCTTCTAGTCATTCACTCTCTAAGCCTAAGGAGGAGTTCTCACTGTTTAGCTTGATCCTAAAATTTTAGGAATCTGATATCTAACTGTGTCAGATCATTGAAGATATAATCCAGACACTGGAGTCAGGAAAGGTCTCCCATGTTTTCTCTATAGGATGGTTACGACACTGTATGAAACTAGAAATGATCAGACACACAATTGTACACTTTTTGCTTTTTTTTCCCTTTTTGATCTGATGGATTGGCTCCAAGTATGTAAGATAAGTATAATAGCAGCTTTCAAGAAGGTAGGTCTAGGTCCAGAATAAGTGTAATTCTTAGGATTCTGAGTGAGTAGGGAAGGAGACAGAAAGGACTGAATATCCATTCATATTGTCAAGATTCTGCTTCTCTCTGGACGATGAGCCCAAATGCGAGGTTTTCAGGGAATGGAGGCATCACCTTGTGATTGCAGTAGGTCAAGGAAGAAATCTTATGTATGAACAGAGCAAATAAAGAACTTAAGGCATGTCATAGAGTGAGCAGCTTCCGGTATCCCATCTCTTCCCACTCCTGGTAGTGATTCAGACTACAATAGTAGCAAGTGCAAGAAAATACGTCTCAAGGAATTAAACAATATTCTGATTTCCCCCATGGCTATCTTAAAATATTATGTTAAGAGAAAATGTCTTTCTTTCCTTTTATTATCTAACAAAAGCCACGTGAGTTATCTCTGCATGGCTAACGTCCTGGGCCTGTGCCCTGTCAGCAGCCTCCTGGGACGAAGCTTTTAAAAATACCCAAAAGAAAAGAGGAGGTGACTAGAAAAGCTGTAGGTGGGTGCTGCAAGCAGAACACTCGTTTCAGAGATCCTTGAGGGCTGATCGAAAAGAAAGCCTCTCGACAATGGCGGAGCCCCACTGGGCTCTGCCTGCCAGCCTGCAGTGCTTCATTATTTATTTCATTAATTCCGTGATCGCAATCTCGACCGACAAGATTTGCACACCGAATCATTTATTAATGAAACGTGTCTGGGGGGGAGGGGGGGGTTGTGGACCAGATTGGCCTTAGAGGACCCGAGCCTCTGGGTGGACAGAACCCTTCTGCTAGCTGCCAGCTTGTCTCTTGCCACAGGGTGACTTTGGGATTTCTGAGAGGCTCACCAGGCACATTCAACGATGGCTGCCCTCAGAGGCCTGCTGTGGCCAGCATGGTGGCCACTTTCAAACCTGAACCTAACGAAGATGCTGTTCTGTCGGAACCTCCCCCAGAGCATCGCCAGCAGGTGTGTGTGGTGGTGAGGCGGGGGCTGCATCGACAATGGTGCTTCTCTTCCTGATGCAGGTGAGGCTTAACCTGACTCTGGCTCACACACCTGATTTTTCCTGGAAATTCCAACGTAGCTTCAGATATTTCCAGAATCTGAACCTGTTTCCTTGGCGACCGCCCAGGTTTTATTCCCTCTGAACCGATATAGCATGATTCACAGTAAACAGCGAAGCAGCAGCAGCAGCAGCAGTCACCCAATGTACAGGCTTCCTAAAGATTTCCTGGAAAGAGAGCCCCACCCTGAGCCAGTTCACAGGCACAGTGTTGACATTTCACAAAGCACCGCTAATATATATATAGAGAACAATAAAAGTCCCATAACTGTGTGTGTGTGTGGGGAACAGTGGCGTTTATGGAGATAATGAAATGCAGAAATGAAAACCCCTCAGCAAAGCCCCTTTAGATGTGCCTAAGCTCTGTTCATTAATCTGTGATAATTAGACTTATTTGCAGAGGTTAACAGCAGTGGCACATGGTAATTAAGCACTCCCGCTTACCAGAGGGATCGAAAATGCTTTTCATGTGATACGTGTCCAGTCTTCAGGATGGTTTGTGTTTGCTTTAGTCTTCACGCCCACCCCCCTCCCCGCCCCCAGGTTTCCTGTATGAGAGAGAAATTGTATTCTACACAGCTGTGGCCACTTAGTTCTGTCCACAGTGAGCAGCACTGCATTTGAGTGGCTACATTTCGCAGCAAGAGGAATCCCGGATAAGAGCCATGGCCTTGTCTCGATGACCAGCAGGTGTGTGACACTGGGTCCGTGGAGCCTCAGTTTCTCCATCTAGGCAATGGGGATAATAACGTAGGGGTGTGATCATTTCATAATGGTGATGGCGATGATACTAGCTGGCCTTCATTACATGCCCTATAATATGCCCTCACCATTCCCAAACTTCCAAAACTCACTGCCTTCGAGTCCATGCCAAGCCACTGCGACCGTGTAGGACAGGGTAGACCGGCCCTGTGCGTGCCCAAGACTCACTGTGTACCTGTGTACGGGAGCAGAAAGCCCCAGTTTTCTCCCTCGGTCCCGCTGGCGGTCTCTAACTCCTAACCACAACACTGCTCAGGCACCACTCCATGTGGACCCACTCAACCTCGTTATCCAGTGAGGACACCCGAGCACGGTGGTGGAGCAGCAGCGTGCCTGAGACAGCGCTTTGAGAGCAAGCACACCCTTCTCTTTGGGACGTCTAAGTGAGTGCCTTGAAAGCAAACTTCCCAACATGGCCGTCCACTCGTTGCTTTGAAAGAGAAGCACTTCACCCTTGGCAGCAGTCATCCTCTGGACCAGGGTCCACGCTTCACTAATCTCCCTGGAGAGCCTCACCTGGATCACCCTTGCTCTTGATGTATCTGCTCCTGCTTCTCAGAGGCTGTCTGGACTGGGAATCATAGCCCAGAAGGGCAAAATCACAAGTCTGAATTTGGCTGGTTTTCCCACGGGTGAGCAGTCTCTGACTCCTTTCTGTGTACGTGTGCAAACAGGCAGCATGGAGCCAGTCTCTGCGCATCCTCTTTTTTTCTTTTGGCGTCAAAGTGACCAGACGTCCCGCTTTTTAACAACTTCACGATGTCCTGCGGCATTTTAAAATTAAAATAAATATATTACAACACTATTTTTTCATCCTATGAAAAATTTTGGTGGTTCCATATAGACCAAATGTTTAATCAAGAACACTCCCACCCCCACTCCCTGCCTCCCGGTCAATGGTGTTCCGTTTAAAATCTGGTCACTTTACAAAAGACAAGCACTGACATTTCCTCACAGAAAAAGAAAATCCCATTCAGCACGAAAGAAGGAATTCAAGGAATAATCCTGGATGTTCTGCGAGGCCTTGTCCACATCTCTCTGCCGCTGAAAAGACTAGAAGGCAGGCTCCAAGTTCAGCCTTGCCTTCCCCGATGCCTCACCTAGATCCATCTGGACCGGAATCACCCCTTCAATAAAGTGACCAGACTTTAAGCGGGACGCCATTGACTGGAGGACAAAGGGAGGGTGTTTTTTATTAAAAAGTTGGTCTGTACGGAGCAAACAATGTTCATAGAAAGTAAAAACAGTGTCGTAATATTTTTATTTTAATTTTAAAACGCCATGAGATCGTTAAAATTGTTAAATTGTTAGAAAGCGGGACGTCTGGTCACCTTTAGCTTCTGCCCGATTGGTACACACAGCAGGCTGACAGGCCTAATCGCTTCAGCTTTACCCCCCTCAACCTGAGTTTTCTGAGCCGGACTAGCTGGATGACCATGGCCAATTTTGATGGCATTTCCCATGTGCAAACTGGAAAAAGACATGGGCTAAACCAAGTAATTGTTTGTCCAAGAGTAGGTAGTGCTGTGACCCCACTCTCCGGTACTGAGCGAACTCAATCAAGGAGAGTCTTTTCAAAAAATGTGGCTTCTCAAATTTCCAGGACACGTGGCCTCTTCCCACTTCCCTTTCATTGATGGAACCACCGGAACAGGAGGCTTTCACCTGCCCTCTCATATCCTGCTTCTAACCCTTAACCGCCCTGCCTCTACCTAAGGATTCATCCCCTCTACTTCATAAGAGTGGATCGGAGGGTGCGAAAGTCAGAGATGTTTGTGTGTCGAGCCTCACAGATAAGGTTTGAAGAGAGATTAGCACACTCGTTGTAAGTCTTGGGTTTGAATTAAGGGAAACTAGGCAGGAATGACAAAGATTGAGAGAGATAGAAAAAGATTCCTCTTGTTAGAGTAAATTAATTAGTTGGATTTATATGAGCAGACAGGAGGGAAGAAGGCAGGCTGTGTCCTATATTAATAACTCACTTGGGAGAAGCAGATTGGATTGAAAGCAAGAGACGGTGAGGGGGAGGGGCACAGCTAGGCATCGCACTACTGCCTACGAGAAGCAGCCTTGGTTTTCTTCTCTTTACACCCCATAACCCTTACATACACAAACAGAGGTCCCCATTCCCCACGAGAAAATGATGTCATCTTTCTTTTTGACTCACCAACCAGACTGCATTAATGCCCTGCAGCGTGAGGACCAGCAGGAGGCTGCTTAAGGGACTTCAGGCCTGTGAATAAATGATGACCGGGTGGTTCAGACAGCAGCCTGGATAGAACTGGGGTGCATTAAAGCAATTAGCTGCCAGAGGGGTAAGAGCATGAGTTCCAATCCCCAAGAAGGACCAGGCCACGCTGGGAGCAGGATACGGAGCTCTTCAGCCTAAGGCTGCTAATAGCCACTTAGGGAAATGGCTGAACGTAAAAGGCATGTGGAGCCTCCCCCCTCCCCCCCTCCCCCCGCCCCCATTGGGCACTAGTGCCATTTATGGGGGGATTTCAGGATCAAAGGAGCTAGGAAATGGATTACTTTTGCAAATCAGCTCACGAGAACAGCTTCAGCCCAGCTGCTACCAAGTCCTGGTTTGCAAACGGTGTCACACTAGTTGAATCTGAGCTGCGGATGCTTTCTGTTTGGCCAGCCCTTTGGCCCTCTATTTGAAAGCCCAAAGATTTTGCTTTTTTTTTTTTTTTAACAAGGTTGAATTGTAGAATGTCGTGAAACATCAGCAAGGTCAGACACTCCACCCCTGCCCCCACCCCACCACCACCACCACCACCACCACACACACACACACACACACACACACACACACAGACTCAGGGCCTGCATGGCTGCAGAGTCTCAGTGTGTTGGAATCCAGTGTCCACTTTCTCTCACATAAACTATGTGCTTTCTGGTTTGCCTCTGTGCACCCGACTCACCTTCGTTGACTCTCCTGGAGCTTCACTCTGTCAGCTGTCTCCATCTGAGCCTAGGACATCCACTTTCAAGAACTTCAGAGTGAGGGCGAGTCAGAGATGGAAGCTTAATTCTCCAGCATGGGGGTGCCCCCTCCCCAATTCTCCAGTTCCTTCTCTGAAGAAGCCGACCCCTTGGTGTGTGTAGGCGTCTGCTGTCAACATGGCCACTACTCTGGGACACCACCGCCCTCACAGATGCTGCTCTGGGGTGCATACACACACTCCGCCACTCCACCTTGCCCCGGCCTGGTGACCATGCGCATGATTCAGTGGCAGTTCCAGCTTTGTGCGGGGTTCATGGCCACCGAAAGGGGAACAACTAAGAACATCACAAACTAAAGAACAGCTCTGGCAAAGCAACTTCTTGGCATATTTTATGACACCTGGCCTCACAGGGTAAGGAAGTGTGAGAAATAGCCCCAGCTTCAGGTCCAAGGTGCACTGTCCTGAGGTTCCTTCACAGGCCCCAGCCCTGGCCAGGTTGGCCCAGGCTGACTTAAGTCAGTGATGCTTGGTCACGATGCCATCTCATGCTCAGATCAATTTCCAGTTGGCAATGCAGCAAAGCCCACATGGAAGAAGCACACCAGCCTGTGTGACCACCAGGGATTGGAGGGAGCAGGTATCAAGCATCAAGGAACAAGAATCACACCACTTCGAATGAGGGGGAGTGCAGGGTGTGGACCCGAGGCCCATTTGTGGGCAATTGGACATCCCCTTACTGAAGGGTTTCGGGGAGGACTGAGCCAGGCAGGGTGCAGTGAAGTAGTGATAAAACATGCCACTTTCCTCTAGGTCTTAAAGGCTTCCTCTCTCCAACTAACATGATTCCAATTCTACCTTACGAATCCAGTTAGACTGGAAGAGGTATACTGGTACAGATGGAAACTGGACCCAGGACAGATGAACCCCTCTGACCCAGTAGTGAAAGTGGAGTTACCGGATGGGTGGAGGGAAGGTGGGGTAGAGAGGGTGAGCCAGTGACAAGGATCTATACATAACCTCCTATCTGGAGGACAGTCATCAGAGAAGTGGGAGAGGGGTGACATCGGGTAGTGTAAAGTATGACAAAATAATAAATTATCAAGGGTTTTTGAGGGAGGAGGGAGCAGAGAGGGAGGGGACAAGCTGAGAAACTGATGTAGAGAAGTTTTGAGAATGATCGTGGCAGCAGGCAGGCAAAGGTGCTTGGCACAATATATGTATATATGGATTGTGATAAGTGTTGTACAAACCCCCAGTGAAATGATTTATTAAAAAATAAAAAGACAACAGAAAGGGCTCTGAGGAATCCAGGAAGCCAGATCCCACTCTTCTCAGAGACGCCCTCCTCCTTTTTCCTCCCCTCCTTCCAAACCCTAAGATGCTTTTCTCGCTTCTTGCTTTTATTCCCTCTTCCTCTCCTCCTGCTCACTTAGTCCAAGAGGGAATGTCATGCTAAGTGGCTGCCCCCACCCTTCTCTCAGCCCCGCCACATCTGGGTGCTCCTGAAAGGCATCTATCCCCCAGCCTGGAAGGGACATTAGAGTTCTTTGCTGATGGCAGTGTATGTGCAAATGTGCTCGACACACTGGAAGAATGTATGGATTGTGATAAGAGATGTCAGAGTCCCCATTAAAAGTATTTTGAAAAACAAAACAAAAATGAAGGCCAGGACATGGCTTTAAACGATGCGTTACAAGTCTGTGTGACTATAGTGCTTCCAAAAGAGAAGGCAGCAGACTGCAATGGGAAGTGTCTGGTGCAGCAACAGCAAATGAAGAATCCAACCTTTCCTCCATGGGTGAACTAACCTTCTCTAGGTCCCTTCACTCCCCAACCCCCAACCCTGTTCCGCCCACTCACCTCCTACTTTTGACTCGGTCCAGCGTGGAGCCGGGGGCTAGATTCAGCCAGTAGTGCATGCTTACCCAGCAAGGACACATGTCTTGCTTTATCTGCATCGCAGAGAGTGAGAGTCATTGGGTCGGCACAGGTGGCTGTATACAACGGTCCCCAATGTCCTTCCTCTACTGTGGACAGCCAGATGGGAAAGCATCTTGGGATTTAGGAAATGCCCTTCTTTCTCCTTCTTCAACATTCATTCTTCTTTAAAGATCTCTCTCCTTGCCTACATCATCACCAGCAGCAACAACAACCACCTTCACTCTCCCCCTTCCAAAAGTTCTCTTTACTGACTCTCACAGCTGGATGGGAGGCACTGAAATCTGCTCGAAAGCCCCCTTTCAGACCCCACAGGACCATTCTAGACGGTGGCACCATCTTCTCCCTCGGAGCCCAGGCACAAAGCCATTCAAAGAAACAAGATTTGTGAAAGCTCAATTCTCACCCAAGTTGTCCTCACAACTCCCTCCCTGATGGCCTTGGCAAGGAGCCAGGCTGGGGGAGGGCGGCTGCTCAGAAAGCGCATGTGCAGCACTAGCTTGGCACAGGATGTGGGTGGGCTGTATGAAATGAACACTGCCTTGCTAGCCAGCCCGTTGAGAGAAGAGGGTGCACTCTGAGGCAAAAGGAGTCTGGATTTCGCCTTAAGAAACATGTTCTTGTCTTTAGAGTAGGACTCGTTTCTATCAGAATGTTGTGTATTTATGTGTCTGTTTGTTTATTGTTAGGATTCTCCATGGACAATGTCAGTCATCAGTGAAGTTCTATGCCTGCACTGCCCAACTTGGTAGCAATAGGCCTGGCTGCTCCACAGCTTCTAACCACTAGGTCAGCAATGTGAACCCGTCAGCTCTTCT
The DNA here is from genome assembly GCA_004026705.1 of Nesogale talazaci. Classification (NCBI taxonomy): domain Eukaryota; kingdom Metazoa; phylum Chordata; class Mammalia; order Afrosoricida; family Tenrecidae; genus Nesogale; species Nesogale talazaci. Next base: position 34,210 of record PVJH01001398.1, on the reverse strand, counting down.
GCCAGAGACAAACCGGAACTCAAGCAGTCTAAGAACCCCTAGGGGACCAGTCAACCCTCCCTACAGGATTGCTTTGAGTCAGAATCAACTCGGTCCTTAGCGGCAACACCCGCAAAACAGCAAAGCGCCAGATCTGGCCACTGAATATTTCCAATGATGGCTAGGGCCGCTGAGGAGTGGCATTGTTTGTTTCAATTTCCGATCATTCCGATAGGCATGTGACAAGTGGCATTGCACAACCTCAGGCTTAGATGATACAACACACACAGATTTATTTGTGTGTGTGTATGCGCGCGCGTGCGCACGTGCATGCGCTTAACCGACATGAAGTATATCTCTGTCCGAGACTCACCACCATATCCTCTGCAGATTCTTGCTTTACACGTGACCAGTAATGAGCCCTTGCTGTGCAAGCTTCCCCGGCACTGGCCCAGGAGAGGTGTCTTGCACGGGGACCTCCCATCGATTTGCTTGAAGTCGCATAGCTCAGCCCTCTTCTTGTCCCAACCCTGGTTGGCCTCGGAGGAATCGGGAGAAGAAGGCTTTGGGGACTGACCCTAACGTTCCCTGTCTACCAGCTGGTGGAACTGGAATCGGCGTGTTGTTATTCCCAACTCGGTCCCCTTTGTACAGAGACTGAAAGCGAGTTATCGATGGCAGAAGTCCGCCCAGGGGTACAGGGTAGGCAGAGAGACTTGTATCTGTTGGTTACAAGCTTCTTTCAGACCCAACTGTACTTTGAACAAATTTAATGAAGAGATAGCCATTGCCTTTCCGCTGCTTAGTGCCCACGGTGTGACAGGAAGGTCCAGTGCGATCCATTCCAAGGTTTCCTCGCTCTTCCTGAGGGTGTTTTCAAGGTCCACAAGAAGAAGTGACAAAGAGAATGCAAAAAAAAAAAAGTGTTCAAAACAAGGACTCTGCAGACATTCCTGAAATGAAATGTTTTCATCCTTGGGGAGAAAGAACCCAGCGTCCACAAGCACTCAGCGACCAGACTTAGAGAACATCAAAGGAGTGCAAAGGTTTGGAAATAATCTCATTGAAAGAAAGAGACTTTTTTTCCCCCCGACCGACAGCTGTAGGACTAACTGAGGGGGTGTGAGGGGGAAGCCTTGCTCTGCGGGTCGCCGTTCACCCTAGTCTTTTCCTAGAAGGGACTGTGGATTTGTAATTAGAACCTTCTCTCCGAGAGGAGTTTGCCTTCCTTCCCAGCCAGGCAAAAGCAGCTGGGGGCTGGGAAGAAGCGGTCTGGCCTGCTCTCCAGAGAGAGTCTCAGCTGCTCTGCCTGCCTAGAATCTTCACTTCATTTCCTTTCCCAGGGCCTGGGGTGGGCTGGCATGGGAGGAGGCGGTGATGGCCACCAGGCAGGCAGCTTTGCCCAGTGTGCCAGTGTGTGTCTGCCCCTGCCCGACAGCCGACTTTTGTGATGCCTGGTCCCTGGCTAATTGTTTACTTTCCTCAGCCATGGGCTCTGGGGTGACAAGTTCAATTCCCAGCTCTGTCAAACTTGCATTTTCTTCCTTGACCTACTTTTATTTTCCCCACTCAGCACTGTTGCGAGCATGCCCCCTGCTTAGATCTACTTTTTACATATGCTTCTGTCAAGGCCCGGCTCTGGCAACGGGGTTTGCCTGGAATCTCGGACAAGAGCTGATGGAAAAGGGAAGTTCGAGAAGAAGAGAAATCCTCACCAACAAACAGAGTTCAGTCTGCTCACAGAGAGTCCCACTGCAGAGGGAATCAAGACTCTTCACCTCACCACCCCTGCCCTGTAGGGAGAGAGATCAAAACACGGTGCTTCTTCATGCAGTGCCTCTCCCAGACATCCCCATACGCACAGAGAGGGCCAACTGAGGCTGCGCTGAGAAGCCTCCCAGCTTCAAAGGAGCTTCAAAGAAGCTGGCGCTGCCTTCACTGGCTCTGAGGCAGGCAGCCTTCTCTGCTAGGCTGCTCTCACCCCCACCCCAATCTGAGAACGCCCCTCAGGAGTGTTCTCTCTGGAAAGGCCCACCAAACAGGCTTTCAGCAACGCTGTTGAGAAGAATGGGTCCAATGTCAACCCAAACCACCTCCTGCTGATGGTCTCCCACCAACTACTGAGAGTGGCGCACCCAACGCCCAACCGTGGGTAAAATAGCACACAGGAGGATTCCCAGTGAACATTAAATGTCAGTGTAGGACAATCTGGCAGCTGAGGTGTGGAAGAGCATGTGATGACGATAAAATAATAGCCAGCCTCTGGATTCTGCTGAAACCCAGATTGTTCTCTGTGCATTTGACACGTATTGAAGGCTGTGGACGGTGGTCGTTGTTACATGTCACTGACTTGGTTCTGCCCGAGAGCGAGCCTGTGCTCTACAGAACAAACCACCGCCCTGTCCTATGCCATCCTCTCCACTCTTCTTATGCTGGGGTCCCATGCTGCGGCCACTGCGTCAATCCCAATCGTCAAAGGTACCATTATTTGCCCCACATTGTAGATGATACTGTTGCTTCCTTGATGACGCAGGTGGTTAAGGGCTGAGCTACCGATCAAAGGGTTACTCTACCAATAGATGCCTCAGAAGATAAGTCTGGCAAACTACTTTTGAAAAATTGACTCCTGAAATATAGCAGGTGTTGCTTCTGACATATGTGAGGTCACCAGGAGTCAGAATGGATGCACCAGTAACTTTTATGTTATTTCTTTTATTATTATTATTATTATTATTATTAATGATAAGCTACAAGGTTGAGGATGAAGTAATTCAGTGGTATAATTCTCACCTCCTATGTGTAATGTTCAGACCAGATTCAGAAAATGAGGTAGAACCATTGGTTTCACTGCTGGTGTTAGATGGATCTTGGCTGAAAGAAAGAATATCAGAAAGATTCCCACTTGTATTTTATTGTCTCTGCGAAGGCATTGGACTATACAGATCTTATCAAACTATGGAATACCTTGAGAAAAATGCAAATTCCAGAACACTTCACTGTGCCCATGTGTAATCTGTACACGGATCAAGAAGCATTTGTGCAAATGCAACAAGAGGATATAACATGGTTTAAAACCATTAAAGGTATGCAATAGGGTTGAATCCTTTCACCATACTTATTCGATCTGTAAACTGAGCAAATCATCAGAGAAGCTTGCTTAGATGAAGAACAATGTAGCATAGGGATTGGAGAAAGGCTCAACAACCTGTAATATGCAGATGACACTGTCTTGCTTCCTGAAAGTGAGGACGTGAAGCCCTTGCTGATGAAGATCAAGAATCATAACCTTCAGTGTGGATTACAACTCAATGCAAAGAAAACAAATATCCTCACAACTCGACCAATAGGTAACATCATAATAAATGGATAAAAGGTTGAAATTGGCCAAGATTTTATCTTGTTTGGATCCAAGACTAATGCTCATGAAGTCAGTAGTCAAGTTGCATTAGGTAAATCTGTTGCACAAGATCTCTTTAAAGGATTGAAAAGCAAGAATGTTACTTTGAGGACTAAGGTCTCTTGACCAAGGCATGGTATTTTTAATCACCTCATAGGCATGTGAAAGTTGGCTAATGAATAAAGAAGACTGAAGATGAAATTGGTGCCCAGAGAACTCCTTGGAAGGAAGGATACAGAGACTTCCTCCAACATTCTTCGGACATATTATCAGGAGGGATCAGTCCCTAGAGAAAGACATCCTATTTGGTGAAGTAGAGAGGCAGCGAAGAAGAGGACACCCTCAAGCAAATGGATGATATTTTGATTGCCACGATGAACTCAAGCACGGGAACAATTGTGAGGATGGTGCGGGACTGAGAACTATTTCTTTCAGTTGTGCATAAGGTTGCTATGACTCAAAGGCATCTTACAGCAACAACATCTATGAAACCCAGTTCAGTTCTCATCTAATACACTTTCTGCTCATCTACCAGAATAGCTGTAAGTCCAAGTTTACATGCTGCTATGAAGATGAACTGACCACTTGTGTCTCAGTTGGTCAGCCTGTAGTGGCCTTGTACTACTGTGATGCTACAAGATGGGTCACTGGTATTTCGATTACCAGCACAACCACCCATACCCCCACTGAATTCACAGACCAAAACAGACTTGGGAGAAGAAATAAACTTTCATGTCTGCAGGATTGATCACTGGATATCAGCAGATCATTGTGGAGTACAATACCAGAAGATGGTTCCCACAGGTTGGAGACACTCAGAATAGGCCTGAGGAAGAGCTGCTTCCTTAAAAGAATGGAAGTATTCATGATGTAGAAGGAGCAAAGGGGACCTTTCATTTGCCGATGGAGACAAAACTCAAAATAAGAAAAAAAAAACAGCTGCAATAACCCATTAATAATCAGAATCTCGAATGTAATTTGATTGGTAAATAATCTGAGAAACTGGATGATATGAAGCAGAATGCAGCAGCAGGATAGGAGGAAGGCTTTTTAACAACTGGTGGCATGCACATGATACAACCTTGCTGGGTGAATGTCGGGAGAATGTAAGAATGTCCTGTTGAAAATCACAGACTGTAGACTTCACTATGGATTACAATGAAGATAAATAAGACTAAAAATCTTTACAACTGGATCAATAGACAACATCATGATAAACAGAATAAAAAAGGAGGTTGCCAAGGATTTTGTCTTACTTGAATCTACAATCAACACTCATGGAAACAGCAGTCAAGAAATCAAGTGACGTGTCACATTGGGCAAATCTGCTCTATGCCACCTCTTTAAAGTGCTGTAAAGCAAGGATATCTGTTTGAGGGAAAAGGTTTGCCTGGCCTAGGTCATACTTGCAAATCTCACGTGTATGGAAAAGTGAACAATGACAATGGAAGACCAAAGAATAATGACTGCATTCAAATTGTGGTGTTGGCAAAGACTATTGAACATATCATGGACTGCCAGAGGAACAAAGACATCTGAAGGAACTTCAACCAGAATGCTCCTTAGAAGCAAGGCTGGCAAGAGATCATCTCGCAAACATTGAATGCTTATCAGGAGAGTTGCAACTCTGGAAAAAGAAATCATCCTTGTTAAAAAGAAAGCCACCTTGTCAAGATGATGGCAACAATGGACCCAAAAAGAAGAACAATTGTGGGGTAGGTGGCAGGGCCAAGTGATGCTTTCTTCTGTTCACCATAGGGTTGCTATGGGTCAGAACAGACCCCAGGGCACCTAGCAACAACAGCAAGTGATGCTGAGAAGTTTCAGTGCAGCATCCAGACTAAAAGGAAGAAAGAGCTCATGATCTCTTTCGGAAAACAATATAGATCACAATGGCTCCCTCCCCAAGCAAATTTAAGGACAGCACATGACAAAGCATCATTTGTTTCATTTAGTTACATTGTACACAGGGTCTTCTTGAGTTGGGGGTGACAACGACAGCTGGCAACAGCATGCAGGGAAGTATATGGTCAACTGGTGATCAGGTTAGGATATGCATGCAGACAGTTTTGCCTCAGAGCCCACATCTATTACCTTCAGCATTCAATTGCTCTTTTGTTCACTTCTACCCCTTCTCCATCCTACACGCTAAGGACAACCAGGTCAGTTGTATCCTCTGCAGCATTCCTGCCGTCTTTTCTTCTCCTCCCCTGAAATTCCAGCTAAGAACATGCTGGCCCCGCTCCTCTGCACAAACAGGACCCACAGCAACTCTGTCCCTACTTCAATTGTGCCATGAGTTTCTTCTTCTAAGACCATCTGAACAAGCATTTCTCAAATAACATCTGGTGGACAATTGTCTATGGAAGTCACTCATAGAACAATTAGTGAGTCAGCATCCTTCTGGCTTCTCTTTGCCTAGAAGTGAGTCTGTAGCTAATATTTTTTTTTTCAAGAAAGTATTAGGAGGAAATCTGCTGGTGGTCTCTGGGAAGATCTTCCTCATGGATGAAAAGGGAGATCCACAGAAGGAAAAATATTCCTGGATGCATCTGTATCCCTGCTTATTGTGTCACTGTGTGCGGACACTGGGTCTGGAGACATAGCTCCCACCTCCTAACCACGAGGGAAGTCACGTCTGACACTCTTGAGCTAAAAGCGTGGAAAGAAAGATTACAGGAACTTGATGCTGAAACTTGAACTACTGCATCAACCCAACTGCCACTGTCTTGATTGATGTTTAGATAGAAATCTTAAAATTTGTGTTAATCTACCAGTAGTTAGACTTTCTATTAGTTGCAGTCCAAAGTCCTCCAGAAAGTTAGAAAATGCCTTTTTACTTTGTGGGCATCACTGCCTTACCTAGTTCCTGCTCCTCTCCTCACAATGTCCCTGGATATCATGGGCTGTATCACACCATGGCTGTCAGCTTTAGAGTTGCCACTTCTAGAAAAACTCTTTCCTTGGAACTTTTCATGATTGCTGCTTTCTCTTCACAGGACTAAAAAATAAAAAAGGAACGAAAGAAAAATCACCTTGTAAGAATTTTCATGACCACTCAATCTTGAATAAAGAAAAAAAAATGTTCTTACTGCTCACTGCCATGGAGTGGATTCCAACTTACCATGACTCTATAGGACAGGGTAAAACTGTCTCTAGAGATTTCTGTGACTGTAATGATTTACAAGAGTAGAAAGCCTCATCTTTCTCCCACAGAGTGGCTGATGGTTTCAAACTCCTGACCTTGTCTTTAGCAGCTCAATCCATAACCATTATGCCACCAGAACTCCTTAGTCATCCAATAATCTTCTATGCTATAGGCTGCTCATTTCCTTTGTGAAACTTATCCCTCTGTATAAATATTTTGACTCTTTGTTTGCACTCTCTCCACACTTGTGAGATTTTGTTTACTCATCTAGAACATTGACTGGCTCATAGGAAGTGTGCAGACGTTGGTGTGCATAATAAGCACCTGTAGTGTTTGTCGAAAAATTCTATAGGAGCTCTTCTCCTCCTGTCTGTCCTTTGACTGTTACAGATGCCTTTCATTGCTCTGTGCATGCTATGTTGCTAGCGGCCCTAGAGTCAGTTCCTACATGCCACAGAACAAAACATGGCTCGGGTCTCTGCTGGCTTGGTGGTATGTTGCGGCTATTGTGTCAGTCTATCTCCTTGAAAGTTTCTCTTGTTTCAACTGATCCTCCATCTCTAGGAATTGGTCTTTCCTGAATTCATGTCCAAAGTATGTCTTATCCGCTTTACTTTTAAGGAGAATTCGGGTTGTATTTTTTCTAAGACTAATTTATTCATTCTGCTGCCAGTCCATGGTATAGTCAATAATCTTCAGAAAGATGCAATTAAATGCATCATTCTTCTACAGTCTTTTTATTTTTTTTTCATGCTTATGAAGTACCTGACAAGACCCTGGTTTAGATCAGGTGCACCTTAGTCATCAAAATGCATAGCTGGACATGTTTTCAATTGACGCATCCCATTTCTGTAGAATCACTGCCTACATTCAATAACTGAAATTGTGGATTGATCATCTCTAGTGAAGCTTTGTTTTTAGGGTATCATTTAAAATTGAGATGCTTTGATGGAATAACAACATGAGGCTGGTTTTAAGCTTCTTGCTTCAATTTCACTAGACTATCATGGCATTTTTCACTCTTTCAGACATTTTAATCTATGCTTAATTATACTCATTCCCAGAGGCTCCTTAAAAGCAAACGACGCAATTTTAAAAAATCAAATAAATAATACACATGAGATCTGCTAGGGCTTGCATCAAAGGCTGTCAGATAAACTAAAGGGAATGACTCTGAACACAGAGCCTGAGAGCGGGAGGGGTTTGAGCATCATTGCCTTCCCTTCTGGCACTTCCAGCCAATCAAGCAAAGCATCCTCAGAGCTGGTGGAGATAGTCTTTGCTGGACCTGGGCCCTTCCTCAGTGCTTAACTGGAATGGAGCCTGAGAAACCTAATTGTTCCTTGCTACAAGTTTATCTAGAGGAGCACAACTGTGGTCCATTTTCCTTAAAACTGAGGCAACTGATCATCTGGCATCTTTAAGGAAAAAGGAAGAGGCTCCCAGGCCATTGTGCAAAAATGGCAACCATGTGTATAAGACTGGGGGCATCCCTTTCTGGAGTAATTCAGAATCTTTCCACTGGAAGAGAGCATGGTGTAGAGAGGTGTTGCTTATCTACAGCATAGCCATCCTCCTATAATGTTTTGGATCTTTCCCTTGTTGTGATCAGTTTTAATGGCATGATTAGTCCATTTGACATGAAGCCCACAATGGGTTCCCTGGAGTCTCATTGCAGGCTGACTGAGGGTTGAAATAGAATAAGCATAAACACTGCCCTAAATAGACTGTCTTTTTTGTTTTTCTACTAAAAGGATCTGATTTTAGTACTTTCTAAAATTTGGACATCAGCTTTACTTTCAATAAATGACTACTGCCTATTCTTGAGTGAATTCATTTTTTCCCCTCGTGAGTTAGTGATTGATCATAATAACTCAGAACTCTTAAATAGTAGAGTTCTTAGACAATAAAGCCAAGAGCTCAACACTTGCCCCCACCATCCAAGGAGACGGAGTCCCCACAATATGTTCAAGTGGTGAATCCTCTACCAACTCGAATGCCCCGGTCATTGCTAAAATGAAAAATGAAAAATATATAGTGACGTCACATTTCTCCCTGGTCTCCCTTTATACTCATAGAATACACAATAGGTTTAAGGAAAAGAGAATCTAAGGAATCATCGTCATAATAATCCATCTTAAAAGCCATGAATGAAATCAAAGAAACTGTTCAGAGCACCCAGCTCTCGTGATTACTGTGGGTCAGCCATCAATATGTAGATAGAAAGAAAATAATTGGCATAAGCTCCTTGAAATCTCTGCCTCCAGGTTCCCCAAGGAGAGCTTGGGGAGATTCAGATAGCATTTGAACAGCCAGGGCTTAGTAATGAGAACTGACATTCCGGTGTGTAGGACAAAAGACACTTCCTGCCTGGAACCATGAAAAGTACTTTAATCAGCCAAAAAGTTGCTACTGTTAAAAAAAATGGCGGGGAAGATAAAATCACCTGCTCATTTATGGCTTTTCCAACAATGCTATGCCTAGCTCCTACGGAATGTACAGGTGCCTGTGGCATCCTCTATGCCTACCTCATTAGTGCCACTTAGTCACTGCGATACCAGAACCCCCATCTGATTAACAGGAAACCTGACCTCAAGGTTACCTGGTTTCCAATTGCTTATACACAGTTCACGCTCCGTGTGCTTGAAGCTCCCCGCATTACGCAAATCACTCAATAAGCCAATGAAGTAGAAAAGAGGTTTGAACTGCCTATCTCACTACTGGATGCTCAGGCTCAGATATGCCTGTATCATAATAAATAATACAAACTAAAAACCACCATTACAAAGGAAAGTAAAAGGTTTGTGTTATCACTGCTATTCAATATTGTAGTGGAAGTGCTTGCCAGAGCAATAGGACAAGAAAAAAAAAACAGAGGTATCCAGATTGGAAAGAAGTGAAACAATAATAACCTATGGAAGGATCCCTGGTGGCTTAGTGTTAGCAGTTGGGCTGTGATTCTCAAGGCAGCAGTTCTGAACCACCAGAAACTCCTTGGGAGACTGATGGGGTCTTCTATTCCTGTAAGCAGGATACTTTCCCAAAACTCAAAGGGTGAGCTATACCCTTCTCCTATTGGGTCAATATTGACTTGATGGCAATGAGTTTGGTTTGGTTTGGAATTGTATATATTGAAAATTCCAAAGATCCTACAAGAAAATTTCAAGAGCTAATAGAAGAATTTATCAAAATTGCAAGCTACATGATCAAAACACAGAACATCAGATGGGGTTTTTAAAATAAAAACAAGGAGGAATCTGAAAAAGAAATAATTCCATTTTCAAGGGCAAGTAAACAGGTATTGCTACGAGTGTTTCAGGTCATAGCCACATGGGTTTATTGTAAACAAAATGTATTAAAACATGTCTGCAACAGAGAATAGTAGAGACAAGTTCTCTCAGTAATCCACTTGTCTTCATTCCATTAAGTCCCTTACAAAAAGAATCAGCTAAAACAGTGAGGAGATCTGCGTGGCCAGTTATAGTCCAGGAAGAGGGGTCAGCTCAGAGGATTGTGATGATCATTTCTGATGAGTTCAGAGGGATAATCTCACCAGATTTACTTGAAAGACACAAAATAATCATGGAGGCTCATTAGAAAGAAGTCTTAAGAAAATTGTATCAGTGAGAAAAGGTTCTGTAAAACTGTGTCCAGAAAGGTTTTTTCCATTACAACAATGCATCTGCTCATTCTTCAGGGGCCCCAAGGGCTGTGTTATGAGAATTTCATTGGAAAACCTTATTCCATCCATCCAATAACCCTGATCTTAACCCTTCATGTTTCTTTTTGTTCCCCAAACTCAAAGAACATTTAAAAGGAGCATGATCTGCATTCACTGTTGTTCAAATTGACATTAGATGTGGCATAAATCAAAGAGCACAGAAGTCTTTGGGGAAGGGTTACAGAGTTGGAACTACATGTAGATGGGAAATATGTTATATATATATATATATACACATAGCTTCACATTTTGTGATATTTTTGTTTACTAAAGTTTCAAGGATTCTGTAATGATATATGTTTGTAGCAATATATGCATATACACATATGTATATATACACATATATACTTATCCTCATACACTAGCATCCAAGATAATCAAGTACTTAGGAATAAATGTAATCAAATAACTGAAATTCTTAAGACAATAAAACCTGTAAAACACTACTGATAGTGACTAAGAAAGACTTAATTAAATAGGAAGAGGTTCCATGTTCGTGGATTAAATTTCATATTGTTAAAGTGTCAAAATGATATATAGATTCAACACAATCCAGCACAACACTAGAGCTGGATTGTAACACATTTTATTACAGAAATAAAAAAAGAAATTCCCAATTTTAATGGAATAGCAAGGGCCCCTGAAAAAGCTAAAGCAATGTTGGAAGAGAACAAAGTTGGGAGAGTCACACGTCCTGATTTTAAAACAGAGTATACTCTTACAGGAATCACAACAGCTTAGCACTAGTCCAACAATGGACTTAGGCATCAATGGAATGGAATTTAGAGTCCAGAAATCAACCTCACCATCCATGATGAAGTAATGTGTTGGGTTTTTTTTTTTACAAGGGTGTTTAATTCATTTGATGGTGAAATTAGATTTTCTTAAATAAATGGTGCTGGGTCCAAAATGGATTTCCACATGCAGTAAAATGAAGCAGGATCTCTGCCTCACACTACACACATACCAAAAGAATTCAAAATGGATTAAAGGACTAAATAAATTTCTTAGAAGAACACTCACGGGCCATGTTGTCGCATCTGACTTCCCAAAATGGACCATCTAATATAATAAAAAAATGCAAACAATAAAAGGCAAAGTAAGTAAATGAGGTCTCAAAATAAATGAGCAATAAATAAATGAGAACTTTTGTTTAGCAAAAGACTTCTAGAAAAGTGGAATGATAACTTATTAACTAGGATAATATTTTGGAAATCATGTATTTGACAAGAATCTCATAACCAAAATACACACAGAGGTTTGACAACAACAAAAAGACATATAACTCAATCATAAATTGGGTAAAGAACCCAAGAAGGCACTTCTCCAAAGACACCTAATGAGTAAGCCCACCGCCACCAGGGCTTCTAGAAAGTAATAAATGTTGGTGAGGATATGAGGAGGTTGGAAGTTTGGTCCACTTCTAGGTGGAATGCAAATGAAACACTGTGTCATTTCCTTACAATACTGAAAATAGAATTACCTGTGGTTCAGCAGTTTCACTCCTAGGTATACAACCAAAGAATTGGAAAGCAACGTTTCAAATAGAAACAGGTATGCCCATGTGCGTGGTATTGCTATTTATAACAGCCCAAAGTTTCAAGCAACCTAAATGCTCAGGAAAGAATGAATGAATGGATGAACAAAGTATAGTGCACACTCATTCATAGGATACTAGCCAGCCAATAGAAACAATCTTGATATATGTTACAGTAGTCTGAAGATCTTCTATGGAGTGAAATAAGCCTTGCCAAGACAACCATTGAGTGACTTCACTTACAAAATCAGAAAGGGCAAATATACAGAACCCAAAGAGACAAGGAGTGGGAAGAAGGGAAACGAGGGGAGGGAAATTGTGCACTGATTAAAGGTAAGGCTGCACAGCCAATTTATGAAAGTATTATAAAAAGTTGAATTGGCCAAAGCTCTGTGATAGATACATTTACAGCAATGACAAAACACAAAGAAGAGTAGCTGCAAAGGCTGCTGATGTACCACAAATACCTCATGAGATTTGGTTCCTTGGTCTTTTGGACAGAGGTGCATGGCCATCTCAGTTAATCGGCACTGTTCAGTGCTTGTGTTCAACATACTATTTGGTTTCATACTGTCAAGTCTGGTAAAAGCTTGCAATCGGCCAACCAGAGCACACCAGTTGGTCTGTATGCACCAGGAGGAACAGAAGAAGGTAGAGAGTTAGAATGTGTAGCCGATTGTCTTTCTGAAAAACTGCCTCCTTGGCTGTGAGATCAGAAAATGAGATGGTGTCCAGCTACCATTGCTGGACATGCTGACCAAAAATCCCACAGGAAAATCCGGGTCAAAAAATTTTAAAAGTGAAGAACATACTTTCAAATTTCCATGAACCTTCTGGAGCCATGGAGAGTGGGCAAGTCCCTGAAACTAATGCCCTAAGGCAACCTTTGAACCTTAAATCAGTAGTTCTCAACCTTCCTCATGCTATCACCTTTTCATACTGTTCCTCATGTTTTGGTGACCCCCAACCATAAAATTATTTTCATTGCTACTGCATAAATGTCATTTTGCTATTGTTTTGACTCGTAAATATCTGATATGGAGGATGTATTTTCATTGTTTCAAATTGAATATAACCACAGCTGAACATGAAAAGACCAATCAGCATCCAGAGTAAGTTAAATATGATATAATTTATATGTATTTTTGCAGCAGTTGATGATTTTACAGTACATGATTTCACATTTACCCAGTAGTGTTATTTCATGAAGTCATTTTACCTTCAATGCTGCTGCTTTCAAAACAGCGGCTACTTCCTACATAGTAACTGCTCTCTTCACATGTGACGGGTCTGAATAAGTTCATGATGGCACCAACTTGTTACTTACACCAGTATTTCATGTAGTTGGCACGATGATGTCATCACGCCGGGCACTCGTCTGTGGGCGTATCTGTGTGTGGGCAACCGACTGGTGATGGACCGAGGAGCCGTGTCTCGGTTCCTAAGACCGTTGGAAATATGTGTTTTCCGGTGGTTTTAGGCGACCCCTGTGAAAGGGTCATCCGACCCCCAGAGGGTTCGCGACCCACAGATTGAGAACTGTTGCCTTAAACCAAAACCAGCCCCCAAATCCCTCTTAAAACAGAATAAGAGCTTAACTTAAAGAGTGAAAACAGAATCTGCCTGGAAAACTGTGCTCATTGAAGGGTCACACAAATGGAGTCAAGCTGATAACAACCATTCGAAAATGACGTAGAAACCTTCTAGGAAGACTATGAGTCTATTCTCATCTGGGAGGAACACCTGTAAAGGAGGGTGGAAATAGTTGCACAACTCAAAGAATGCCATCCATGTTCCGGAATCGTCATACATGTAGAAACTGTGGAGCTGGCACAGGTTTTGTTTTGCATATTCCCCAAGAACAAGAACAAAATAAAATCTACAAAGAAAGAGAAAAAAAACCCTGAACAGTCTCAGAAATTAAAAAGGATATGCTGAGCAAAAGGTAAAAGATACAGCAAGACATGTCTTGTGCCCAGGGCAGAGAATGAAATACTGCGCCAGTTCCATTCTGAGAGGTGTATTGTGAAGTGAAATTTCCTTCTTCATTCCCACCCCTCCATCTCTCTGCTATCCAGTCTTATCTTTTGATATATCATATTTTTTCTTTGTTCCCTTGCTTCTAGCTGACATAAATGCCCTGTTATTAACAAATGTGCCCTCTGGAATCACCAATAGTCAATGTGTTTAAGAATAGCCTTAGAAAGGAATCAGCTCCTGAGACTTCGGGGCATGTACCTTTGAATCTCTACGCTTGTGCTGTCCTGAAAATAAAGGTTCAAACAGCTCCTTTCACAAATTTTTGGAATCTCAAAGCTAAACTAGACGGACTGCATTTAAAACTCAACTTCCTGTCCAGGCATTATAATAATCCTCATTCTGATAGTCTTAGCAGAGAATTAAATGGCCTTCCCTGTATCTGGAATTCCCAGATATTCACATAGGAGTTGCAAAGACACTGAAAACAAGAAGGGCAGTGCCACCCGTGGGGAAGACAAACCCCTTGGCACCGCGTTCACCAGTGTCTTTTGTAAAGTGATGAACAAGGGCCCGGGAAGAAAGAACAGCTTCTTAAAAGTGGCAACAGCACAGCACGGAAAGGTACTGAGATGAGATGGTCCAGTGTTGGTGAATATTTAACACTAGTGGAGAAGAACCCTTACATGGCATCTTAACTTCCTTTCCCATATTGTCAAGCTAATACAGGGATGCAGTAGACCATCTTGCCCACGAGTGGTATAAAAACAGCACGGGGAATTTATAATAAAAGACCAAGGAAATGGGGAAGAAAAAAGGAGCTGAGACAACAAGGACACGACAGAGAACCATTAAACAAGCATCATGCCTCTGGCTTATCTCCTTTGCACACTGAGCTCCCGGAGGCTTCCCACAGAGCTCAACACAGTGAAGATTGACACAGACAGAGTTTGGCTTGTCACCTCTCTAGCAGGAAGATGTTGAAGGAGAGGGTCTAATACACGGAGCCAGCCAATTTCTAGTGGTGAATCAGGATGCTGATTTTTTTTCCCAGGCATCATCTACAGGCGTGATCATCCAATTTAGGACGAGAGCTTAAACTACTCTGGGCAAGACAAAATTGGAGGAGAGTGGATTGGTGGTGAGTTCATGTAAGTCTATTTTTATGGGAAAAAACCACCAGAGAGTAGTTTGAACTGAAATCAGAGTATAAATGTTTAAATTAAGCTTTTAAAAATCAGAATATAGACAGATATATATGTATATGACAGAAAGGGACCCAACAGAAGAGAGTCCTTTCTTATAAGAATATATTAAAAATATGACTGTGTATTAAGCACCACAATCATACCTTTAGCTTTTTCTTCAAAATTAGAGGCATAGTTTCTTGAAGTCTCCTTTGTAAAACACAACCATACCCTTCTGGAAGGTTAAAAGAAGAGTGAAATGAAAAGGGGAACAATATAGAGAATTTGCAGTAAGACTAGGCACACGTGTTATACTGACCCTCTACATCAAAGATACAAGATGCCTAACAAATACAGATGATAATCCTGGAGCTCTGAGCTTTAAAGGAAAGGTGTGTTGAATATAAACTAGGAGCCGAAACTGAACAAAAGTGGTGGAATAGGAGACAGCTGGATAAAGTTCCAGCTAGTCTGATGCAACATGAACATCTAGGATTTTTGCAAGCAGCATTCTATGCAGACAGCAGCCTGGCCACAATGGTGTCTGGAGACAAGAAAGGTAGGATCCTTCTTAGTTCTTCACACCCTGGTGACACCACCTCCTGCACAACCTTTTCTCTGCCTGAGGTGGAGAGAACCAAGCTCTCATGCATCAGGCACTGGGTGGATCATGCCTGAGCTTGGAAGCTCTCTTTCAAGCATCATACAAGCAGAACACTCAATGCTACTCTAACCCTTCCTGTCTTTATTGCCTGAAAAAATTCCTTCTCAGAACAAGCACCCTGGTCTCAGGCATCATGTTAGCTGGCAGGAGTATAAATCCATTTTCCTCTCCAGACCTGTTCAGCATGTGTGTGTTTATCCAGGTATCTACTCATTGATCACCACTATGGGAGTGTTGTACATCCAATAGTCTTTGTTCATCTGCCTTCAACTCTAGAGCATCTCTCAGTGTCTTCCCCTTCCTAACCCCCTTTGTAGACATAACCAAACCCCTTGAGGGAATGAGTCACTGGACCCTGAGAGCTCAGGACTCGCGTCTTGGAGGACATCAAGGTCAGTTTGCATAATAGTTCATAAAGAAAATTCTCTAGTTTGGTAAGTAGTGATCATGGTTTTAAGTTACTAAACATTGTTTTTTTAGTAAACATTGTTTTAAGGTACAACTATTTGTCTCTCTATGTCCAGAGGAAGGAAGAATGTTGAAAATTATAGACATATGGAAACTATTCGTATAGTGGACTAATGGACCAGGCAAATATCAATCTCCACAACCCTGAGTCCAGAAGAACTAGCCAGGATCTGGTTCCTGAGCACTGCTAACTTCTCTGGAAGGCATTACATTAGCAGGTCCTAGGTAGAGTGTGAAGAAAATGTGAGACATACCAGGCAAAACGATAAGATAGAGACTTGAGGAATGCCACCCCCACCCCCACCCCACATATATACTACGGCCCCACTTTTCAGGTTTAAATCTGACCTCACCCTCTTTCAGCCAAACAAAAGTCTGATCAATGAGAGAAAGACCCTCAATGAGATGGATTCACACAATGGCTGCGACAAGGGGCTCAGACATGACAGCAATCATCAAGACTGGGCATTATACTCTGTTTTGTACATAGGATAGCTATGGGTCAGAATGGACTGGACTTATGGAACCTAAAAACAGCAACATTAGCAGTGACAGCAATATAAGGTGGACAAAAGCACGAGAGAGGTATGCATCTATTAGAATAATCAACTATGCAACATCAAAAGACAACATTTTCCCATGTGTACAGCTCAGAAGGGAGAAAGGGCTAGGGAAGAAGCATAAAGAGACATGATAAACACAGAGGGGGAGTGGGAAGAGTTATATTGTCAGAATTGCAATGTACAGGAATTGTTTAATGAAAAACCAGTTTACCTCTATAAACTGAAGTCAACTAGCTCTAGGTCGAGTCATTTCTTTGTTTATTATGTTAACCACTTATGATATTACCCATTGACTATGTAATATGTTTGCTGCACGACACATATGGATGTTGTGATGGGTAGGTTTGTTATGCCAACATAGCCACAGAAGATTGGTGGGTCTGTTGTGATGGCACAGCCAATGAACACACGGGATGAATTGAAGGGCAGAGATAGGAAGGGCTCGGCGAGCCCCGCCCTCTCTCTTGCTTCCGGATCTTCAGACCAGAGAGCTGCCTTGTTCGTCCTGTGCCTCGACCTCCAAGCAACACTACCCATGGGACACCTAATCATGGACTGTGTTGCTGTGAGTTGAGGTTCCTCCAAGCCCTACTTCGCCACGCTCCTGGTATATACATCTCTTGAGCTGGGGACTGTCGGACTCTGTCATCTGGCTAACTGTTGGCGACCTGCTCTGCTGTTTGCTGCCTGTGACCAGATAGCCTAGATTGCTCTACAGAGGACCACTCAGCGGCCCTCAAGACTTGAAGGACTGCCAGTCTTCTAGTTGCCTCATGCAAGTGAGTTGCACCGAGCAATCTGTAATGCTTTATAGATAGTTAACTGTTTCTTTCTTATCTTATATACCTTTCTCTCTATATAAATATATAAAAAGAATTACTAGTCTCCTGAATTTTATTTCTGTAAGAGAACTCTGCCTGACGTAGATGCCTTTTGAAAGAGCGTAAGCCCCATTATGTACCCATTGAAAAATACACTCACTCCCTTGGTTCTCACCTAGGGGCCAGGAGTCCCTTTGCCCTGCTGTCTGTCTGCCTCTATTATTTTCCCCAATTGCAAAGATGCTCCTGAAGACACATTTGAGTGGTGGGGACCCCTCACTTCAACAAGCAATTCAAATCCCCCACACAACATCTCTATTTCCAACTCAGGAAAGTAAGTCAATGAAACTGCCAAGGTGGGAGAGAAATAAACTAAAGCAGCATCCACTTTTTGAAAATGCCGAATAGAAGACCTCCAAGGCTGCTCAGATGCAGTGTTACAGCTATTTGTAGGTTCAGCCTATGACAACTAAAGATAACTTTCTAGTTCCTAGAAAACCCTAAATATTAAATACTTGTACCAAACAAATGTCAGATGCCCAGAAGAAAGTGGGTGGAGAAAGTACTCAAATCTGCATTTCTTCTGTTATCCCTGGGAAGTGCTGATTTTCATCAGGTCTTTTCAATAGTGGCTGCTCAGTTGTTTTCATAATCTTCATAATCATAATCTACAAGTCTGTATGTCTATGGAATCAGAATTGGAGATGCCAGTAGTTATACATGGAAAAACTAAGAAAAATTTAGCTTAACCTATAAAACAGGAGAGAGAAATGTCTTTTTTTTTGCCTCAAACTCCTAAGCAAGGCTTTGTACAATTAATACCACACCTTGTTCTGTTCCCTGAGGCTGTGCCAAAAAAGAATGTCTGGGTACTAAGTAGAAATGGAAGTGGGGGAAAGGCCATACATTCAAAAACAAATCAAATGGAACCATTGCCACTGTGATCACACAAACTTCACTTTAGAAAGGAAAGGAAGATTAAATTTAAACAGAAAGATCTTCTGTGGATTTTTAACTCACTCTATGTACAAAGGAACTGAGGACATGATTATCTCAAGTTCATGTAGTAATTAGGTCTGGGATGTTAGCTTCCATTTCTGATTTCATCTCCAATTGGTTGAATAATTTTGTCACATTCCTGGGATTATTTGTGCATTAACCTCTCCATCATTTTAAAACACTTCTAAAAGCCTCACTTCATCTCTTTAACAAATATATCTGGCACAATCAAATTGTACCAAGTCTCATACTAGGTGTGGGTGATCCAGTGGAGAAGGGTCATTGGAGATACAGGCAAGAGTGCAAGAGTCTATGTTCCAACACGAAGATAATTGTAGGGATTTGCTGGTCAAAAGTGTCAAATGCTCTCCTATGTTAAAGCTAATTTCCCGATATAATGTAAATCATTCTCTTACTTCTTTACATAGTAATAAGAACTTGGGCTTAATAGGAGTTACAGTTGGTCTTCATTATTCCCAGATTCATATTTATGACTTTGCCTACTTGCTATACTCAATTAGTAGCCCCCAAAGCAATGCTCAGGGCACTTTTCACAGTCATTAGCAGACACGCACAGAGTGGCAAACACTTGAGATTTTGCCATCCCCTCAAAGTTCCCAGTTGGGGTGAAAGAAGGTCAGACTCTGCCTTGTTTCAGCACTTATACTGCAAACAAACTGGCTTTGGGTGGTCTTTTTAGTGCATTTTTTGTGTTCTGCATTTTTGTGTCTTTGGTTGGTGATTTTACTGTTTGAAATGGCCCCCAAGCACAAAGCTGAATTGTTGTCTAGGGCTCATAAGTACCAGAAAGTCTCATTAAGAAGGTAGATGTATTACATTCCATCCATGAATTATAGTGCTGTTAGTCATGAGGTAAAAGTGATCATATCTGAGTCTCAGGTATACAATATTGGCAATACTACCATCTTCTATTTGTTTCTACTGGTGTTAGAGCCAGGAAGGGCTGCTAGGATATAAGATTTTTTTCCCACATATCTTATGGCATCCCTTTTCTGAAATTGCTCTGATCATTCCAGTTTATATTGAATCCTCTTCCTTTTTTTGTTCAGCATTTACCTTAATCACTTAGTACAAGTACAGCAGAAATACTGTACTTGGATGCTTTTCACTCACCCACTGCCAATGACCCATTCCAACTAATAATGACCCCACAGAACAGAGGAGAGCTATCCCCTGGGATTTCCAAGACTTTGAATCTTTATAGGAGAAGATAGCCTCATTTTTCTCCCTTGGAGCAGCTAGTAGTTTTGAGCTGCTGGTGTTGCAGTTAGAAGCCCAATGTGTCACCTGCTATGCCACTAGGGTGCCCAGGGGGCTTTAGCAAATAGAAGTTTAGGAGACTACAAGTCCACATTCAGGGTGGTCACTGTGAGGAGGCACTGTTTTTGTTTTGTTTTCTGTTGGCTCTAGGAAAGGACTTTGTCTCCTTTCAGTATCTGTAGTCTTAGCCTAAAGCTTCCCCTGATTTTAAGGGACCCTATGTCCAAAGGATATACTCTTCTTTCTTGACAATAGTAGGTTCTTCCTCTCTGTGTGCTGCTCTCCTTTTTTAATCTCTTGTGAGATAAAAGGTAATATAGGCCACATCGCATAGGTAGTCTTCTTGTATTACATGAAGGCTATGACTTGATTAAGGCTGTTGAGTCCCACCCTAATCCTTTTACAACCGATTGACCTATCCTATCCAAGCATACAATGGGAATGATAGCATAAATGCCAAGTTTTGTCATTAGAGAACTGCCAAGCCAGTGAGAATCATGGTTCAACTAAGCTGACATATATGTTTCTGGGAGCAAAGGGGACACAATTCAGTTCAATCCATTACAGCATCTATTAAATTGTTGATAACTTTAAAGAGTTCTCATTGTTTCATGTATCCTCAAATTGAATGCAAGTAACTTGAGTACTAGCACCAAGGCAGTCCACAAGGTTAAGAAAAGTGATGACAATGCATTAGGTTCTCAGTGTATGGCTCAATGACTGATGACTGTTTTGTTAGTTGTTATAGTGCTACTTAGGTACAGTGGGGAGCAGAGATAATAGCCATCAGTTTATTATGAAGCCTGCTCATTCTGAGCCAACTTCCTTGAAATACTGAAGTTGCCCTCACTAGATTCCCTTAAGCAGCTACATTGCTACACATAACTATGCTTGTGAGAAGAGCTTAGGGATAATCTTTTTAAAATAAAATTTTTTATTGGGGACTTGTAAAACTCTTACATACATTCATTATGTCAAGTATATTTTTGCATTTGTTGTCATCATCATTTTCAAACATTTTCTTTCTACATGAGCCCTTGGTACCAGCTTCTCATTTCCCCCTTCCCCCACGAATGCTTGATAATTTATAAATTATTATTTTCTCATGTCTTATACTGACCAATGTCTCCATTCAGACACTTTTCTGTTGTCCATCCCTCAGGGACAGTATTATATGTAGATCATTGTGATCGGTTCCTGCTTTCTTACCCCCCCCCCCAACCTTTTTCTTACTCTCCTGGTATCACTACTCTCATTATTGGTCCCGAGGAGTTTATCTGTCCTGGATTTTCTGTGTTTCCAGCTCTTATCTTTACAAGTGCACATCCTCTGGTGTAGCCAGATTTGTAAGGCAGAATTGGAATCATGATAGTGTCAGGGGGGTGGGGGTAGAAGAAGCATTAAAGAACCAGAGGAAAGTTTCATGTTTCTTCAGTGCAGTGTAGCACCCTGACTGGCTCATTTCCTCCTGAGACCCTTCTGTAAGGGGTTGTCCAGTTTCCTAAAAATGGGCTTTGTGTCTCTGCTTTATACTCCCCCTCATTCATTTGATTTTTTTTTTGTTCTTTGATGCTTAATACCTGAAATCCTATTGGCATCTCATGATCACACAGGATGATGTGCTTCTTCCATGTGGACTTTGTTGCTTCTCAACTAGATGGCGGCTTGATTATCTTCAGATGCTACATCTTTTGATAGCCAGGCACCATCAGTTTTCTTTGCCACATTTACTTATGCACCTGCTTTGTCTTCAGTGATTGTGTCAGAAAAGTGAGCTTCATGGAATATCAGGTTAATAAAAGAGTGTTCTTGCATTGAGGGAGTACTTGAATAGAGGTTCAAAGTTTATCTGCCACCTTAATACTAAACCTATAAATACATGTACATAGATCTATTTCCCCATCATCATATATAAATATATTTACATATGTGCATGCCTATATTTAGACATCGCTAAATATCCTTTGCCTCCTAGTTCTTTCCTCTATTTCTTCAGGACAATATTAATGAGGTTTCACCAGTCTCAATGGACAATCATTAAAACACACACACACACACACACACATGAACAACATAAAGCAATTATCTTTGTGTAATGGGAGAAAAATTGTTAAAATTATAAATAAATTAACTATAGAATTTATGTCAATAAGGAGAATACCCAGATTGCCACATATTTCCATTTAAGAGAAAGAAATCTACTATGTAAATGGCTAAAGTTCAAATGAACCAGATTTCTCTTTGAGAATCCCAAAGTCCAATCCAGTTAGAATATTGATAGCTGGAAGATTAATTCTAGAACTACAAAGGAATCATAGCCATTGGGTCTTTCTTCTGCTTTGTAAATTAGCACAAGGAAGTGATTTCAACACTGTTTAAAACCTATGGGGTGTGTCCTGCCTGCCCTCCCCCAGCAAGGCAACCTGGCCTATCTTCAGAGTCAGACAATTTGTGTAGAGAAAAAACCCCGAACTCACTGCCATTGAATTGATGCTGACTCATTGCCACCCTGCAGCATAGGGCAGAATTTCCCCTGCAGGTTCCTGAGACTGTGACTCTCTAAGGTGGTAAACAGCTTCATCTTTCTTCTGTGGAGCGACTGGTGGTTTCAAACTATGGACCTTGCAGATCACAGTTGAACGCATGACCCTTAGATCACACTCCTTATCCTAGAAAAGTGAGTGCAAATAATTGCAAGCATTTAGGACTGTGTTAATCTGGGTAAAATAGAGAAACAAAATTTATAGACACTGACACATGTATAAGAAAGAGCTTTATATACAAGAGCAATTGATATTGAGAAAACATCACGCCCCAGTCCAGATCTAGTTCATAAGTCCGATATTAACGCATATGTCTGATACCAATGTATAAAGCTCTCTTCAGACTCAAGAAACACATGCAATGACTTCTAACGCAGGAAGATCACAGGCCAATGGGTGGGAAGTCTAGTGGATCCAGTAGCAGTGGAAGCAACTTAGCGCTGGCAGGGGTCTCCAAGTTTCCCTTCATGCTCAGGGCACTAGCATAGCTCCATGTGTCCTGTCAGCTGCAATATCTCCGAGAGAGTGAGTCTATGTCCTGACTCCAGTGAACTATTTATCAACTTAGTGCGTCTAAATCATCAGGTTATGACCTGATTGACAGGCTAGACTCCACCCCTTCACTCTTAATACTCTCAAATTACAACAGATTATGTAACTATCACATTCACACCTGACACAAACACATCATTTATTTTATGTCAGTGTGCTCAAATTCTGATCTAATCTTATATCTGCAATCTCTCCTTTGACCTCTTTAGGTCTCCATTTGGACAAGTTCTTAATGGTGCTTAAACCTCATCTTCCCCTTTAATTTCTCAACCTTTGTTGGGTCCCATGATCAACATAGTTCTTGTCACATGGCTGGTACACACTCTTAAAAGACACACTACATTTTGGAATTCATGTTCAAGACTCAGATGGTGGTCTGTGAGTCCAGTGATTCAGATACTTGGAAGCCACTTACAAATGAATAAACAGAAATGAGAGAACTGACCACAGTTTTGAGGGGCCCTGGTAACATGACAGTTGAACACTCAGCTACTAGCTGAAAAATTGGTGATTCAAGTCCATTCAGCGGTTCTGCGGGAGAAATCCTGGGTGACCCGCTTCCATAAGGACGAAAGCAAAAGAACCCAAACACTTAGGAAGCAATACTCCTCTAGCGCACCAACACTGCCAACCAAATCCTCAGTTGCTGTGGAATACGGGGCACGTGGCGGGCAGCTGAAACTAAGCAAAGCCATTTTCACTGATAGTCACTTACTTTCTACAATTTATACCAGAGGAGAGAAGCTCCAGGGAATACCTGATGTCTGGTCCAGTCAGGACTCAAACACCTGGATGCATGTGATGGCATGGAAGAAAAGGGGACAGAGTAGCCACCTGAGTCAGTTTTCAGGGGGAGAAGGCAAAGCAGTAGAGGAAGATGGCACCATGAGGAAAAAAAAAAGCCAAATGAGTGTGAACCCGAGTCAGAAACAAGTGCAGGGAATAGGAAGACAGCC
Source organism: Nesogale talazaci (assembly GCA_004026705.1). NCBI lineage: Eukaryota > Metazoa > Chordata > Mammalia > Afrosoricida > Tenrecidae > Nesogale > Nesogale talazaci. The sequence goes on along the minus strand of PVJH01001398.1, from coordinate 10,417 downwards.
ATGGTTCGGGCTCAAGCTCACAGTAGAGAGTGACTTCTCCAACTCACTTGCTCCATGTGTGTGCACCAGAGAGAGAAACACAATAAGAGATGAGAGAGCTGTGGTATGCTCGGGCTTGAGCACTCCTGCGGTCGTTTCTCTTAACTGAACATAATTCAGAGGGAAAAAGACTCTTCTTTTTGTCAAGGCTTGCCAAGTTGTCAAGGCCTGTGTAGGATGAGATGGGGCTATAGTTACAGGCTAGAGGCCATGGGGACAATCAAGGTCGGCAACTGAGTGACAGCTTCGAGCCCGGGAGGCCAAAGAACTGTAATGATCTGTGGGCCTGTGTGAGAGAGCATTTGGAGCCTCTCAGGAAGATAATGGGATGAAAGCGGAAAGGAGAAGGGGATGGAGGGGAAGTTTTGAAAATTCCTGGGAACTTGATGGGGAAGGGAGTTTCAAATACAGTGGGACATTATTCTTGTTGAGCGCCTTGCACTGTGATATTGAGTGTTGCTGGGATGCCGGTGAGATGTCCAGTAGCAGCAGGGTCACTCAGGGTTTTAGTGGAACTTCTAGACTAAAACAGAGAGGAAGAAGGGCCTGTCTACTTTCAAAGGTTACCCAATGAAGCACATAGGAATCACTTAGGAATACTGTCCCACATTCTGCTGAAGGGACCCCTCTCCACCCCCACCCCACCCCCACCCCAGGTTGAAGGGCACTGAAAGTATACAGTGGCAACAATAATGGTCTCGGCATCGATGATGGGGAAGATGACATGAGTCCAGGCAATATTTTATTCTGTTGCACATGGGACTGCTGAGTCAGAGTCGGTTCAACATCAAGTAACAACAGTACGCTTTCTCATCTCCAACTGCAGCCTCAGGATCTTTAAGTCATACCAGAGTCCCAAATAGTTGAGTTCCTTTTTAAGGGCATTAGGAGTTTTCTGATCTCCCAGAACCAATTTTGCTACCCTGCTCCTGCCCTAATAATCAGAGGTCAATGACCTGGGTACTTTTAGGAACTTGATTGTCTACTGTTAAAGAGACATGAATTCTCACCCATGGAAATTGGGAGCAGTTCATAACATTGGCCTCTTCATCCTCTCATGGATGCTACCTCTCCTGCTGTCTACAAAGCCTCCTCTTCAACGGGACAATGGCAAAGACAATGGGAAGGCTTCACTGCACATCGCCTCCAGGTGAGCCGTGTATCAGACGTCGTCAAATGACACCTTCCCGATCCTTTACTGTGTTCTGTATTCTAAGGTTTACTCTAAGCAAACCTTACTAACGTGATTGGCTTGTGTTTTCAATCGTCCCAGACATGTCTCTGGTTTCCACTGTCACCCTGCCAGTTTGAAATCTGCCTCCTTCTGGGGTGAAGATGGGCTGGCCCGGTCCTTGGGAGGGAGCCCAATGAGTAACTGCTCAGGGATTTGTGTGCCAAGTCCCCACCACTGCACACCCTTGTCCTCCACAGTCTCTCTCAGGGCCCAACTCCAGCCCCAACTGAGCTTCTCACCCATGACTGGCGCCCTTAGGAATGTGCCTGTGAAAGCAATAACATTTCAAGTGCGGAGGGGCAAAGTCATTGCTTCTTTCTTTCTTTTTTTCTTTCTTTCCTTCTTCCTCTTTTTCTCCTCACCTCTCTCCTTTTCCTTTCCTGCCTCTCTTCCTTCTTTCTTTCCCCCCGCTCCCACCCCTTCTTTCTCTGCTTAATAGTAAGAGGACCATCCAGTCTGGCTGAATTACACAATTGGCAGTAGCATAACGCTGAGTACCACCTCTAAATACTATAAGCCTATGTGACAGGCCTGGGCTTTTCCAGGAAAAAAAGGAACAAAGCATCTTGTGGAGACATTAAAGGCCTAGAAGGCCTGTTTGATTGTTTGTTTGCTTAATGGATGAATTTGACTTTCTCAAGTTGTTGGAGTAGGCTAATGAGGGAAATGTTTGGGGAAAGGTGACTTGTCATCCCAGGTTCTCAAGGACACTTAACTGACGTAACTCTCTGTCAGGCTGCATCATGAGAGCCACTCTCACCTGCCTGAAATCGCTACGTTCAAGTTCAGTGCCGTTGCCTGTATCTACGTGTAGTGAAAGGATGTCTTGAAACGGAACAGCCCACTGGGAAGGTGAGAAAAGAATAGGCGGCAAGTTATTTTCCACTGGGTGTGGGACTTGAAACAAGTTGAAATCCCTCAGAGTTCCCTTCTAAACTGTGTGAGTCCACCACAAGCTTAAGGAGCCCTGGGGGGCATTGAGGGTTCCCCATGGAGCTGTTTCAAATCATCAGCTGTTTCCAAGGAGAAAGATGATGCTTCCTAACTCTAATAAAAAGTTACAGTCCCAAAACCCTCAGGGGGCAGTTCTGCTCTTCCCCTAGGATTGCTGTCAGTCAGCGTTGACTCAGCGGCAGGGAAAGCTTTGGCACGGTCAGCTGCAGACATTGGTAAGGATAGTTCCCATCGAATTGGCGCCAACCCCTCCCACCTGATGTATAACCGAGCAAAACGTTGCCTAGCCCCATGCCATCTTTCTGAGGATGGGTGTGTTTACACCCATTGTCGGTCAACAGTGGGGTGCCAGTATTTCTCACTGAAGGATTCCAGACCGTGGGAATAACTGGGAATCTTGTGTATTTCTTGAAGAAGGTAAGCGGTTCCCCGCTGGGACCCAAATATTATCTTTTTATTTTGCTTGTGTTTCTCAGGACATGTGTTTAGAAGGCTAGTAAGAAGCTGAGTGTGCTGTTTTCCCCACCTCCAAGGGCTTCCCCCAGGAGGCCTTTGTTGAGGCCTTTGCATTCTGAGTCAACCAAGTGCCCAAAAGACTACTTTGCTTTCCCACCGTTTCCCACCAGAAGCCTATAAATTCAGAGGGCTGGGTGCCAAGTAGCCCTGGTGTTGGCTACCTTCTGAAGGTGGGATCCTGGGCAGCACTGCCACATGCATGAGGAACTCCCCCGCACATGTGGCATCAACAGCTGGTGCTGGGTAAGATCAGCAGAATGGACGATCAGCAGAATGTGCCTCGGCTCGCCTTGGCCACAGATGAGTCTGCCCAGTTGCTTGGGGATCTGGTTCCTGCCACTCCCCAAACAGTCACCGCAGCAGTGCAACTGAGGACACACGGAAGCGCAAGATCAGCCTGTTCTGTGGGTGGATGAAAAGGCTCTTGTCTCTATCCTTGTCTGGGGAGAGGGATATGCCATTGAGCGGTCACCATTTGTGCTGCTGACTTTAATATGGCAGATCAGTGGCCAAAGTTTCTTCAGTTCTTTACCGCTTGGTGTGTCCATATTTTGCATCCCCTCCTACAAATGCATAGCTTTTAATTCCTCTGTCCGTGTAATCGCTTTTAACCAATGGAATGTGATGCAAAGGGGAGTGTTCTAGTTCTAAGCCTCAGCCTCAAGAGACCTGAAGCGCTTCCCCGTCCTTATCTTGGACCTCCATGATTACCATATGACCCAGCTTGGACAGCTAGAAGATAGAAACAATAGCCCGTCTCCCTGTCGGACTAGCTGACTGCCAGATAGAGGAGTGAGGCCCTGGTTCATAGTCCAGGTAGACTAGAGAAAAAATTGATAGAAACTCTTATGTGTATAAGAAAGAGATTTTTATATATAGGAGCAATTGAGATAGCATCCCAGTCCAGTCCAGATCAAGTCCATCACTCTGATATTAGCCCATATGTCTGACAGACTCACGAAACACATGCAATGACGCGGAATATAGAAGACCCCAGGCCAGTGGGTGGAAAGTCTTTGGCGCCAGTGGCGTTGCAGACATCGTTGCAGTCTCTACATGGCTTCTTGGCACCCAGCGCTGCATCAGGATCGATCCATGTGGCTTCACCTCAAGGGCTCACAGGTAATGACCCTTGTCAGTTGAGAGTCTCTAAGGGAGTGAGCCGAGAGAGATGGGGTCTCTGCCTCCTAGAAAGATTTACCACATTTCCCAGAAATCTCAGGAGACGGTCTCATGGGCTATTTGCTGATTGATAGGCTAGACACCATCCCTATACTCTTAATCCTCAAACTGACACCAAATTAGGGGACTGCCACAAGGTCCTTTTAGAACAAGCAGAGTCCTGGTGGCATACTGGGTGACACATAGGGTCTCCTACCTCACGGGGTTCAAAATTACCAACAGTCATAAGGGAGAAGGACAAGACTTTCGACTCCTGTCAAGAGTTAGTCTCAGAAACCCACAGAGGCAGTTCCGCCCTGTCCTGTAGGATTACTCTGCGTCAGAATCAACTTGATATCTATGAAGTCAACCCATTAATTAACCGCAGTGACTCACAGCAAGTTAATCAAACCTGAAGCAAATCAACAGAACCGCTCAACTGACCCACAGAATGGTGACTAACAATAAAGGTTATTGTTGCAATCACTAAGTTTTGGGTGACCTGTTACAGGATAATAAACAACTGATATACAAACTTATTTAAGGGAAAGAATACATAATGGCATTACAAATTTGGCTAATAATAATCTTTAGGCCTTCTAATAATCAGTTGGTACACCGATATTGATTGAATACCTTCTTGGAATTTCAATCTGATAGAAGAAAACCCACAAAAAGGTATATGAATAAATAATAAGAAAATGACCAGCCATAATCCATATATAAACCATGGAAAGGACGATGAGATAGAGATTTTGCGTCCAGGGAAGTTCCATCGTGAGGAAGCAACATTAAAATGGTATGTGAAGGGGATTCTAAGCAGAGGGAATAGTAAGTTCAAAGGCCCTGGGTCTGCAAACTGGCAAGCATACAAAAAGAAAGAAGAGAGATAAAGTAGCATATTCATTATCAAAAGGACATTCCAAAATAATCAATCTTCAATGCTGTCTGTGATGGGATTATATCTAATCTTAAAGGAGAGTGGATCAATACAACTACTATTCAAATATATGAACCAACTGCAAAATCTAGTGATGAAGACATTAAAGAATTCTACCAACAACTTCAGTTGGGAATTGGTCAAACATGCAATCAAGATGAACTGACAATTACTGGTGATCAGAATGCAAAGAGGAAGGAATAGTAGTTGAAAAAATATGGACTTGGTGATAGAAATTAAGCTGGAAATCACTTGATAGATTTTTGCAAAACCAACAACTTGTTCATAATAACACTTTTTTTCAACAACACAAAAAGCAAACATGCATATGGACTTCTCCAGATGGATACACAGAAATAAAATTGACTACATTTTGGGAAGAGCCACAAAAGAAGCTCAGAATCTGCAGCTAAAACTAGACCAGGGGCTAACTGTGAAAGCGACCATCAATTGCTCAGAATAAAGCTGAAAAAAATTAAAACAAAGCCCACAAGAGCCAAAATAATACATTGAACCTATTTCACTTGAATTTAGTGAAAATCTCAAGACAGATTTGATGTATTAATCACTAATGACAGAAGACCTGATGAACTGTGGGAAGACTTTAAGAACATCATTCATGAAGAAAGTAAAAAGTCATAAAAAAGATAGTAAAGAAAGAAAGGATCAAAGGAGATGTTAGAAGAGACTCTGAAACTGGCTCTTCATTGTAGAGTAACTAAGACAAAGGGGGAAAAATGTTGAATTCCAAGAGCTGAACAGAAAATTTCAAAGGAGAGCCCTAGAAGACAAATGAAAAATATTATAAGGAAATGTGAAATGACCTAGAGTTAGAAAATCAAAAAGGAAGAACACACTCAGCATATTATAAATTGGAAAAAAACTAAAAAAATTCAAGACTTGAGCTGCAATCTTGAAAGATCTATGGTGAAAATATTGAGTGATAGGCTGAGCCCCGGTAGCGTAGTGTTTGTGCACGGGACAGCGACCCACTGGGTTGGAGGTTCAATTCCAGCTCCATGGGAGCAAAGGCTGGGCCTCTTAGTCCTACCACCAGAGGGCAGTGATGTCCCCCAAAAATAAAAAAAAAAACCTGAGTGATATAGGAAGCAGCAGAAGATGGAATGAATACAGAGTCACAAAACTAGTCAATATTGCAGCATCTCTACTGAAGAAAGAATTCCAAGCTGCACTGAAAGCATTAGCCAAAAACAAGGCTCCAGGAATTGATGGAATACCAACTGAAATATTTCAACATACTGATGAAGCACTGGAAGCACTTAATCAGCTAGGCCAGAAAATTCGGAAGATAGCCACTTGACCAACTAAAACAGATCCATATTTGTGTCCATTCCGAAGAAAGATAACCTAACAGAATGCTCAAACTACAGAAAAATATGATCAATGTCACACGTAAGTAAAATTTTGCTGATGATCATCCAACAATGATTCTAGATATATATTGACAGGGAACTTCCAGAAATTTAGACCAGATTAAGAAGCGGAAATGGGATAACATCTGTGATGTTAGATGGATCTTGACTGAAAGCAGAGAATACAACAAAGATGTTTACTTGCATTTTCTTGAATATGCCAAGACATTCAACTGCATGTATCACAACAAACTGTAGATTATTTCGAGAAGAATGGGAATTCCCAAATCCTTCATTGAATTCACATGGATTTGTACATGGGTTAAGTAAGAGACAGTAGGGCAAATGAAAGTAGGGAATGCTGCATGGTTTAAAATCAGGAAAGGTGTAGACAGGATTGTATCCTTTCACCAAGTTTATTCAATCTATACATTGAGAAAATCATCAGAGAAGTTGGATTGTATGAAGAAAATGTGGTACCAGAATTGGAAGAAGGCTTATTAACAACCTGAAATATTCAGATGATGCAACATTGCTTGCTGAAAGTGAGAAAAAGTTGAAGCACTGACTGATGAAGATCAAGGATTGAAGTCTTAAATATGTATTACACTTCAGTGTGAAGAAGACCATAATCCTCACAACTGGACCAGGGGTCCTTTCCTTAACTTCTTGGACAATGGAAAAAAGGTTGAAGTTGTTAAAGATTTTATCTTATTTGGATCTATAATCAACGCTTGTGTGGCAGCAATAAAGAGATGGATGTGTTGCATTAGGTAAATCTGCTGTATAAGATCTCTGTAGAGTACTGAAAATAAGGATGTTATGCTAAAGATTGAGGTGTCTTCAAGGCCCGATCCAAGCCATCATATTTTTAATTGCCTCAAATAGGTATGAAAGTTTAGCACTGAATAAGGATGACTAAAGAAGCAATCAGTGTCAATGCTTTTGAATTGTGGTGCTGGCAAGGAATATGAGGGAGGACCCACCCTAAAAAAAGCATATCCCCCCCCCCCCAAAGCTATGTTTTTTTCTACAAAATCACCATATCACCTGCAAAGTACTCTCCATTACACTTTGCACACTTGTCAAATATGTAATTCCATACTTGAAAACGTTTTTTCAATCTCATCTCTTTCGATGGCTGACAGCCTCTCCCTCTTTTGTCTTCACCTCTCCTACGTCATCTTTTCATATTCCTCTTCATTCGTGGAAACAAAAAGAAGTCACATGGAGCGAGGTCAGGTGAGTAAGGTGTGTGAGGCAGGAGAGGTATAATGTTTCTTGCCCCAGACTGGTGCACTCAGATGACTGTGTGGGCAGGTGCATTGTTGTGGTGGCAAAACTAGGCCCTCACCTGCCACGTATCAGGCCTTTATTGTCACACTCGGTTTTGCAAGCTTTTCAGAACATCTACATAGAAAGTTTGATTAAGTTAAGTCTGACCTGGTGAAAAGAACTCCAAATGCATTACCAGTTGACATTTTTGTCCATTCAGGAAGCTGATGGACATTCAGAACGAGGTTTGTCATATCAATCAACCTTTCACCTTTCCTTGAAACGAAAAAACTACTCAGGTGTGCACTTGAGTTTTTCCCATAGTATTGTCTTTGTAAGCTGTGTTCAACATCACAACAGTTCTTGTGGCATTTTTCCCAAGCAGGAAACAAAAATTGCATAGCCACCTGTGTTGATCTCTTAAATTGGCCCTCACAACCACCCCCCCCACACACACACACACAAGGTTTGAGGAACACTCAAACTTTGAGTTTTTCACAAAATATTTTTTTTTCCATGAAAAAAATCACTGCGACCAGAAAGCACCGTCCCAGGAGACACCACTGGGTGCACTAACTTAGAGCAAGTTAGAGCCGGATGCTCCACCTATCAGGAAAAACACGTACTATGAACGCTCCACCTGGCAGAGCTTTGTTCCAGTTTTGTTTGGGGAGGTACCCCCCATTGTATTCAAAGTATCACGGATTTCTAAAATGAAACAAGGATCTGTCTTAAAAGAAGAATGGTCAGAGTGCTCCTTAGAGACGAGGATGCCAAGACTTCATCTTATATATTTTGGACATGCTGTCAGGAGAGACCCGTCCTTGGAGAAGGCCATCATGCCTGGTATAGTAGAGGGATAATGGAAGAGAGGAAGGCCCTCACAAGATGCATTGACACAGTGTCTGCAACGACGGGCTCAGGCATAGGAACAGTTGTGAGGATGGACTGCGTGGCGTTTTGTGATGTCCGGCATAGGGGTTGCTGAGTTGTAACCATTTAATTGGCAATTAACAACAACATGTGTTAGACACAGAGTCACCAGGACTCACAACATCGGGTAGGAGAGTTAATGGAGAAAGAGGAGGTTGAGCCCCAGTGGTGTAAGTGGTTGAATGCAGAACTGCGGTCTATGGGCTTGGCAGTTCAAATCCAGCGGCGGCTCTCAGGAGCGGCACTGGTTAGCGCCCACGACTACCAGAGACAGTGATGCCCACAAAAACAAAAAAAAAAGGAGAAAGAGGATTGAGAGTTAACTGATTGTGTGTGTGTGTGTGTGTGTTTGTAACTGAGTCAACCTCATGGAGGTTGAGTCTGAGTTGCCTATTAGGACAGAGAGACGTGTGGATGACTACATGGGCCTGAGGTTTTGGAAAGGGCTCAGGACCTCAAGAATAGATGTGGGGTTCTTGACATGTAAGTCAAGGACCGGAGGAGGTCAGCTGAGGGCAATGACCCCAGAGCCCAGGACAGAGAACTTGAGCATGCATGTCATCATTTGTGGGTTGAGGCATTGAGAGGGAATTGAGAGGGAACAGTCGGTGAAGTAAGTGGCAGATGAAGAGGAGTGTATGGTTGACACCAGGAGGTTGTGACCAGTATAGTGATTGTTGCTGATTGACCATGAAGAAGGAGGCCATTCCTTCAATCCATTGTGACATAGCCTCCCCCAGAGATGAGTTCACAATCTGGGGCACACAAAGTGTATGTTTGTCTGTGGTTGACTTTGCTATTTATTGTTAATTAAGAGTTCACGCTCTGAAGTTGCTTGTTGATTTTCAGACCTGCTATTCCTATCAGGCTCATCTCAAGATAAAAATAACCCAAAAGAAGAGTAATAAAAAAGATTTCTCTGTACCAAGCTCCACCATCTGACCCTCACATTGACAGATAGGAGGGTGTATTTTCTACATTCCTTACACTGAAGGATCTTGTCTGGTCTTTAGCCGTCAGCAAGGTAGGATGTCCCTGCTGAGGACAGGCCCCTGTCCCTGAGGATGACTGCTCATCTGCTGGCCCCTTCCAACCCTGCAGACCTTAAGCACGCATGTCATCATTGGTGGGTGGAGTCATTGAGAAGGAGCTGCAAGGGCACAGTCAGTGGAGCAAGTGGTGGATGAAGAGGAGCATGTGGTGTCACCAGGAGGTGTGATCGGTTCAGTGAGTGCTGCGATAATGATCAGCATAGTGAATGGAACTGGAACTAGACACACCTTGAACTGTATTAGAGACTTTCGTCTCCCAGCATTTCATCTTCAAGATTTTTTCAGCATTTATTGTTATGGAATTTGGGGGGCTGCTCTATATTCGTTTCACATATCTTCAGTGTCTGTGTGGCTGGAAGCTGGGAGGCGCTTTGTCAACTTAGCCTGAAATGTTGTCTGTGTCTGAAAGTCAAGATTATAATACCAGGCTCTGATAGCTGGGAATTCCCCTGTGATTTTTGTTGACCCCTACAAGTGCATGGCATTTGGCCTGCAAGTCTGACCTGACAGCGTGTGTGTGAATGAGTATACAGCTGGCTCGCCTGTATCCTTCCTCAAAGAAGGGCCTTCAAGAGCCATTCCAAAAGAGCCTAGGCCACCTCACTTGATAAGCAAGAGCACAATTTGGTTTTCCTGAGACATGGTCAGGTATTAGGAGACAGAGAACTTTAATGGTAACCTCATTTGACCAGAACAAAATTATTAGGGGTGTGGGGTTTGGGGGTTGTTCTTGTCTTAATTTTTAAAGGTTTTCATAACGATTTGGAGCTTAGCTCTAAAACCATTCTGTTACCACCTTCTGCTATGAGGAACTCATCTTTGCTTGGCCTGTAAAAGGAAATTATCACAGAAGCAAAATCAGATTTTTGTTGCAGTCAATACACATATTAAATCTGATGCTTTGCAGCTCAATATAAACCTCGACCAACCAGAGATGAGC
>PVJH01001397.1:47500-212075 GCA_004026705.1 Nesogale talazaci | reverse complement strand
AAAAAAGAGAAACCAAATTGTAGCCCAATACTTGTCTCCTCATTGAAATTATTTGCACATTCTAACGCAATGTGGACATTGAATCTTGACTTTACAAGAGATGATATCGTGTCTCCAACCACACCACCCATTTCCAATCTCTCTCCAGCTTTCTATGGCACTGAGACTAAAGTTCAAGCATGCCATGACCCACAATACCCTGTATGCTCAGACTCTGCCTCTCCTCTCCTCCTTCGGTGAGCTGTGGCCTCACAAGTCTCCTTGTGTTATGCACAAAGCATGGAGTATCTCAGTTGCTTCTTGTGTGATCCTCTCCCTGGAATATTTCTCCCCTCCTTCGCCACCTCAAATCCTCTGTCTGCCTTCAGAGGGCACCAGCCATGGCACCTCCTCACAGCGTCCTTTCTTGAGGGGAACGCCTTTGCTGCCTCGAGCTCCTGTATTTACTGGCTCCCTTCAAAGCCCTTGGGGAGCTCTGGGGGTGTGATGGAGGTGAGTTGGGCTGGAGGGTTGGCAGTTTGAAACTCCTGGCAGCTCTGCAAGAGAACGATGAGCTTCCACTCCAGGAAGTAGTGTGTCTCAGAAACCCACAGGGATTTGTCAGCATGGACCAGATGGCGGTGAGATGGTTTGGGCTTCAAAACCCTCACCCCAGTGAATCATGGTTTGTCATTTACAAAGAAATGATCTCTCTTTCTTTATTCATTTGAATGAGTGCCCAGGAAAACTTCAGACATCCCTTTCTAGTGGGATCAACTGATGTCTCATTGAGGCCACAGCACTCTCGTTCTCTGATGACCGTGAGCATTGGTCAAAAACTATGCTTCCATCTTAAATTGTTATTCTTGGTGAGCCCATGGAAGGCTTGATTTGTCTACAAAAGCCCCTCATCCTTATAGGGAGCTGAGAAGGTATAAACTCATCTGACATCCAGGAAGTCTCTGGTTTAGGACTGGTGGGCTTGGAACTGTACTTTTAGCCCACTGCTTTTTGTGAAGGGAAAAAACTTCTCTGAGACAGCCTTGCCTCTTCTGTAGAAGGACTTTAATAACAGGACGTTAAAGGATTGATGAAGGAGGATGTCACTTTGAGGACCCAGCCATGGTATTTTTCAATCTTGTCACATCCATGTAGAAACTGGACAGTGGTATTCACTGTGGAAGACCACAGAAGAATGGTTGCAGTTGAACGAGGGTATTGACAAAGAAGATGAAAAGTGCCATCACTTGCTGGAGGGGCAGATCTGACTTGGAAGAGGTACCTCCAGAGGACTGTATTTTTTGGATGATAAGACACACTCAGTTTTTAGAGCAGGAAAACAACAGAAAATAACCTGAACCAACTGGTACCAGTATACTAAAATATTTATTAAAATAAAGCAAAATACTCCGTCGGAATGAGGATTATGAGACCATGTCTCTTGTACTTTGGACATAGTCTCAGGAGCGACCAGTTCCTGGAAAATGACACCACCTTAGGTAAAGGAGAGGGCCAAGGACCAAGAGATACAACCTCAAGGGGATGGACTGACATGGTGGCTACAATCCTGGGCTCAAACCTGACAACAATGGGAAGGCTGGCTCAGGACCAGGTGGTGTTTCATTCCCGGTGTTTAGGGTCACTGGGCGTTGGAAGCATCTCAAAGACACTCAACAACAATAGCCACAAGTGAACTTCCTTCAGAAGGTTGTTTATAGACCCAAGTCAGATAACAATGATAAGCCTCTTAGTATGTAGTCTGGCCCCGGAAGGTTTTGTAAGCTACTGATGAGTCAGCTCCCAACTCCACAGCGGGGAGAGGGGGGGGGGGCAGATGCAGCAGAAAGAACTCCTACCTGGTCCTGTGCAAACTCCATGTGAGTTCCAGATCAAGGGGGTTTTGACGGCTGACTTTCAGAAGCAGATCTATAGGCCTTTCTTCTTAGTCTGTCTTTGTCTAGAAATTCACTAAAAACTCTCAGCCTCAGGTTAACATCCAACGGTGCACCAACAGAGGTGTGTTTCGCCAGGAATCCTACGTGGCTCTTGCACATGGCCAGGGAGCATTCTACCATGGAACCACCAATGTGTCTGGTCATCACTCCTCACGAATAATCACTGTGATTAGGACCCTTCTTGTCGATGGAGAAGAACACTGAGCCCAAGTGCCCTGCCAGGCTCCTTCCTCCTTGGCAGGCTAGGAAGGAAAGGAGAAGCATGAAGATTTAGCATTGATTGAGTGCTGGCACTGTCCTAGACCCTCTGCTAAGAGTGCCCATACATTGTCCCATAGTCTCTGTAGTCTCCCACTTTCACAGATGAATTTCAGCAAGGTAAAATCACTTGCCATGATCTGGCAGGCAGCAACAGGCTGAGCCAGTTTTGAAAATTGGGTTTTTCACATTCAGGGCCTTTGCCCTTGCTTGTAGACTAGGGGTGGGGACTCAGAGGGGCTTCTGTCCTTCCCCTATCTCACCCCCATGTGCCTAGTTTGCCTCCATTTAGCCCACAGAAGCCAACTGGGACATCTCAAGCCAAGGCCAGGGCAGGAAGTTCTGTCATCTTCTAAGGGGGTGATTAGCAGACTCTGAAAATAACTTCTTTTGCCACAGCAATTGGCCCTACCAGGGGAGAAGGGAAATCGATGTTTTTATTATAAGTGGAGTCAGAGAGGGGTTTAAGGCTTAGTAGGATTTGGTTTAGTATTGTTTTTTAAAGGTTTGAGGTAGAACATGGCTTCTCTTGCCCCAACCCACAGAAAGGAAGTTTATTTTCTGGGTCAGATTAAGCCGTTGGAGTTCTTGGTTTTTCTTTTCATGGGAGAAGGGCAACTGCTGCTTTAGCTGGTTGTCCAGATCCCCTCTTCCCAGCTGATCCAGGCTTTGCAGCTTTTCCAGTCAGGGGATGTGGAGGAGGACTCTGGGCAGAGGAGACACAGCCAGGAAAAGAAGATAGAGAACATGTCAAACAGCTCCAGGGTGGGGAGGAAGAGAACTGAGGTGAGTGTGAGGGTCTTTGGATCCAATGGAGGTGGGGTAGAGATCAAGGGAGTGGTTTAAAGACCACTTATTTGCAGTGGTTCTCAACCTTCCTAATGTCTCAATCCTCATGTTGTGGTGAATCCTAGCCATAAAATTGTTTTTGTTGCTACTTCATAACTGTAATTTTGCTACTGGTATGAATCGTCATGTAAATATCTGATAAACAGGATGTATTTTCATTGTTACAAATTGAACTTCATGAAACATAATGAAAGCACAGTGATTCGTCACAAAACAAGATGTAATTATATATTGTGAAATATTTAAGGGTTTTCCAGTGGTCTTAGGCGACACGGGTGAAAGGGTCCTTCGACGCCAAAGGAGTTGAGAACCTCTGGCTTACTGCCTGATTTGCCTTACTCAACCATGTTGAGTCTATCTGCGCAATGACAGTGTACATGACTGGGGCAGAAGAGAAGTCTGTCCAGAATGAGGTGAAGGGCACGGAACACCAGACTTTGAACTCCAGTCTTACTTACTAAGTGGGCAAGTGACATACTCATATGTAAAATGAGGATTCTATTATTAAGTAAATACCCTTGAGTAATTAGGACCCCTGGAGGGTATTAGTACCTTTAAGGATGTTGACCTAATAATAGAGTCTTGGAGGGACAACTGGAGGGGGAGATGGGCTTTCTACTCCTGTAAACTTTGACACTCTCAGAAACTCACAGAGGCAGTTTTATCCTACCGGTCTGGTTGCGATGAGTCAGCATTGATTCCAGGGCAATGAGTGTGAGTGTCTTGAATGGGGCAAACAGCCACCCTACTCACTGTCACTGCAAGGTTGATGGGTTGAGCCCACCCGGAAGGAGCCCAGAAGAAAGTGATCTACTGCTGAAAACAGAGCCAGCAAAATCCCGTGGAGCACAGTTCTGCTGCAACACACGTTGGGTCGACATGAATCAGCATCTGCTTGATGGCAAGCAGTTAACTAGTAGGTGAGGACCAAATGAAAAGGGGGCTTTGAATCCTGACCGGCACTTTATGGTGCTCAGGAAATACCACTGACTTCATCTCGTGATTACTGTTCGCCTGGCTAAGAAAGTCTGCCTACAGGTAATGATTTCTGAAGGTGGGTAGCTCAGGATCCAATGGAGAAGAGGATCAGATGTTGGGAAGATAGAAAGATGGAGCTAAGAAGTTTGAATGTGAGGAATCAGCTTTTGAGGGAAAGAGATCTAAAAGGCTACGTCATTGAGTACACTCAAGTAGCAAGGGACACACCAGGGGCTCAGAAAGGGAGTAGCACTTGCTCAAGTCTCACAGGGGCAGAACTAAAACCAGAAAGGGTATGGTGAAGGTGAGCTAGTGGACTGTGGGCAGGAAGGCTCCCCACAAAGATCTCCAGATTACAGTCTAGAATCCCTTCAAAAGAATCTGGACGATGTTGCTGGCCTCTTTTTCATTAACATTCAAAAGCATCTGGGCCCTGGAGGACTACTGACACTTGAGTGTGAGCTAACCTGTCAGAAGTTTCTCAATGTAGACACAGGGTTCTGCTGGGTAGGTTACAGGACAGATACACTGTGCAATCAGGAATCAAGTCAGAGCCTGGAATTCTTCTAAATCACCTCCAAAGTGCTTGGGGTAGAAGTTTAAGAGGAAGGCTACATGAACCTTCCTTTACCCGCGCTCCACTCCCATCACTCCCATTCCTAGGGACACCAAATTCATTCCTCTTTACCATGTAGCCAAATCTTTTATAGTGTGGAACTGACTCAGTTGGAGGCAGAGATTTCTCATCTTTCCTGACCACTCGAACCAAAAAAAAAAAAAAAAAGAGCTAAAACAACAAAAAACACTTGATGAGTCATGCTTTCATTCCTGAGATTTGCAAATAGACCCAGTGATAGGGGTGAACCCATTCCCCAAACCATAGCATCTGGATTATATTATTACTGCCTTGGTTTCTTCAGATTGGCCTCCAGTGGGAAGGGTTTTTATTTAAAGAGATGTGAAATGGCTAACCCACGCAAGGAGAGGTATTATTTATATCTCCACAGGGAAAGAGGATACCAGATTTCAAACCAGAGCTCCAAGAAGTAAATGCAACATACTGGCACGAAGCAAGGACCAATAGTAATATCTGAGGGATCGGCCCCAGTCCCAACTATGTGGACAACCTCGCTTCCATGCAGAAGAATTCACTGAGAGGGGAAGAGAGAATGGAACACATTCTGGCCCACCAAGCCCTGAAGATGGTATTCCCCCTCAGGACAGCCAAAGCACAAAGAGGACTATAGGATCAGCCCCATGATGAGACCCAAAGCCCCTGAATGACCCATAGCACTACAAGGGACAACACTGGAGACACAGTGCAGGAGTTGCACCCAATCTGATCTCACCACAGTGTGATGAAACCCTAAAGATATGTAACAGAGCCATTAAGTCCCCAGAAAATACCAAAAATAGACTTTGGGACTAGGGTGTGGCAACACATCAGACTTGACCTAGAAAACACTCAGAAAGGTCAGCAAACAGACTATGAGCTATCTGCAGGCTTCTTTTTTTGTCATTTGTTTTTATGTATTTTTTCTTTTGTTGCTTTGGTTTTTTCTGTCCTGTTTTTTTTTCTTTTTTCTGTTTTTTTTTCCTGTCTTGTTTTTTGTGCATATTTTTATCCCTGGAGCTCGGGGGAAGGGAAAGAAGTAGGTGTTAACAAAGCCAGGGACAAGGGAACAACAAGTGATTGAAAATTGATGGCAAGAAGGGTGTAGGAAGCCTGATAAGACTTGATCAAGGGCAATGTATCCAAGAGGAAATATTGAAAACTAAATGAAGGTTGAACATGATAATGGGACAAGAGGAAAGTAAAGCGAAATAGAGAAAAGAACTAGGAGGCAAAGGGCATTTATAGAGGTTTAAATATAGACATGTGCATATCTAAATATATTTATGTGTGACAATAGGGAAATATCTATGTAAATATATTTATAGGCTTAGTATTAAAGTAGTAGATGGACACTAGGTCTCCCTCAGTGCAAGAACACTTTGTTCTATTAAACTGGCATTCCATGATGCTCACCTTCCTGACATGATCGCTGAAGACAAAGTGGGTGCATAAGCAAATGTGGTGATGAACGATGATGGTGGCTGGCTATCAAAAGATATAGAGTCTAGGGTCTTAAATGTTTGAAGATAAATAAGCAGTCTTCTAGCTGCGAAGCAACACAGCTCACCAGTCTGTATGATCATGACGTGTCCATAGGATCAGGTATCAGGCATCAAAGAATAAATAATCATATCTTTGGGAATGAGGGGGAGTGCACAGTGGAGACCCAAATCCCATCTGTTGGCAATTGGACATCCCCTTACAGAAGGGTTGCTTGGAGGAGACAAGCCAGTCAGAGTACAGTATAGTATCAATGAAACATACAACTTTCCTCTAGTTTTTTAATGCTTCCCCCACCCCACCCTCACCACTATCATGACCCCAATTCTACCATAAAAATCCAGCTAGACCAGAGAATGTATACAGGTATGTATCAGAGCTGGAAACACAGGAAATCCAGGAAACACAAACAACTCAGGACTAATTATGAGAGTAGCAATACCAGTATTTGAAGGGGGAGGTGGAGGAAGAAAGGGGGAACCAATTACAATGATCTACATATAACCCCTTCCCTGTGAGACAGACTACAGAAAAGTGGGTGAAAGGAGATATTGGACAGTGTAAGACATTTAAAAAATAGTTATAAATTATCAAGGTTTGTTGGGGGGTGGGGGGAGAAAATGAGGAGTTTATACCAAATGCTCAGGTAGAAAAAAAGTTTGAGAATGATGATGGCAATAAATGTATAAATATGCTCGACACCATGAATATATGTTTGTGTTGTGATAATACTTGTATGAGTCCCCAATGGAATGATTTTTCAAAAAGTTATGTGCATTGGAACAAAGTGATCTTTCCCAAACCAACTCCTTCCTATGGTATGGAACAAAGGAAGAAAGGAAAAGGTGGCAGGTGATGAATTATGCTAAAAAATGGGATCCATCAATCCATGTAGCTTGACTAACAGTGGCTAGATCTGACTTGGAATCCAGAGGGAGATTGGCTTTTCTGAAAGCACCAAAGAAATGTAAACTTTCTCTCTATTAAATGAAAGAAAATATAGATGAGATAGAGAGAAGTGTATCTATTGGCAAAGACAACTCTATAATGTTTACACAGCTCTTAAGTCCTAAGAAAGGGCTGCTTTCCCATGAGCTGTTCCTTTGGATCATGGGTTTATTCACTGAGTACATATTAAAGCATTAGAACTAATTCCACATCTATTGGTTTCTGGTTTTACACACATGCTCCATGATAGGGTGTTGATGGTTGTCATAGGGTTAATTCTAATTCCTAATGACCCCATTAAGCAGGGTAGAATTGCCCTAATTGGATTCTTTTTTTGTTGGAATTAAAAGAATCAATCATTTTATTGGTGACTATAATAACTCTTATCATAAGCCATCCATACATCCATTGTGTCAAGCACATTTGTACCTATGTTGCCATCATCAATTTCAAAACATTTTCTTTCTACTTGAGTCCTTGGTATCAGCTCATTCACCCCACCTCCACACTCCCTTCCTCATGAACTCTTGATAATTTATAAATTATTTTTTCATGTCTTATACTGACCTATGTCTCCCGTCACCCACTTTTCTGTTGTCCATCCCCATGGGAGGGGATTGTATGTAGATTATTGTGATCAGTTACCCCTTTTCCCCCCACCTTCCTCTACCCCTTCTGGTATCTCTTTTCTTATTATTGCCCCTGAGGTGTCTATCTGTCCTAGATTCCCTCTGTTTCAAGTGCTTATGTGTAAGGGTGTACATGCTCTGATCTAAAAGATTTTGTTAGGTAAAACTGAGGTCATGATAGAGGAGGGAAGGAAGCTTTGAAGAACTAGGAAAAAGTGATATGTTTCATTAGTGCTACACTGCACCATGACTGGCTTGTTTCTTCCTTGTGACACTTTTGTTCTGGGTCTTTGATGCCTGCTACCTGCTCCCATTGACACCTCATGAGCACACGGGCTGGTGTGTTTCTACTATGTGGGCTTTGTTGTTTCTAAGCTAGATGGCCAATTGTTTGTCTTCAAGTCTTTAAACTCCCCGATGCTGTATATTTTTTGATAGCTGGGCACCATCACCTTTTGTCTCCACATTTGCTTATGCACCCAATTTGTCTTCAGTGATCATGTCAAGGAAGGGGAACATCACAGAATGCCAGGTTGTTAGAAGAAAGTGTTCTTGCAATGAAGGAGGACTTGATTGGAGGCCCAATGTCCATCTGCTACTTTAATATTTAACAAATAGATATATGTACACATGCGCATTTCTCTATTGTTATATATAAATATATTTACATATGTACATGACTTGACCGGAATTTTACAGAATCGTGTCACCATCCTGCTGGGTGGTTTGAACCAACAATCTTTCAGTTAGCTGCAGACCACTTAACCATGCACCCCAAGGGCTCCTTCCGTAGAGAGCTAGGTACTGTTTGGGCCTATTTTATAGGCAGGGAAACAGGCTGAGAGAAGATAACCCGACCTCCCTGCATAAGATCACATAGTGCTTTTGGTCTGATTCCAAGGCTTGTGTTTTTAACCCCTGAAGTTCCCAGGACAAGGAACTCTTGAGTCAAGCTAGTCCCTGGTCATGGGGGAGTTCTTGGGAGAAGAACAGCTCTCTGAGGATTCAGAGATTAGCTCCAGACTGAGAGGAAGACACCTTCTCACACAACAAAGCCCAAGCAGGCCCCTAGAAGCATCTGACTATCTGGGGGCTGCTCTAAAGCCTGGGGAGTAGGCTGGCAGAGAGTTGAGAAGACCACAGCCCTGTTGCTGACAGGACTTGAACCAGTGACTCAAAAGGCAGTGGAAACATACGTCAAGACATATGATATATGTCCTCAGTGCCAGGAAGTCCACTGTCCCCTTTCTTGCCCCCTTTACCCTTGCTATGCCCAGTTGGGTCAAATGAGCCTGACTCAACCTGCGATCTTCCTGGTTGGTCTGTCTGTTCAGCCTCTAGCCATGGCTTAGAGGTTGCCTGGTTTCTATCAAGTGATCAAGGGAGATGGCTGTTCCTCCTGTCACTGAAACTCTGAGTGGGTCCTCAGGTCCAAGTGCCAAAAGGAACTGGGGAGGCAGACAGTTACAATAGATGAGGCTGTCTTCCCCAGGCCACCCCTAGAAGATTCCACAACTGCCTGGGTGCCTAGTAACAGCCATGTCTGCTTGAGTATATGAGGCTGTTTAAATAGTAAAAATCAAATAAACATGAGAGAATGAGCTGGAGTGGGGTGGTGGTGGCAGTTGTGAAGTTCATGTCACTTCCTCTGAAGTCCATGTCACTGAGTTTCAGAAGGTGCTGTTCACACTTTGTAATCTTCAGGCCCTCCGTATGTTCTGTTCTAGTACAGTGTTGGAGGTCTGGGACCCTGGCTTTATCATTCCCTAATCTCAGTTTAATTGCTGTGGTCAGTTTACCCTGCACTTAATAACCCACAGCTTGCTATATTGTTTCGTACAGTTGACATACACTTTACTTTAAATGTCAGCACTGGCTGGGCCTGGGGACTTGGCAGGCTCCCTGGGAGCGATGGCAGAGGAACCGAGTCATCTGCTCTACATCTGGGATGCTGGTATGTTGGCTGCAACTTGTCTTGGCTGAAAGGCACAGTCACTGCCCAGCCTTGAGTTTTTGGTGGGGAAGTGCCATCTCTGTCTGTGTCTGAGGCCCAGGCAAGCAGCCCTCATCTGCTTCCCTCTGGATGTCTCCTGCCACTTGGAAAGTCTAAGTCCAGGCACAAATGTTGGGTCCTGCAGCTTCAGGGTTATGAGTTGGCTGCTCCTGGTTGTGTCTTTGTGACCAAGACCCCAGGAGCAGCTGTTGGGTAAATATCACCCTCTGGTTGAAGGACGGGAAGCAACATCCATGAGGGTAGATGTGCCAACAAAGCTCCTCCCACTAACTTCCCCTGGTTGGACAACCAAGCAAAGTGGGCACATTTGTTGGTTGGTTGGTTGGTTTGCCAACTCCTTGACTTCTATTTCCTCTGCTTCTGATGGTGTCTATCTTTCAATGTGACCTATAGGCTAACTTGCCCCACCTTTAACTTTCTTTGGAAACCTTCTTTCAATTCACAGAGCAGAGGGAACCAGAATGACATTGGTAATGGGTGTCCCTGCTTCCCTGGAGGAATCCCCTGGCCCAAGCTAAGCCAATCTGCTTTTCTCTCTTGGAGATAAGAAATTCAAGAGGAAGAGACAGCCTAGCAGAATCCATGGACATCTGAAACAATAACTCTTAGACTTAGGACTCATGGGATAGCTGCATTTTGCCACATGGGCCACAGAGCTGAGAAGCTAGCTTGCAGAGAGTGTAAGCATAATGGCACACAGACTGACAAGCAGAGACAGAGAGAGAAAGAAGAGAATCCTGATGGTTCCCTGGATATTTCCAAAGGACCAATAGAATCTTAAAATTTGGCTGATTGGGGAGAGCCCAAAGTCAGCTTGTGTAGCCTTTGTCACATTCTAACGAGGACTCCACTAGAAGAAATGAGATGGGGTTCCACACAGAGCTGGGGAGGGACAGAGACTCATATTATTAAGTTGCATTAGGTCTATGCTGTTTGTGGGCCTGGGTAGTATCACCTACTTGGGTCACACTGGTTTTTAGCTTCTTGCTGGAGCTTCTCTCTACATCCTGAATCCTCAGCAGCTAGTGGGAATCCGGTGTCTGACCCCCTCCCCCAATTTGCATCGCTGCTTGGGGTTCCCAAGTGCTACTCAGTATGAAAACTAATCACCAGGTCTTTCTGTCGCAGGACCCCTTGCTGGGTTTGAATTGTCCACCTTTCTCTTCATAGCTAAACACTTAGTAAGTGTGCCACCAAAGTGTATAAGCAGACTTGAGCCAATACAGGACTTCATCTTGCTATCTAGGAAGGTAATTTTACAGATGAGTTCATTTAAAGAAAAATAGTAAGTTCACAATTGTCTAGCTGATATGTAATGAGACAGCAACGACACAACCTGAAACTTTAAATACTGGTCGATGGAAAAGAGAGCTGTAGACCCTCTGGGTTTGGGTGCCCTTAGGAGCTACATGGCTTTTTGTAAGATTCTTCATCTTTCGCAGACTCAATTTCTTCATCTCTAAAATGGGTAGCACACTCATAGG
Source organism: Nesogale talazaci (assembly GCA_004026705.1). Classification (NCBI taxonomy): domain Eukaryota; kingdom Metazoa; phylum Chordata; class Mammalia; order Afrosoricida; family Tenrecidae; genus Nesogale; species Nesogale talazaci. The sequence continues at coordinate 200,865 of PVJH01001397.1, read as the reverse complement.
GTTTTAGTGAAGACCCAGAGAAGATCAGATGCGCTGGATGTGGTAGCGAATTTGAACAGTGAGATTCAGGTGCCGTGCAGGGAGCTCCCACGACCCATTTCTCTTGTGTAAGCTCTCAAACAGGGAACAGGAAAGAATTTGGGGATAGGAAAGCCTCGGGGAGGAGTTGGGCTTGGAACCTGGAACTCCCCTGCTTCCTTCAGCCAGGACCCACCCCAGACTTCTAGGGCTCCCAAGTAACATGATACAAATCCGTTTAACTGAACATTAGTCTTAATTGCCCAAATTACCTGTAACGCTAGTTTCCACCATAGCTGGGCCTTCTTTGGGGCTGGTGCAAGTTCTCTGGGGATGACGGGTCCCAAGAGGACCCAGCCCTCCTGAGGTAGGCGACAGAGACTTGCAACTGAGCTCAGCATAGGGCCTTGGAGAGGTGGCCAGGGCTCAAGATCTGCCCTTGGTGTCAAGCTTTCTCTGCCCTTGCTCATTTTAGGATGTCCTGGACTTCTTTGCTGGCCACAAAGTCCTTCCCTGATTAAAGATGTCTGAAAATTTTCATATTACATGGAATGCCCTAACCTCCTATCATGACCCCCAGTTACCCCTCTTCCTCTTCATCATGTTGTGGTGGCTGCTATGGAAATCGCAACAAGGTTCTTTGCGGAGGATTCACTGGCTCAGAATAAAGGCCTGGCAATCTACTTTTCACTATAGTTGCTATTATTGTTTTTGAGTCAGTTCCTACTCATAGCTACCATGCTTGCAAGAGAACACTTTCCAGCCCTGCACCGTCCTCACGATGGTTATGTTGGAGCTCAATGTCATATCCATTGTGTCAATCCATCTCATTCAGGCGCTTCCTCTTTTTCACTGCTCTTCTACTGTATTAAGCATGGTGTCCCTTGTCAGGGAGTTGGTCTCTCTTGATAACATGCCCAAAGTCTGTGAGATCAAGGTCATCCTTCTCGCTTCTCAGGAACATTCTGGATGAACTTCTTCCAAGACAGATTTGTTTGGTCTTTTGGTAGCTCATGCTACTTTAAATATTCTTTACCAGCACCATAAATTCAAATGCATAGGCCCCTCTTTGGTCTTCCTTATTCAATATCCAGCTTTCACATGCATATGAGGTGCTTAAAAGTGCCATGTCTTGGGTCAAGCCCATCTTAGTCCTCAAAAGAACCTGCTGGCTTTTCTGTACTTACAGTAGATCTTGTGCAGCAGATGCACCTAATGCGACTCGTCTTTTCATCTCTTGGTTGCTGCTTCCATTAGCATTGGTTGTGGATCCAAACGAGGCAAAATCCTTGACAACTTTAATCTCTCCACTTGCCATGCTACCCTTTGCTCCAGGTGTGAGGATTTTGTTTTTCTTTATGCTGAATTGTAGTCCATACTGAAGGCTGCACTCTATGATCTTCATCAGCGGCTGCTTTAAGCCCTTCTCACTTTCTGCAAACCGAGTTGTGTCATTTGCATATCAGAAGGTTGTTAATAAGCCTACCTCCAATCCAGATGCAGACTTTTTCATATTGTCTATGACCAATCCAGATGTAGGCTTTTTCATATTGTCTACCTCCAATCCAGATGTAGACTTTTTCATTTCATTTCATATCCAGCCTCTCAGATACTTGCTCAGCCTACGGGTTGAATAAATATGGTGAGAAGGCACAACCCTGACACACACCTTACTTCATCTCAAGTTGTGCAGTGTTCCCTTGTTCTTCTTTGAATGGTTGAAAATAAGCCAATGAAAACCCTATGAATCTCAGAAAATTATCCAGTGTTTAGACTTGTTTATTTTGGACATATCATCAGGAGCAGATTGATTGTTCAAGAACATCCTGTTTGGTCAAGTGGAGGGCTGTGAAGACAAGGGAAGCTGTCTTTGTTGATATAGTGGCTGTAACAATGGACTCAGACATAGCAACTCTTGTGAGAACAGTGTATGGATGTATGCATATGTGGATGAGGTCATCATGAGTTAGAGATGACTTGTGGGCCATCAGCAGCAATAATCCCCAACCGAGAGCTTGGCACAACTCAACCAGTGGGACCAGTTGGTCATCGCCAAGTTCTTCTTTTGACCTCAGGGGGCTGGAAGGATGAGATGAACTTTAGGGAGATGATTGCTACTGCGCTAGTTATGTGCCTCTGCCTCTGGTGCCCTTATCTTCATGAAATAATGGAAGAAAATTAAAATGGTCAAGAGAAAGAAAAGGAATAAAGAGAACTTTGTCACCAGTTACCAGTGAAATGCAAATACGCATGCAAATTACACACATTTTTTTTCACCCCTTAGATTGAAATATTTTTAAAGTTTAATCATTCCAAGTATTGCTTAATGCAGGGAAATGAAGCTTCTCATTTGGTCTGTCACTTGGTTGAAGGCAATGTGTAAGGATTTATTAAAAGGAACAATGTACCCGAGTATGCCCTTTGTCTCAGTGATCTAGTGCTGCTATAACAGAAATACCACAAAGAAATGCCTTTAACAAACAATTGTATTTTTTTCACTGTTTAAGAGGCTTATTGCTGTTGATGCTAGCTGCTGTTGGGCTTCCTCAAATGATCTGGGGGCACAGTGGTTAAGGGTGTGTCTACTAGCAGTGTGACTATCTGGTTGAGGGTCTTCCTGTTTGACTAAGCATACTGTCCTTCAGTTAGATGAATGAATTCCAAGGGCTAGTGCTAAGGGAGAGCACCTATCTTCCCTCATTTCTTCATAGCTTGATCTGCTCTTTGCATATTTCAAAAGACATTGATTTAAGACACACCCTACACCAAGACTATCTCGTTAATCTTATCAGCCCATATTTTTGGAGGACACAGTTCAATCCATATGATCCTTTGGCCCAACAATCCTGCCTCTAGGTATTTACCGGAGGCCAACACTTGCTCACCGGCACCAGGTGTTCATTGCAGCACTGTTGATTGGGCCATTGGAAACAGCCTGTATGTCCTAGGACAATGGCTAACTAGAGGTTAGCGATAAGGTAGCTGTCACCTCCTCAGGCTTTATTTCCTATCCTTAGTCTGCTCTAATCAGCATGTACCTTCAGTAAGGGCCAAAAGGTAGATGTGGTATAGAGACTTAAAAAACTCTGCAAGACTTTCTATTAGCTGAAAAAGCAAAGTGTATTAAGATCCAAAGAGTGAAAAATAGGTACCAAAAAGAACATGTAAAGAATATATAAAGAATAAATGCCCCAAAGTATAAAACAAATGCAAAGCAGTACCAATATGCTATCTGTATGCAATGTGTGAAAACCTATAGAAACCTTTTAGGAAGGAACCTATCAAACTAGTAGTAGAATCACCTCTGGCAGGAGGCCTGGGACTAAGAAAAATAAATCAGGGAATCGTGAGTTCTAAATCAACATCTGAAAGTTATGTTTACAAAAGAATGTATTGTGATTGTTGTTAGGTACCATTGAGCCAGCTCTGACCCATAATGGCCCTGTACACAACAGAACAAAGCACCATAATCCAAATGCATCAATTCTTTTGCAGTCTTCCTTATTTATTTATTTATTTTTTTTTGTTTTGGGCATCACTGCTCTCCGGTGGTGGGAGTAGGAGGCCCAGCCCCACTGCTGGAATTGAACCTCCGTCCCAGTGGGCCGCAGTCCCACGCACAACCACTACGCCACCGGGGCTCAGCCCTAGTCTTCCTTATTTGATGCCCAATTTTTTCACACACATACACACACACACACACAATGCTATGGAGAAAACCACGGCTTGGGTAATTGATTGTGAAACCAAACAAGATGAAATCTTTGACAATTTCAACTTTTTCTCCATTTATCACGGTGTCACCTATTGGTCCACTTGTGGGAATTTTGGTCTTCCTTATATTGAGTTGTAATCCATACTGAAGGATACAATCCTTGATCCTCATCGGTAAGTTCTTCAATTCCTCCTCACTTTCAGCAAGCAAGATTTTGTCATCTGCATATCACAGGTTATTAATAAGCCTTTCTCCATCCTTGATACCATACTCTTCTTCACATAATCCAACTCCTCTGGTGAGTTGCTCAGCATACAAATTGAATTGGTATGGTGAGGAGATACAATGCTGATGTACACCTTTCCTGATTTTAAACCATGCAGTAGTCCTTTGCTCAGTTCACACAACTGCCTTTTGAGCTATGTACAAGTTTCAAGCGAGCACAATGAAGTGTTTTGAAATTTCCATTCTTCTTAAGGTTATCCACAGTTATTGGCATCCACACAGTCAAATGCCTCAGCATAGTCAAAGAAACACATGTGAACATCTTGCTGGTCTTCTCTGCTTTAAGTCAAGACCTAAATAGCATCAGCAATCATCTCCTTTGTTCCATATCCTCTCTGAATCCTGAACTTGTGGCAGTCCCCTGTCAATGTGTGACTCCAACCCTTATTGGAAGTTCTTAAGCAAAATTTAACTTGTGCACAATATCAATGACACCGTTCTATACTTTGAACATTCTGTTGGGTTCTTACTTTCTGGGAATGGGCACAAAAATGGATTTCTTCTACTCAGCTTACCAAGTAGCTAACTTCTAAATTTCCTGGCATAAACCAGTGAGTGTGTTCAGTGTTTCTTCAGCTTGCTGAAACATTTTTATTGGTATTTCATCAGTTCCCAGAGCCTTGATTTTGGCTAATGCTTTCAATGCAGTTTGAATTTCTTCCTTCAGCACCATAGATTCTTGTTCATGTGCTACTTTCTGAAGTGGGAGGATGTTGACTAGTTCTATTTGGTACAATAACTGTGTGTTCTTTTCATCTTCTCTGAATGCTTCCTGCGTCACTCATTATTTTACCTATAGAATCTTCTCTTAAGGTGAAACTTATAACTCAAAACTTGAAATTTTTCTTGATATCTTTCAGTTTCAGGTGTGCTGAGTGTATTCTTCTTTTGCTTTTCTAATTTTAAGTGTTTGTACATTTTGTTGCAATATTTGGTTATGTCTACTTGAGCTGCCTTCTGGAAATTTCTTTCTATTCCTTGACTTCTTCCATTTGCTTTAGCTTCTCTGATTAAGAGGACATTTCAGTCTTTTCTGACATCCACGTTGATCTTTTCTTTCCTGTCTTTTTAATGATATTTGCTTTCTTCACAAATGATCATTTTGATATCTTCCCATATCTTCTGTCATTCTTGTTCAATGTCAAATCGGTTGTTGAGATGTTCTCAAAATTCAGGTTGAAAGGACACAAGGTCACATTTGGCTCCTGTGGACTTGTTTTAATTTTCTTTGGTTTTATTCTGATCTTACATTTAAGCAATTGATGGTTTGTTTTACAGATGGTTTGTTCAGTTTTAGTTGCTGATATTAAGCTTCCACATCATGTCTTCCCACAAGTGTAGTTAATATGATTTCTGTGTATTACATCAGTGAAGTTTGTGTGCATGGTCACCTTCTGTATTATTGAAAAAAGGCATTTGCTATAAACAAATCACTGTTTTTGCAAAATTCTATCATATTTGTGGCGGTCATATGCTTATGTTAATTTCATGATTGAGATGTAGGGGTGAAGTCTAGCTTGTTAATCTGGAGGTAGCCTTTGAGTAGCCAATGAGGCCTCCGTGTGGGCATGACTTTCTTCTGAGACTTCTGGGAAATCTCGCGATATTTCCCTCGTGGAGATGAGAAGCATCTCCCTAGTTGTTGGAAGTTAGTCTGAGAGACGATAAATAATGGACAAGACAAGATGGCAGCCTCTGAGGAGCTGGAGGAGAAGCCACATGGCTTTGCCTTGGAGCAAAGCCCTCTGGAGCCAGACCTCTGAAGCTGGACAGGCCACGTGGGGACCCCTGTTAGTGATGAGTTGCTACTGCCACCATTGGATGCTGTTAATGGACCCTGAGCCCTGGAAGCAAGGAGCCATGGAGAGACCCCTGCCAGCACTAGGATTCTGCACCCACTAACCTGTGACTTCGTGAGTCAGAAGGAGACATTATAGACTGGTATTGGGCATATGGGCTAATATTGAACTTATGACTTTGAACTGGACTGGGTTGGGATGCTTTCTCAGTGTTTCATTCATTTTGTATATAAACCATTCCCTTATATCCTTATGTGAGTCTATGTATTTGTTTCTCTAGTTTACCCGGACTGCCACAATATTATCTCCAGGTTCCTTTCTATCACCAAGTCCATATTTTCCAATTACTGTTTTTTTCCTCTTTGTTTCCAACTTTTGCATTTCACTCACCAATAACAATCAATGCATCTTGATTGCATGTTTAGTCAATTTCTGATTAAAGTAGTTGGTAGAGTTCTTCAATTCTTTCATCAGTAACTTTTGTGGTTGGTGCATAACGTTGAATTATAATTGTATTGATTGGATTTTCTTGAAGGGGAATAGACAAAATCTTATTACAAATAGCACTGCACTTCATGATGGAATCAGCCAGATCCTTTATGACAATGAATGTCATACCATTCTTCTTGATTGTGTTATTCTTGGCATAGTAAGTTATAAGATTTTCTGATTTTAAATGGCCAATGTCAGTTCATTTCAGCTTACTAATTTCTAGGATATCAATCTTTATGCATTCTATTGAAGCCCATTCTCTTTGGGGACACCCTGCTGACATTTGAAATACCAGTGACATAACTTCCAGCAGCACACAAGCCACCACAGTTTGACAAGCTGACAGACAAGTGCTAGAGTGAATGTACTAGTGCATTTTTGATGGAATGTAAAGTAAATTTTGTGGTAGATTGGATAAAGGATATATGGAGGCTGGTTATATTCTGTACATTTCTATATTTACTCAGATTTTATAAAAATAAACAAGGAACAAAACATGTACATTTGACATAAAAAATATTTTCCTTCTGGAAGTATTGCTCCTTCTAAGAGGTCTGTTTAACACAATCATCTGTTCTCCAAAGTGGACCTGGACCCTCTGTGCATGGCAGCACTGATGGGTGGACTGATTCATTGAAGGAGTGACTGAATCAATATATGAGCGAATGAATGGGCTGTTCCACTGAAAGTTAGTGGGAATTTTTTTCAAAGCTATGTATTCGTTTTTTTTTTTTTTTTTTTTTACAAAGCAACCTTATCACCCTCAAAGTACTCTTCACTACACTTAATGCATTTGTCAGTTGGTGACTTCATTCTTGGAAACATTTTTCAAACTCATCTGTTTGGATGGTTGACAGCACCTCCCTCACTTTTTTCTTCACCTCTTCTACACCCCCAAATTGCTGTACTTTCATGTCCTTCTATATTTGGAGAAACAAAAATAAGTCTCATGGAGTGAGGTCAGGTGAATTGGGTGCGCTGGGGCAAGAGAGGCATGCTGTTTTTTGCCCAAAACTGGTACACGGAGATGGCTGCATGAGGAGGTGCATTGTTGTGGTAACAAACCTGTCTGCTACAAATCAGGCCTTTTTTTTGTCACACAGTTATGCAATCCTTACAGAACCTCTCAATTGAAAGCTTAATTAATAGTCTGACTTGGTGCAATGAACTCCAAATGCACTGAGTCATCATTTTCATCTGTCCTGGAAGTTGATGGATGTCCAGAACAAGGTTTGTCAACAATAGACATTTCACCTTTTTTGAATGAAAAATCACTCATATACTTGATTTTCCCTAGCATTGTCCTTGTAAACTGTGTGCACCATCACAACAGTTTCTGCAGCATTTTTTCCCAAATAGGAAATCAAAATTTCAAGCTGCCCTCTTAAATCAGATATCACACGCACAAAAATGAGGTTTGAGTGAAACTGCTTTTATGAAAAACTTCACTGTAATCATGGAGAACCTTCCCAGGTGATGACACTGGGTGCATTAACTCAGAGCAACTTGCTCCATGCTCACCTAGTTGGGAAAAATGCTTACTATAAAAGCTCTGCCCAGTGCAATGCTGTGGCTTTTTTGGGGGTGGGGTGGGGTGGGGTAGGGTACCCCTGTGTAGACAGCAGGGGTGCATGTATCTTTACTATCTGAGTAATCCCTCTTGGAATTGTTGCACTCTTAAGGGTATGGAGGGGAACAACCCCCCCTCCCAACCTTGCACATGTCTCTTGACCTTCAATCTCTCTGTGAAGGTTACATGAGAGCACATACAATATACCTGACCTCAATTGCAGAATTGCCAATGCAGATTGCCAGTCTTGCCAAAGATGAAAGCTTTCACAAATCTAATGAGAGTGAGGTAGGAGAATTTATTGGTTCCCCAAACTCCAAAGTCCAAAGAGCACCTGACAAGAGGTAGAACATTTGACAAGAGAAGGAAGAAGAAATCAAACAGGGAAGATGACATGATGAGCCCTTTGAGAGAGAATGAGTTGGAGATCAACGCAGTGGGTGTTTCTTAAGGAAATTAACAAAATCCTCTAACGCCTTCACAAAACAGTCTTACTCCCAAAGTCAAACAGCAACTGATCACTGCTGTATGGATAAAGCATACCATTTCATTCCACTGAGTGACACAATTCACAGCCCTGGAGACCAGGAGTCCAGGACCATATCAAGCAGTTTTTCTGAGGGCATTAAAGTTAAATCATAAACAAAGGGCTTCAGGTGACATCTGAGATGGGGAATGAGGCAGGAGGTAGAACGAGCCCCAACCCCCCCCCCAACCCCGGTCTTCCTGGACACAGAAGGGACAAGGTCCAGGAGGCAAGGCCAGCCCACAAAGTGACCACCATCGTCCTGGAGCTAAATCCCAATTCTTGGCGACTGCAGGCACGTTAGGATGGAATGGGCTGCCACAGCCACGTTTTCCCGCCTGCTTGTTCCGAAATTCATTGTCAGACCTTTTCCTGAGGGACTCCAGTGTGGTCTCAAACCTGCGATCTTTTGCTTCGCAGGGAGTGTGTCCACCAAAGCACCTCCAGGGCCTCTGCCAGCAGCTAAGATCCCGGGCCCTGGACATTCCCTGCGAGAGAGGCAGGGCGTCGGGGCAGAGGCTTGCCAAGGGGTCATGTGCACAGTCCCAGCCCAGCCTGAAACCCGAGTGCGAGTGCGGCAAGATCGTTTAGGAACGTGAGAGGAGCACTGCCTTGGCAGGCTGGCCCAACAGGTGGGGAGAGCATTTATAACTTGATTGCGTTTCGGCTGGGGGCCGGGGCAGCCAAGGTAACAGGCGGAGGGGCTGCCTCCTCTCCCTGGGCACCTGGCCCTTTCCCATTTCCCTCCTAGCAGGCCGGGGCCCCAAGCTCAGCAAAGCCCTTCTCCCCTCCGGCTGCCTTTGTTAAACCCCATGGTGTTGGGTTTCTTTTCAGCGCCCCGATAAGGCAGGGGGAAACATCTGGGGCTGGAGACAAAATGTGTGAAAGGCTGGGGTGCCGCGAAGGGGACAGACGGTTTCTGTCCTAAAAGAAAAATGTCTTATCTCCTCGCTAGACACCCCCTTTATTAAAATTAAATTTATAGGTTGAAATGGGAACACGCACATCCAGGAGACAGGCGGGCTAAGAAGAAGGAATTCAAAATAAATAAGGAGGAAATCCTGAGCGCTCACACGTCCAGAACTAAGTGCAGACAGATTCGTTTCGCTTCCCTCGACGTTCTGGGTTCCGCAGGCTCAAAGCCCTCGGCCACCTGTGACGACCGAGGACGATTTATCATCGGTTCCCTGGGACTCGCGGACCGAAGGGCCTCAGCACCAGGCCCGTGATAAATCAGGTTCTGAAAGCGGCACAGAGGAGGGCCGGGCAGGAGCGCGGGCACCGCAAAAGGGATCAAACTCTCAGGCCTGCAGGCCGCCCAGTGGCCCTTCTAAATCCAAAGGTGGGCGGAGTCTCCGGGAGGGGAGATGCTTTGGTGCTTTCTGGAGTATGACCACGAAGTCTGTGTTTTGTAACGCCCTTCCCTTCCGGGTCCATGTGTGCTGTGGGCTCCGGGGCCTGGGTTCGGAGAATCTATTGGCTGGGGGGTGCGCAAAAGTTCCCCGGCTTCAGGAGGGAGATGCCCTCCTTCAGAATAGCCAAGGCAGGCTCTCTAAGTGGGCCATTTACTGTGTGCCAATGTTTCGTCAAAACCTCTGGGCATATTTATACAATTAGAGCAGTGAGCGAAAGAAAGCAGCGCAGTGACAAATGGGCCCCGTGCACTCTGATTAACTTGTTCAGCTAAATAAATTGTGTAGGAAACGCGCTCCCTTTGAATTTCTGAAATTGCTTCTCAGCAGGATGGATGACTGCTGGGTCAGCCAGGGGCAGGAAGCTAGGATCCACTCTGGCTGGACGTGGATGCCAGTCCCGGAGGAAAAGGGAAATCAGCCCCAGCCCCTCAAGAAAATGGCCCGTCCCCTTCACCATGGCGAAACTCACCGCTGTTGCCAGCTCTGGCACATGGTGACCCATGTATAAAATCAGGACCTATTGCCCGTCCTGCGGCACTTGCTCGGGCATGGTGACTGCTTTTGTGTATTTTCTAAGAGCGGGAGTGGGGGTGGGGTGGCAGGGATCATCTGTAGCACCATAGGGTCAAGGTTCTGTTGGGATCTGTCAGGGTTTCACTGGGCAACTTCCTAAAGTAAATTGCCAGCCTGACTTAGCCTGGAAGCTCAGCAGCAACCTGTTCACCAGGCCAGTGTCCTATCTCCCAGCATTGTACCAACATGTGAGCCTTCACAGTAACCATCCACCCTCTGACCGACGGACAGAATGGCCATAATCCTGTTGCCTCACAAGACCGCTGTTGGCACTCAGTGCTCTTCTGGTCCATGATATTTATGAGCAAGAGGATTGGTAGCTAGACAAGGCAACATTGGGATTTTTCTTTTAAAGCCCCATAGAGCCAGCCTGTATCTTTGGCCACAGAAGATCTAAGAGCAGACTCGGTGCCATGCAATGTTGCAAGTGATGGCTTCTGTCCAATCCTAATAAACCGGCACTCAGATTTATCAACCACTTACTCTGTGTTGTAACATGTGCCGAGCACCCTTGGATAGATTTATCTTACTCACTCCTCATCCTGACCCTAGGTTAGCAAACGGCAGCACTGAGATTTGATCCCAGATGAGCTGGGTTCCAGAGGAGACAAGGTGAGCCCCCCTATGTGCTGTCTCTCCAAGCCCTTCGAAGGGAACCCTGGGTCCTACAGGGTCTGAAATAGGCTCTCACCACTCCAGAGAGTTTGATGTCCCATCCATCCACCTGGTGTATTCTTTTTATACTTGAAAAGTGGTAGATCGGGCGATTTCCCCCAACTTTGAATAATGGGTGAATGGAATCACTGTACGCCACGCTCATCCTGATTCTTAAGGCTCAGAAGAGCAGTAGACACGCACAGAGTGGAGAAGGTGGTGTGAACAGAGGCAAAGATTGGGCCACAGGTCAAGCCATGCTGGCAGCCACCAGAAAGAGGGGAGGAATGGACTTTACCCAGAATCTCCAGAGGGAGCATGGTCCCACTGAAGTCCTGGTTTTTCCCCAGTGAGGCTGGATTTGAATGGAACTTCCAGTCTCTAGAGATGTGAGAGTATACATTTCTGTTGTTTAAAGTCACTCAGCATGTGGCAATTTGTCCCAGGAAACTAATGCATCCTGAGCAGCTCTTTCTCTGCTATTTCACAAATAATTTCTCCCACCTGGTGTGTTCTGGTACCTGGCATCTCACACTTCTTGCCACCGCAGAGCCGCCCAGCCCTCTCTAATTCTCTAACCAGAATGTATTGCATCTGCTGATCAGTCGTGCCCACAATTCTCCCCTTCTTTTGTATTCTCATTTGTGTCTGCCTCCACAGTCAAAGCTGGTCAAGGACTGTGGTTCTCTGCACCCTGTGTCACTCCCAGCGCATATCAGGTTACCTAGAATTAGCAGCTCCTGTGAGCATGTTTGTTGAATGACTAAATGACGCTCAGAGTCAACTTTGACTTGTGTCTCTAGCTTCTCTTGCTAGCTTGCCCTAATAAGTAGGTGTTTGTGACTATTGACATTCTCACTTTGGATGTGAAGCTGTTTAATATTTGGTCACTCATTGCACTCATTCGGCGACTATTTATTTATTTGGTGCTATTGTGTGTGAGACAGTCCACTGATGGTTCCTCATTTGGTGAGGTTTTCCTTTGTTGAATTTCAGCGGGGGAAGAACAAAGTCACGGTAGCATTTTTTTTTCCTTCAAGGCTAAACAAGCCATGCAACAACCACAGACCACAAACAACAGAGCGGTCTTTCATGAGGCTAATTAGTCCAGAGCCTTAAAACAATAATAAAATAAAGTAAAGGAGTGCCACTTGTAGAGCAGTCGTTGAAAGCTTTTTGAACAGAATAGCAATCAGCGAACTTCAGCCTTCAGGAGCTGAACGTGCCAAGAAAAACAAACCATGTTCAAGTCGTGTACTTTTTTGTTATTCGGATTGGGCTGCATTTTCTCCTGATAAGAAGAACCTTAAGGATATTGATGGGCAAAGGAAATGCGTTCATCGCACACACAGTCTTTCAACAGACTTCATGATACACAACCACTCATAATCAGAAGTGTTCCTTTCTGTTTAAAACCCAGAAGGGTAGCTGACATCTTTTATCAAAAAGACAGACAATTCTCCTCCCCTGACAATTCCAGATTATGGATCCCAGGAGGCTCCCCTTACACTGGTATTTTATCACTGGAATCAGAGCGACTGCTGTTTCTTTTCTGAACCTCCAAGTAGTTTTCAAGGTGTAGCCAGCAGGGCTGGGGCTGACAGTGACACGTGTTATTGTCACATTGCAAGATCTGAGAGAAAACACCAGATAAATAAATATCAGTGTTTCTGTGGTTCTCTTTTTGCTATCATGGGCACTGGAGGCACTGGCATTTGTTAATTCCCTCTCCTCTGTGCTGGTGAGATGTGACCCCCTTCCTCTCCTGGAGCTGGGAGGGTGGTGGAGGTTGGCAGGTTGGCAGACTGGCACAGGTTCTTGCCTACACGATTGAATCTGATTCTGAGTCTGGGCGAGGGGCAGAGAGTAGAGGTGGCCTTTGTGCCCACCCAGAGGACAGTGAAAGTCTGTCAGTGGGACAGCCCTCTCACTTCTCTCTGGTGTGGTCTGTTCTCTTTGCTTAGATGCTGAACAAATGGTGTGGGCTGGGGCCCCAGCCGGGTCAGTTACTGGATCACTGAGCCTCTGTTTCTCCATGTCACAGAGAGCAGGGTACTGGGAGCCTTCGACCCCTCCCTCCCAAGTTGTGGTTTGACTCTCCAGTGAGGGAAGTTCCCTTATCCAGTCACCCAGCTCCTGACATGTCCCTCATTTGCTCCTCAAGGGAGCACCTTGTATCCCTGCTGGGGCCTTTCTTTTCCATGAGTCCCTCTCTGTATCTTACCTTCTTTCAATCTCTTTATCTTAAGTTATGAGCAGTGAGCCCTCTCCAGTGCACAGCCTGTTTGGGGAGATATAGCTTTCTTGGACCATCGGCTGGTTCTGTCCCTCAAACCAATGACCCCAGGACCTTTGCACATACAATTCTTTTCACTTAAAAAACTCACTTTCATTCTATCTGTCCCCATCACCTATCTCTAAGGCTTCTTCTGCCTCTTTACCATGCAGGTCTCAACTCCACAGGCCCCCAGGGAGGCCTTTACGAGTTCATGTGGGACAGCTGGTGTCTGGGTGAAATGCTTCTGGTTTAACATCTGCTCTTATTGGAGCCCGAAGTTATCCATACATGGTTCTCCTGTGTTCCACAGAGCGCAAGCTTCCTGGAGGGGAAGGACAAGGTGTGTCTTAATGTTTCCCCCACTTTAGTTCTGAAGAGAACAGAAGAGAGTGCCTGGCACATTGGAGCTCTTTGGCAAATAGTCTGTCAGGTGACAGACTGATCCATGACCTCCTTTGTGACTACCACCGACTACCCTGTGAGGCAGAACTCTGTATTGTTGTGAGCACTCCATTCACTGCTCTCCGTTGGCTGATACTGTGTTCAGTGCTCTTCATGATCTCACGTAAATCGTCCCATTTGACTAGTTACTAGCACGCTTGCCATTTCATAAGCTACGGTGCAGAGGCACTGACAGGGTCTGCCGCTGGCTGGCTGAGGGTGCCTCATCTTCTAAGTGGCAGGGCCTGCACATCTTCAGCTTCCACATCTGGTCATGTGGTGTGCCCATTGGAGAAAGGCTCACTGGGGCAGCAGACCAGCCTGATATCCCAGCATGCCTGCAGAACCCAGCAGTGGCCCTACTGTCTCTGGGACCCGGTGGCTGTGATGGGACTTAGCTGTCATGACTCTCATCAGATACAGTGACTCCACCCCATTTTTATTCAGTGGGCTATTATCTATAGAAAGGAGGCCTGGCAGTGTGGCAGTGAAGCACTCGACTGGGTGGTGTAAACCCTTGAGTTGCTCTTCAGAAGAAGAGGTGGTAGACTGCTTTTGCACAGTCTGTAGCCATGCCAACCCCGCAGAGCAGTTTCAGACACAGGGCACGTTACCCGCTGAGCAAATGAAGCTTGGCCTCATTTACTAATCTGTAGTGGGAATAGAATGGAAATACTAAAACTGCTCATTGCAGATAAGCACAAGTAAGCCCATGCTTACCTTGCTTCCTGGGTACTTTGGCCCTGTCTGGGACTGCAAACTGAAAACTTCCGGATCCTCTCAGGAAAGTACTATGGGGTTGGGAGAGCGATAGATGCCAGCCAGACTTAGAAGCAGAATCTGTGATGTGACAATAAAAAGTGACCTTGTTCACTGTAGATTAGTAAGAAAGCTCACAGTAACCAAAGCTGACTTTGGTTACTGGGTCAGCTAACACTGTGGGCAGGATCACTATGAGTGGAAATGAGCTCGACCCCCATAAGTTTCCTTTTGAAAAGCACCTGCTTATCCCTTCTTTGAACAAAGAGAGTTCTTGGGGAAACCTCAGGTTCCAAGCCTCTCAGGATGTCATGCTCAAGCATTTGTATGCACAGCTTACAGAGCAATATGACTATTAATATTACATTGTTCTCCATTCCATGTCTGTTCATCTTCTGTATGTGGCAAGGTGTGTTATCTTCTGCTGTCACCAAAAAAGAAGTCAATTCCTGGCCGCCTCACATGTGTCACAGTAGCATTGCTCCACAGCGTGTTCCTCATGTCCTCTAAGTAGCAGCAGGTCACCAGGCCTTTCTTGCGTGGTACGACTGCTCACTGATCCATGGGTTCAAACCGCTGGGCTTTTGGTTACCAGCCAAAGACCAACCATTTACACCACCCAGGGACCTAAGGGGAAGATGGAGTGGAAACCCTTGAATAGTAATGAGCAGTTTCCTTTTTAAAGGCATTTATTTCTGTCTAAAATCTGGTTTACGACACACTCTTACACCCCAACAACCTGCAATGCCACTCGCCGCTATTTACTCAGGAGAAGTGAAAACATCTGTTAGCTTAGAGACTTCTATGTCAGTGTTTGTAGCTGTTTGATTTACAATGCCCAATTGGAAATAACCCAAATGGTTGATCAATAGGTGAACAGATAAATCGGTAGTACACGTGTATCCAGAGGGATGCTACTCAGTTTGAGCAGAAAACTGTGTTCTCTGTAACACCGTTGACATGCCTTTCTGGAAAAGGCACAGTTGAGCAGCAGGGGTCAGGGTGGAGGAATGACTGCAAATGGCACAGGAACACCTTTTTTAGATCATGGAAATGACCAGTGTCTTAACTGTCCTGATAGTGTCGTGGGTGTTTACACCAACTTATATTTATTGACACACATGGAATTTTATACTTAAAACGAGTTCATTTTGTTATGCACAAGAGGGGAGCCATTCGCTGGGGTTGATCCAGAAAGGCAAAGCTGGCACAAGTGGGAAAAGGAGGCCCAGGTTGAGGCGCAGCCCCATGAGGTGGCGTGCCAATGCCCCAGCAGTGATATCTACTGATAGTTTCTGTTTTTCTCCATCGGCCCCACAGTTCCTCTCAGGTTGGAGCTAGGGGTCAGAGTGGACCTGTGCTTTATTGGGGTTGCAATGACTGCTTTTAGGAGATCACTTGAACTTCAGGCAGTCTGTCACTTCCCACCTTCTGGTGAGCCTCTGAGCAATTCACCGGTTGAGTTCTCAGGGATTCTGGCCACCCACCTAAGAGAAAGGCAAGGGAATTCTCATATTATTTTTAATGTTTATATATGCGAAAAAAAATAATTTGAGTTTTAATCTATCATCTATCTATCCATTTATCTAGTGTGAGGGAAGGATTTATTTCACTCCTCCCAACAACTGGCTAACCATGTCCCCCGGCATCAGCATACCTTTCTCATCATTTGATAACTTTTGGAGTAGGGGTCATGCATTGAGCTGCAATCCACAAGGCCAGCAGTTCAAATCCACTAGCTGCTCTGGGGAGAAAGATGACAGAGTGACAGCCTCAAAAACTCACAGGGGCACCCCCACCCTGTTCTACAGGGATGCCATGAGTTGACATTGGCTTGATGGCAGTGAGCTTCATTTTTGAGCATTGGATACTAAACGACTGAATACAAAACACTGATGCCAACAGCCCATGATTTGGGGGGTGAGGGTGGGGGGAGCCTTTGGATTGTGCATTGGGTGAAGGGTTTACAGAGCAGATCAGTTTCCCATTCAACAGTGTACACCAATTTCATTTCATGCCATTCACTGCCCCCTCCACCAACCCCCCTCCCCCCGCCCCCACCGTGGACTGTCACTTAGCACACCTCCTCCTTCTGTTTCCATGTTTCTGTCTTTCCACTATGGTTCACATTCCTTTTTTTCCATGCAGATCACACAGACTTGGCTGACCAATGTAAACATTCCCCACCTATGATAGGGTTAAGGCTGCCGGGGGCATCTCGGAGGCCTGCTTCGGAGGAGCTCAGTGCTCTGCGATGGTTTGCCTTTCTCAGGCTGCAGTGGCACCTGGCCATAGCCCAGTTTGATTGTAACACAGAATTCAAGATAAGGCAAGTCAATCTTGGTTCTCCTCCAAGGACATTTGGTACTGACATGCAAAACAGAATCCCTTCGAAGTTTATTCCAGCCGGGAACCCTGGAGGCAATAGCCTCGCCAGAAGAACTCTCCTGGGACAGTTTGCCAAGACAAGGAAGGGTGTCGAGGGGGGCCACCCGGGCAGCACCAGTGAGCAGATCTTTGGGCTGACTCAGGACCATTTGCAAGGCTGTGTTAGACCCTCAGCCTCTGCTCCCCTGGGATCTGGCCACTTCAGCTGGCTCTCTCTCAGGGCCAGAGGTGTGGGTGGGAATGGGCAGGAGACTAGAGCATCCACAAATCTCTTGACATCCAAAGCCAGATGAGTCAGGCTCCCTCTAGGTTTCTGGGAGGAGGCAGGAGATAAGTCAGGCTAAGATTCAGTGAAGATCAGATGGAGGAGCTGTGGAAGAACAATGGACACACTCTTCCTCTGAGTCCCCCTCTCACCCCCACCCACCATGTGTCTCCAAGCCAAGAGGCCACCTGGGGAGTCCTGCTGTCTTTGGAAAGGGCTGCTGGGCACAGTATGTCACCTGCACAGGTAGGATGGAGGAGAAACACGCTGGAATTGTGGGCGCAGCAGGCAGACTCCGATAAGAGTGTGCATGAGGGCAGACTTATGAAATCAGAAGGAAAATTCAGTGCTTCTCCAACTACAATCACAGACACTCCTTTCTCTGTTTTCCCATACTCCCCACTGCCTTCCCTGAACCAATCATTACTTTATAATATAGGACTATCTAGGTATATAAGTATGTGTATGTACATGTAAATGTATACACATCTACACATCCAGGACTACAAACTCACTGCCATTGATTCAGTGCTGAGTCATAGCCACCCCCTGTGGGTTTCCTAGATTGTAGCTCTTTACAGGAGTAGAAAACCCAGTTATCTTCCTAGGAGTTGCTACTGGTTTCTAACTGAAGACGATGCGGACCACAGCCCAACTCATAACCCCTACACTGTCAGGGGTCCTTACATATATATCCATATCCATATGCATAGCCAGAGCCAGAGCCATCGCCATATCCATATCATCATTTGTTGCCATTGAGCTTGTTCCCACGCAATGTACTACAGAATGAAGCATTGCCCCATCTTGCGCCATCTCCACGATCTTTGGTATCTTCAAATCCACTTGGGAGCCGCTGTGTGCTGTATGGTGCCTTTGACACTAGGGTCCTCCCCTGCCAGTACTCTACCAGACAATATTCTGTGGGGTTTGGGGGGTTGGAAGACTCCTTTTCAGAAGCAGATTGCAAGGTCTTTATTAGTCTCCAAGCTTTGTCCACCAGAGGTGGCCATGATGATATCAGAAAAGCTGGTGGCAAAGCTTCCAGTATTAGAGCGGTAGAGCATCACACCTTGGAGTAGACATAAAAGTATTACATCTAGGACTTCAGTTCATATAAGCCTGGGGTTATTCCAAACAAATTGTGTTCAGCCATGTCTTTGCAGTCAGTGGAGGGCTGCAAACTAGTTCTTTGTCCTGTCTTATGCTTATCTTAGTCCCTTGATGGTGTACTGTTACATGTTAGGGTGCGTTCCAGATGGTCAGCTGTTTGAAACTACTGTGGGTGAAAGATAGGATTTCCTACTCCTGCCAACAGTTAGAATCTTGGAAACTAATAGGGGTCGCGCTACTCTGTCTTCTAGGGTTTCTATGATTTTTGAAAATCAGTTTAATGGGGTTCATACAACTCTTATCACAAACCATATGTACATCTATTGCGTCGAGCACATCTGTACACTTGTTGCCATCATCTTTCTCAAAATATTTGCTTTCCATTTGAGCCCTTGGTATTAGTTCCTCATTTCCCCCCTGCCCCCTTCATGAGTCCATCATAATTTATAATTTATCATGATTTTTTCATACCTTACACTATCTGATGTCTCCCTTCACCCACTTTTATGTTATTCAGTTTTTCGTTCCCCCCAAAAGTCCCAACAGTGGCTTCTGAAGGATCTGCTGGGTCAGTTAAACCCAAGGCAGAAAGGTCAGCTCTGAAGCATATGGTGATTAGTCTGGGGGCGTTTCAAGGAGCAACCTTAGTAGATTTCCTTGAAGGATATACTATGATCACAAGGGCTTGTTAGGAAGATGAATTCAGGAGAAAAAGGTCAGGAAAGTTGTGCTCAGAAAAAATGTTTTCTTCTAACATGAAAAGTGCCTACTCATTTTAAAGGTGGCCACGACTACCCTATAACAATTCCTTTGAAAACCTTACCCCATCCACCCTATAGTCCTGATCTTGCCCCTTTTCTTTATTCCCCAAACTGCAAGAACATTTAAAAAGAGGGGTCCTTGTGACTCTTCTATGAAGACATGTCCCATTGTCTACAGATGGGTTTTGAGAATCTGCTCCATCATGCCCCATTCTCAACAATGTTTGTTTGTGTAAACTTTGTTTCTTTGTTTGGGGTGTTCTGATGCCTGTTACCTGATGCTGTTAATACCTCATGTACTCACAGGCTGGCATGTTTCTTCCATGTGGACTTATTGCTTCTCTGCAGCTATCTTTTGATAGCTGGGCACCATCGGCATTCTTCACCACATTTGCTTATGCACCCATTTTGTCTTCAGCAATTATGCCAGGTTCACAGAGTGACAGGTTGTTAGAACAAAGTGTTCTTGCATTGAGTGAGGGCATAAGTATACTCCTGAAGCCCATACACTACCTTATAAATATGTGTCCCTATGCCAATACCTGTATTTTTATGAATTAATGTATTTACATATGTATCCACTTATGCTTATTCCTCTATCCATAATTTTGCTTTCTAGATCTTTCCTCTGTTTTCTTTTACCTTCCTCCTGCCCTACCATCACACCCACCCTTCTTCTGCCCCTTAGGAATTCCTCTCAACACCAGGGGGTATTACTGCAACAACACTGAGGTCTCTATATTCTCCTCATTGTTGATTTTAATTCCCTAGTTATTCCCCTGTCTATGGTATTCTTTGTTCACTGCTCCCTTCCCCCATCTCCTTCTTTCCCCAAGTCCTTCCAGAGCCATCTGTCCAGTTGCTTTCTCCTCAAGCTTGCTTCCCATGCCTCACAGAAGGTCACAGGAAGGGATGAGTCAACCAGGGTGCAGTATAGCACTGATAAAATACACAATAATCCTCTGGTTTCTAAGGGCATCCTTCCCCTCCCCCCCACTCCATGACCCCAGTCCTGCCTTTCATTGTGGGCTAGACCAGAGCATGTGCACAGGTACAGATAAGAGAAAAGAACTCATGATACATGGAATCCAGGAATAGGAATGGGAGTAGCCATACCAAGAGGGTAGGGGGAAAGTGGGGAGAGAAGGAACTGATCACAGTGATTGACACATAATACCCCACTACCCTCACCACTCCCCTGGGGGGACGAACCACAAAAACCATGGGGAAAGGAGATATCAGTCAGTGTAAGAGATGAAAATAATAATTATTTATAATTTATCAAGGGGTCATGAGGATGGTGAAGGGAAGAGGAGCTGAAACCAAGGGCTGAATAGAAAGTAAATGTTTCTAAAACAGTGATGACAATCTATGTCCAAATATATTTGATACAATTGATGTATGGATTTTTATAACAGCTGTAGGAGCCCCCAATAAGATGTTCTTTTAACTTAATGAAGGCCTTCCAGGAGCCCCTAAAACTGCTGTTTGGCTATGGTTTATATCAGTGCACAGGGTTCTTTGGGAGAACTGAGTGCACTGGAAAAGCCACCTTCTGAAGAGGCCAGCCTAGCTTCCTCCAGCCCTTTTGGTCTCTGCCTCCTCCCAGGCTGCTTCAGGGTCATGCGGTGGTTATACATGGGGCTGCTCACTACAGAATGGAGCTCCATGTTTTGGTGATGTTGTTGAATAAATATTTCTGTGATTTTGTAGCAATACATTTCAATTTACCCTCATATAGGTGTATAAATTATATTTATATGCATATAGATTATAATTGTGTGTATACATTTTACATGACATATTTACACTTCATATCCACACAACACATCCATATGAGTACATCTATATTTGAAGCCTTTTTTAGCATGCACTCTAAGCATTTTTATTAACCATAATATCTGCAATATGATAACCAGTATGACTCAAAGAACACCTAGGAGCGGCCAGGCACTGTTGCAGGCAGCTGAAATGCATTGACATGCTCAAGATCAAGCCCCCGAAGATGGCTGTATGATGCCATTTAACCTCTGAGGAAGCTGAAGCACAGGCAGAGAAGCAAAGGCAGCTGCCCACTTGACATCCCCTTACAGGAGGGACATGGGAAGGAGACGGGCGAGTCAGGGTGCAATGTAGCAATGATGAAACATACAATTTTCCTTTACTTCTTCAATGCTTCCTCCCCTCTCACTCTCATGTTCCCAATTCTACCTTACAAATCTGGCACAGAATAGGGATTAGAAACACAGAGAATCCAGGAGAGATGATCGCTTCAGGAACAATGGTGAGAGTGGCAATACCGGGAGGGTGGAGAGAAGGTGGGGAAAGAAGGGGGAACCAATGACAAGGATCTGCGTATAACCTCCTCTCTGGGGGACAGACAACAGAGAAGTGGGTGAAGGGGGATGTTGGACAGTGTCAGATATGGCAAAGTAATAATAATTTATAAATTATCAAGGGTTCATGAGGGAACGGGGAGGGAGAGGAAAAATGAGGAGCTGATACTAAGGGCTCCAGTAGAAACCAAATGTTTTGAGAATGATGATGGTAACAAATGCACAAATGTGCTTGACCCAATGGATGGATGGATGGATGGATGAATTATGAAAAGAATTGTATGAGCCCCTAATAAAATGATTTAAAAATATAAGTAAAGGCAGCTGCTCACTCATACCAGGAAGTCGGGCTCCAGATCCCAACATAACCTGATATGGTCAGATATGGGAAAGGGCACATTTCCCCCCTCTGACACATTGACATGAATATTGGCCATCAGGGTGAAAGATGCCCATCTGTGGACCACCTCATTCTTTCTGCAGAACATTGTTTGTGTCCATCCCACCTGGCACTCATCTGCCCCATCGTTATCACTCCACAGGGGACCCCAGTCAGACCACTCTCCTCCTGACATCCTGCCCAGCATGGCCAGGTCTGCTTCATCTATGTGCTACACTGACTGCCACCTCAAGGATGTGGCCCTGGTTCCACTATGGGCATCTGACCACAGGGTCATCAGTTTGAAACCCATGTGGGAAAAAGACAGGGCTTTCTACCGTCCAAAGAGTTATAGGTTCGGGACCCTCCCCCGCAAAGGCAATCCTACTGTGTCCTGCATGGTCACCGTGAGTCAAAATAGACTGGATGGCAGAGAGTTTGGCTTGGGTTCTGTGGCTGGAGGTGGGGGGGAAGCGGGGGAGAGGGAGGAGAGGGAGGAGATAGAGGCGGGCATTTCCAGGCGGCTCAGTCTGTAGAGGGTGGAGGCTTTGACAGTGAGTCATTCCCCATTGTGTAAATGCAAACTCGTCAAATTCTGTCATTTCCTTTCCTGTTGTCCAGTTATAAATTAACCACGCAACCCAGCTGCCTTGCCTGTTCCCGACAGCTTCTCCGTTGACTGACAAGGGGTAAGTTCCTGGTCAGGCCTGGCACTGCCCACAGATTGCCACCCTCAGGATGATGGCCTGCTTCATGGTGTTGATGGGAGTTGCCTGATTGTTTGAGGTGTTGCGATTAGCGATTACCTCGGAGCATTGGGGGGACAGTCAAGCAGCACCTTGCGCCGTCCTGCGGCATGGTCCAGCCTCCTTGGCTGTGCTCAAAGTAGCTCCAGTCCATGTCAGCATGGAGTATGTGAAATGACCTCATCTTTTCTTGAAAGTGTCGGGATTTTTTTTCTTCAGGTCTTGGCCTGTGGCCATCCACCACACACTGGGTTGAGCACTAGGGCCTGTGCTGTGTCTGGCAGACCTCATCTCGGGACCCTCCTCTAGATAGCCCTTTAACATTGCAGCTATGAGATATTATGCCCAGAGGTGCCATGGCTCTGGGTTCAAATCCTGCTGCTGCTCCTCACCACTGGATCACCTGGCCAAATGATTCAAAATGGCTCAAGCTGAGCGTTCTTATCTGTGAGATGGGGACAGCAGGACCTGGGGTGAGCGTCGCTGTGATGAGGAGCAAGTTAGCAGAGAACTGTATGATCCTGGAAGGTGTGAGCGAAATCCTGGTTGCTGCTGCGGCAGAACAATGAGATGAGTCAGTGCTGTCCAATGCTTAATGGTTTCACCTGACAGCACAGGGACCTCTGTTCCGTGTCAGGTACAATCCGGGGGTGACAGGGCAGATGTGGTGCTAGCCTTCAGGGTCCTTGTGCCCCTTGTTACTGGTTGTTGGGTTGCTTCTGACTCATAGAGACCCTCTGGGTGACAGAACAGTGTCCCGATATGGAGGGCTTCCTGGATTGGACTCTGAATGGAAGCAGATTGCCAGGTCTTCTCTTCCGCAGTACCACCAACCTGAGTTAGCTGTTAAGTACAAGCCATTGGCGCCACCTATTTTTCCTGGTTCTACAAGGCTCCCTTTTTCTTATTGGGCATCTCTGAGTCGACTCTGAGGCATATCGACCCCATTCAACAAAGGAGGACTTCCCCGTAGGCTGTCCTTGACTGCAATGCTTATGAAAACAGTCTTTCTTCTAGGGAAACACTGGGGTGGGGGTCGGGGTGGGGGGACAACCTTTCTGTTAGCTTCCGAGTGCTTAGCCATGGAGCCACCAGGGGAGCTGATTTTTATTGTTTTTGTTTTTTAACATGTGATTGGAATCAGCCTTTCTAAGTCCTCAGGGCAGGACCACAGGCCCAACGCAGGCACAGACATGACCAGCACCACATACCAGTGTGTCAGAGGGCTCTGGCACCCCGGCCACTCTCCTAATCTTCTTCTCGGGCCAAGTGAAAGAGCCCGAGCGAAGGAAGAGCGTGTCCCTACAGCCATTTGTGCTCCTTCCATTTCCCATTCTCAGCTCCAAAAGGTGCCCACGAAATGCTGCACGAAATGTTCTCTTTAAAAGCCTAATTATTTACACCGACAATTTACTTTTCAACTCCTGTTGCTGCGTCCCCTTCTCTCTTTCTGCCCCTTGGCTGAGGAAGCAAGCAGCAGGACCAAACCTACCTGATTACATCTTGTGATGCCCAGTGGGGTCCCTTAGTGCCATCCCCTCCTTCCACCCCCTACCCTTGAGAATGAAATTCCAGAGGACCTAGGAGCAGGTGGTTGTGGAAGCCTGCATGCTCTGACTTCCAGCCAGCCCCGATGATGGGGGCCAGGGCCCCATGACACCCTCCCTCTATAAGGTTAAGTAGATTCCTTCCTAGCTGTGACCGGAGGCCTTGTCTCAACTGCTGTGGGAGGGGGAATTTCTTCCTCCACACCTGTAACCATCACTAGAGCGTCCCAACAGACTGTGACTTTGGGGACCCACATCTTATCTGCTCTCCCGATCATCACCCGGATGAGCTGGCAGCTCAGGCTCGGCTCGGCCACTGTGCACCCTGTACTGAGAAGGGAGCTCCTGGGCACTGGCCTGCATTAGGCAAACTGATTTGTTCCATCATATCTTCCATCGGAGGCCCAGGACAGAACGGAGCGATAACATGTTTGGCAATCCCTGACATGATCAAGATGAGCGATATGGCCTGGGAGAGGTGTGGAGCAGTCCTGCACCAGTGGCCTGGGCACCTCGAGGTCATGCAACCCATATTTCTTGTTGAACAACATGTTGGCTCATGGGGCGGGTGTCTTCTGAGCCCTTCGTCATTATCCATGCAAATATGTTAATCGCATTGTCGGCCTGGCATGGCTGGGCGAGCTCCTCCCTCCTCCCCTGAGGAATGGCCCGGAAGTGAGCAGTCCACTCTGGGAAGCAGTGCTCAGGCGTCACCCCCAGGGCCTTCAGCATGGTGCTTCCCTGGGTCTCCTGTCTGACCCTGGAGTGATGGGAACCTGCTGTTCTGCTCCGAGCTGTCTCTCCTGCCAAGACCTGTGGGCTCAGCAAACTGGTTTGCATTCATCCCCGCCTATTCTCACCTTCCTCCCTGCCCCAGAGAGAGCTGGTCAGTCCACTCAGTCTCTAAGGTCTCCCGAGCCTGGTATTATGCCCACCCCATTCTTGGCCTGCAATGGATGTTGGATGAGTGAACGAATGAATAAACGAATGCCAAGGAATGAATGCAGCCAATCACCCTCGAGGGCTGGAGCGGTCACAAGTTGAGCAACCTTGACCAAACAGCGTCATCCTGCCCCTCCCCATGGCAGCCTCCTTGGAAGGACTGATTGTAATCTCTGTGCTGCTGGAAGCTGATCGGTCTGTCCTTGCGGTGTGGGGACAGCTGTGGCTACATGTGAGCATGAGCAAGGTCTGGTGGCTGTCGATGCTTCCAGGATGGCCGGTGGAGCTTCATGTGTCCATGCTCTTCGTGCAGCAGTCCTCCACCTTCCTCCTGTCATGACCCTTTCATACAGCACCTCGTGGGGTGGTGACCCTCCAACCCTAAAATGATTTTCATTGCCACTTCATCACTGTCATTTTGCTACTGTTAGGAAGCATCGTGTAAATATCTGATAGGCAGGATGTATTTTCATCGTTACAAATTGAACATAATGAAAGCACAGTGACTCATCATGAAAACAGCATGTAATTACATCTTGTGAAATATTTATTTCTAATGACAAATCAATGAAAATTTCTCTTGAAGCCTGGTGTAGAATGGGTAACGGTCTTCACACCGGGTACTCATATAGGGTTGGATCTGCATGTGGGCAAACCTGCCTGGAGACAGATAGAGGAGTGGTGTTTCTTAGGTGACCCCTGTGAAAGGGTCATTCGACCCCAAAAGGTCGCAGCCCACGGGTTGAGAATGGCTGCTTTTCGTGGATCCGTATCAACCATTGTGCAGATTGGGGTGGGGGGTTTGGGCAGCAGGGCTTCTGGAGGGGACGGGGCCAAAGTGACTGTGGGCGGGGTTCTGTGAGGCTGTGCTCCAGCCCAATGCCACTGAGTTGCTTCCTGCTCACAGGGCCCCAGTTGGGCTCCTGAAGCTCAAGCTTGATGGCAGCAGTCTCATCTTTCATCCAGAGCGGCTGGTGGGTTTGAACTGCCAAGCATGCAGTTACAAGCCTCGCACTTACCTGACTCACAGCAGCACCATCAAAAGGTTGGTGAATGTGGCATTTCATAAGACTAGGAAGACATATATACACAATACTATCCAAGTAGGTATGTATAGATTTATGCATAAGGAGCCCTGCTGGGCCTGGGGAAGGTGTCCTGGGGCCACCGTTGGGTAAACACTGGGCTGAGACCCTTACCAGCTGCTTAGCAGGAGCTAGGTGAAACTGTCTGCTCCTATCCAGGTCGACCATATTCTAAACCCTGTATCTGGGTAGATTTGAGTGGCCGTGAGGTTGGGGGTTTGATGTTCTGTTAATGCCTGTGGCAAATCGACTTATATTAGCTATTCCCATGTATTATCACATCGAGTTCCTGCACAGCGCCAGCTAGATAGAAGAGGCTCAATAAATCTTCCTTAAATAATAGGTGAATAAAGTAAATTGGTGAATGGATATACATGGTTATTTCAATGAAGGCCAAAGACATGATGAGACTGACTTCTGAGAGATGAATGGATCTTCCCAAGTTCATGGGGTCACTGGGGCAGGCCATCACTGTCTGCTGAGCACATACTGTGGACCAGCACCAGCCCTTGCCAGTCCCCATATTTGGAGAGAAAATCAGAGACTAGGATAAGCCGTGTATGGGTAGTTGCCACCGAGATGAAGATTGCAGAAGTGGGGAGGAAAGGCAAAGAGCCGAGGGGTTGGTTCCCTGAGATTGCCAGGACAGGCTTTCTGATGGTGAGAGTCATTTGAAGCCAGACCTGAAGGAGGCAAGGACAACTCGTGCAGCTCCCCAGGCCAAAGCACACCTGGCAGAGGTGAGTGTGTGCAGGGGCCTCTGGGCACAGGCCCACAGCATTACCATCTCTTGGCAGTCCGCCCCCCAAGTCTGAGTGAGGGACGGACCAGAAGGCCCTGCCCCGCATCAGAGAGCTGAGCACCCTTCCCGCAGAGACGCTGCCTTCTCAGCCCCTCCCCTCTCTGATTGATCAATATGGAGACCGTCCTCCCTGCCTAGCCTGGCTGGTGACCTGAACGTGGTGGCTGGTGAGCTACCACACTAGCAGACACGCACTGACAACCACTGCCTTGGTGGTCCCTCAACTGTGGTTCAAACCCTGGGCGTGCTATTTTGGTGGCCCTCCCGCTGACTGTCACGGGGGGTGGGGGGAGGGAGAAGAGGGGGCGGGGTAGGGTATCAGCAACCCCTCTTCTCTCTAGGGACACCATGGCCAAGGACATGTTTGGGGCATTTGGGGGACATCAAGGAGGTCAGTGTAGCCAGAGTGGTATATGAGAACACTGGTCCATCTGCCATCAGACCAAACTTATCCCAGCCCTCCTCCCACAGGGCCCACAGGGCAGGTGCAGTTGGGCAGTTGACACGAACTTCTAACTCAGCGTTACAGGCCTGCCCAGTATCTATCCTCAACACTCCCTCCCCAAGATGGTCTCCTTTGACACCCTTCCAAAGAGGTGTCCCAGATAGATACTTTGTGTCGGCTTGTCTTTGGGGACATTGCTGCCCTTGAAGGAGAGAAGGGGAGCAGACTTCTGTTGAGACCCCAGAGGGAGATTGAGAAGAAGCCTTCTTCCTGACTTCAATCTGTTGGCACCTTGGGGTTGTGTGTGTGTGTGTGTGTGTGTGAACCAGCTTCCCTAGAATGTTGGGAAGATCCATCTTCGCAGGTACCGGTCTTCCTGTCCAGCAGGCCCAACCCCAAACCGGACTCACTGTTGACTTAGTGAGACTCTAGGGGACAGAGCTGTACTGGCCCACTGGGTTTCTGAGCCTTCAAGTCTTTTGGGGAGAAGAAAAACTCATCTTTCTTGCATGAAGCATTTAGTGGTTTCAAAGGCTGGCCTTGCTCAATGTGTAACCACTATAGCAGCAGGGCTCCTGCCCAACACAAAGGTGGAGGCAATAGGAGTCCAGTCTCCATTTTTTGAAGCCTCCCTTGTGACTGACAGTCAATGACTTTCCCAAGACCATCCCACCAGGTTCCTCTATGGCCCCTTTGTAATGACATGCCGGGGTGGGGGGTGGTGGAGGGCAGGGAACAGGGGAGTGCCAAAGAAAAGTTACACACTGAGGTTGACTCTCTGGACTCCAGTCAGGAAAGGAGAGATCTCAAGAAACCAACCATGAGTGCTAAGAAAAGGATACCAGGGTCCAGATGGACCAGTCAGAATCTTTTTTTCCCCTGATGATTTCATTAGGGGCTCTTACAGCTCTTCATACATCATGTGTATCAAACATATTTGTATACATGTGGCCATCTTCATTTCCAAATATTTTCTACTTGAGCCCTTGGTATAAGCTCCTCCTTCCCCCTACTTTTTTTTTTTAATAAATCCTTTTGTTGGGAGCTCATACAACTCCCATCATGATCAATACATATGTCAATTGTATGCAGACTACATTTGCATACTTGTTGCCATCATCACTCTCAAAACATCCTCCCTCCACTTAGGCTCCCAGTACCAGCTCCCCATATTTCCCCTCCCTGCCCACTTTTGGTCCCCCGTGAACCCTTAATAATTTACAAATTGTTATCATTTTTTCATATCGTACACTGTCCAGTGTGTCCCTTCACTCACTTCCCTGTTGTCCGTACCCTAGAGAGGAGGTTATATATAGATCCCTGAAATTGGTTCCCCCTTTCTATTCCATCATCCCTCCACCTTCCCAGTATCACCACTCCCACCACTGGACCTAAAGGGATCTTCTATGCTAAATTCCTCATGTTTCTGGCTCCAGTGTACATGTGTTCACCTTCCTGACACAATCACTGAAGAAAAATGTGTGCATAAGCAAAGGTGGTGACGAAAGCTGATGGTGTCCAGCTATCAAAAGACGTAGCATCTGGGGTCTTAAAGGCTTGAAAGTAAACACACAGCCACCTAGCTCAGAAGCAACAAAACCCACATGGAAGGAGCACACCAGCTTGTGGGACCACGAGGTGTCAAGGGGTCGGTTATCACTCTTCAAGAACTAAAAATAATAACATTGCGTGCTCATCTTCCTGATATGATTGCTGATGCAGTCAGATTCTTGATGTGGACCCCCAGCTCTTTGTCTTGGCAACTTATCTCAGCCTGGGTCCAGCAAATGCCCCCAGAGAGGCTGGGCCCCAGCAAAGGCAACGTTTACCCACAATCTCTGTTTTGGAAGTAATTAATCTTCAAATGCATGAGCCCCATTGTGGTGGAAAGCTCGCTGACACTTTTGTGTAAACACCGAGCTTAGCTTATTGACAAACTACTGGCTGTGACTTTGATCCTGGGCTGCCAGCTCCAAAAGGCAGGCCGGCATCGGGCTGCCCCACCAGGCACAAAGGCGACTCTAATCCCTTCTACACTCCTCTCAGATCCATATTTAGAATTCCGGGTCTTTATTTTCTATAACCACTTAAGCGCCGCTTGGCGTTTGTTTAGCAGCCTTCCTTCTCCATGCCCACTGGTGACTAATACGTTGGTTTTCTTAGCAAGGCATGCAGCAAAATTCCAAAGTAGCAAATGACCTGAATGAAACCCCTTAAACTCACATAGATTTAATCACTGCGGCAAATTGGAACCATTTGTGGTCAGGTTTTGATGGCGAGCTGTAAAGACCGGCCCCCACCCCACTCCCGCCCCTGCCCCTGCTTTCCTTTTTAAGTGGCTTAGTTAAGGTTGGTGAGAAAAGGAGGCATCAGTGCCAAGGTCCATTTCGGGAGGGGGACTTCAATGGCTTCTTTCAACTTTGGGGGCCATCTGTACCTGAAGATCTGGCAGCAGTAGGAGCCCACGGTCGCCCTCCACATCCCGGTGGCCCGAGCCCTGCAGAAGCAGGACTTCTGTGGAAGGCGTGGGGCCCTCTTAGGAAAACATTGTGTTTTGTGACTTTTGTCACCTCCAGTTACTCTAATAAGGCAAGGGAAAGGTCAGTACACACACACATACACCCACAGAATTTTTTTTTCCACGAGCAGAGAAGCAATTGAACCTGATCTGTTATGATTTCTCCCTAAGCAAACCAAACAGAAGGACTTTAATGGAGACACACATTCAGGATGGAGGCTGACCCAGGCCAGTGCCTCTGATCTGTTTCTGATAAACTCGACATTGAGGTTTTGAAGAATGAATCAGAAAGGAAGTTCAATTCCATTTCATGACTGGGCTGAATTAAATAGAAGGGGAAAGCTTGCCTATAATTAAAGGGCAGCTTTTCCCTATTTTTTTTTTCCTTTCTCTCCTGTTTTTCTTCCTTTTTAGAAAATTCTACAAGTGGGTCTGCTCTCAACCATTGGTTGCTGAGGCTCTGTTTGATTTCTTGAGAGCGGATGGAAAAGTAAATTTGCAAAGACGGTGGCAACAGATTTTGCTGCACAAATTATGGAAAACATTACCCCTACCCCTACCCACCCCCAGACCTGCTTTTTCTCTCTTTTTTGCCCCCTCCTCTCTCTTCATCTCCAGCTTCTGTGATTTTAGTTGGAGAGAAAATTCAGACTGAAAGAAATTTGATATTTATTTTCTGTGAACTTTAATAAAGAAAATGGTGGGTTTGGGCCCCCCCCCCTTTTTTTTTTCTCTTATGGCCTTTAGGAAAAGTCCATTTTTAATTTTTTAAAATAGGCTCTTCAGGCAGAAAACTGCTGGTGTGTAATTTATACAGCTGGGAAGAGGCGGTGCTGAGGGCCTTTCCCGGCAGATTGGTGAGAGACTATGAAGAGCTCGTGGACTGCAGGCACCCACTCTTCATGGCACCCCGGTTCACCCAGGCGGCCTTTCTGCAATGCTTCGTGCCTGAGAGAAGCCCCTGTCTGTTTGGGTTTGTGGAATCTCTTTCCTGTCTTCAACATTCTCAGATGTCCGTGGTTTAGGCCGAGTGATCAGCGTAATCCACTCCAGCCCTGTCCAGGAATCGTCCACTTTGTTCATAAGTACATAACATAACTTCAGCCCCCCGGGGGCTCCCTGATGAAACAGAATCCTAGGTCCTCGGAGATGGGCTGGCAGATAAGGACGGCCCTAATCCCAGGGTCACAGTGCCCTGGAGGAGCAGGGCGTCACCTCTCCCTCCCAACTTCGTTATCGCTGGGACTCCAGCAGCCTGAGTCGCCATGTTTTCCACAGGGCTCAGCGGTGTTAAGAAAATACCCTCTCGCGCTGTGTTATTTTAGGCTGAAACAAAAGTCGACATGAATGGCTGGGGGGGAACAGAGGGGGCATTGTTCTCCCCGGGGCCGGGTGCCTGAAACTGAAATCCAACAAACAGAGAAGTAAATGCCATCACGTCCAAATGGGCTATCGAGTGTCCGGCAGGATCAATTGAGCACAGAGGGCGGCCAGGCCAAGGATTTAGCCAGTCCCTGGGTCATGGGAAGTTTGGTTTCCAGGGGCGAGTCTGAAAGGGCCACCTGATTTGCGACGATGTGACGACTGATCTTAAGAGGAAACCACCTGCTTCTGTGAGACAGCAAGAGAGACAAGGAGGAGGCGGACCCCCAATCTGTGGAATGCATGCGGCCAGGTCAGACCCTGTTCTGAGCCCCGTCAGGGATGGTCTCGAGTGAGCCCCCAGCCATCTGAGGGTGAGGGGGTGCTGGTGGGCTCTGCCATGGAATCGATTCTCCATCACAGTAACCCTAGAGGACCCAGGAGTTTTCTAGGCTGTGATCTTCCTGGGAGCCAGGGTCAGATTACAATAAGCAAAGTAAGCATGAGCTTACTTGTGCTTACTTACTAATCTGTAATGAACAGCTTCATATTTTTTCACCACAACAAAGATTCTGCTTCCAGCACCTCTTGGCATCTGTCTCTCTCCCAACCCCACACAACACCATCCCATAGAATCGATGTCTCTTGACCAGGTCAGAATACCCAATAAACAAGGTAAGTATGGCCTCACTTGTGCTTACTTACTAATCTGTAGAGAGCAATTTCACCTATTTTAAAATCACATCATACTAGTGCTTATTGCTTGGGTCATCCAGCCCTGCCTGGAGAAGATTGCTAATTCTTTTCCCATGAGGAACAAATGGTGGGTTTGAACTGATGACCTTTTAGTTAGCAGTCAAACACTTAACTGTTTTGCCACCATAAAGTTTTACCCTGTGAGATAGGTGCTAATATTGCACCTTTTTGCAGATAAAGGAATTGAGGCTCAGAATAGTTGACCCATTGTGGGCAGGTGGGGGAGTTTGAATTGAAAGCAGGGCAGTGTGGTTTTGGAGCACCTCAAGGTCTGCCTGGCCCTCTTACATCTACTGTTATTCTCTCTGTATTAAGAAAGTTGTGCATTACCTGGTTATATAAGGCTGAGTTATCTAGAAAAGCAAAACCATAAATGTTTATATGTGTATGTATATAGACAGATATTTATCCCAAGAACGGACTCATAGAAGTTCCAAAATTGGGTAAGTTCAGTGTCTTTCAAGTCCCTGCATCAGATAAACTAACAGCTTTTCCTGACTCCTGTAGCTATGAGGACTGAGGAATGAGGAAGCAGGAGGACAAAGCAAGACGATCACAGACTGGGGGATGCAGAGTTAGCCATCCATTGATGACTCCTGGGATTGGCATGTCACATGGCAGAAGATCAACAATCCAGATGCAGGATTCAGACCCAGCAGAAGGTACAAGCCTTCCTACAGAGTTTATTTTAAAAGAAGCAGACTCACCTTCTAGACACGATTGCTGAAGACAAAGGGGGTGCATAAGCAAATGTGGTGAAGAAAGCTGATGATGCCCAGCTATCAATAGATATGGCATCTGGGGTCTTAAAGGCTTGAAGATAAACAAATGGCCACCTTGGTGAAAAGCAACAAAGCCTACATGAAAGAAGCACATCAGCCTGTGTGATCATGAGGTGTCAATGAGAGCAGGTATCAGGCATCAAAAAACAAAAAAAAAAATCATATCATTGTGAATGAGGGTTCAGACCCAAAAATAATTGGACATTCATTTACAGAAGGGTAGCTTGTAGGAGACAAGGCAGTCAGGGTACAGTATAGCACCAATAAAGCATACAACTTTCCTCTAGTTCTTTAATGCTTCCCCTACCCCACCCTCACCACTATCATGATCCTAATTCTACCTTAAAGATCCAACCATACCAAAGAATGTACACTGGTATGTCTCAGAGCTGGAAACACAGGGAATCCAGGACAGATAAATGCCTCAGGACCAATAATGAGAGTAGCAAGACCAGGAGGGGAAGGAGGAGGTTGGGGGAGAAAAGGGGAACCAATCACAATGATCTACATATAACCCCATCCCTGGGGACAGAAAACAGATAAGTGGGTGAAGGGAGACATCAGACAGTAGAAGACATGATAAAATAATAATAATTTGTAAATTATCAAGGGTTTGTGAGAGAGGGAGGGTAGAGAAGGAAGGGGGAAAGTGAGGCGCTGATACCAAAGGCTAAAGTAGAAAGAAATGTTTTGAGAATGATGAGGGCAACAAATGTACAAATGTGCTTGACACAATGGATGGATGGATGGATTGTGATAAAAATTGTACAAGCCCTCAATAAAATGATTTAAAAATGAAAAAAGAAAACAAAAAATAAGGAGAACACACATACACAAAAAAATAAGATAAGATAAAAAGTAGCAGACCACATATCTGAAGAATTTTTTTTCCAATTGCAACCGGCTGTGAACTCATCAAGGGACTTTACTCTATCACAACTGCTGACTGTTCACTGAGTTATGTTATGTTACATCTCCTCATGGAAGTTATTACATTGTGTTAGATCCTGCTGTGAGGGATGATTGGGAAAGTTGACTCAGCCAAATTAACACAACATCTAATTATTACAGTGAATCATGGAGTGTATATGGTCAGTGCCCTGTCCAGAGCCCTTAACTTTACCATTCTTGTATAAGCAGGATAGCTAAGCTTCCAAGGCCCAGCATCTGCACCTTCTGGCTCGAACGTTTCCTCTGGTAATGGGTGTCTGTTCTGTTCCCACAGAAATGAATGGACCCAGTTGCTGGAACGGTGGGATCAAAGAGACCAGTTGTGAGGAGGGCACAGCACTAGGCAGGGTTGCATCCTGTTGTACCCAGGGTTACCATGGGTCAGCAGGGACTCAAGGGCACCTCCCAACGATGGTGAGAAATAATCTTCTATGGGAGTTGAAGTATCACACATTATGGAGTTGGGGGCAGCAGCTGATATGACCCGAACTAGACATTCTCGCCACTGACAAGAATGAATTTCTTCTTCTGCCATATGTAAAATACAAGTGATCTACACATCCAAGGTTGATATCCCTATGGCCCATTTTTATTAAAAAATATATCAGATAGCAGGGTCTCATTTCTGTGGGTGAACCATGTCTGGAGTATATGCTGAGTGTATGTTCCGAGTCCTGTTGCCCCAGGAACATGCTTTATGCCTTGTAGTTGGTCCTGTGGCTCTATTTCTGGAAGGGATTTGTGGAGCAGGCTGATTGATGTAGCCAACCTATTCCATTTGAGAACCCTGAGAAATTTTAAAAGCTTCAAGAATACTGTTGTTTTTTTTTTCAGATGTTCAGGCAGCTGCTCTTGCCCAACTATGGCTTCCAGGTCTAAGAAGTTGGCTGTGGATTCCTCAGACCT
Organism: Nesogale talazaci; assembly: GCA_004026705.1. Lineage (NCBI taxonomy): Eukaryota > Metazoa > Chordata > Mammalia > Afrosoricida > Tenrecidae > Nesogale > Nesogale talazaci. The sequence goes on along the minus strand of PVJH01001397.1, from coordinate 166,256 downwards.
TCATTCCTCCTTTGCTTCCTATAAAACCCAAAGGACAAAAGAATTGAGCTCCCCCCAGAAGGCTCCTTGGCTCTCTCCTTGCCAGTCACTGTCTTTCCTAGAAGAGTTACTGTCCTCTCTCCCCCATCCCCAGTCATGTTGAAAAGCTCATGGCTTCCGGAATCAAGCATCTCAGGGGTTCTCCTGGGTATCTCTGCTCCGTATTCTCATTTGTAGACTGCTACCTAAATCTGCCATTTCACCCCCATGTCCTACTAGACACACTCTGGATGCTCTGCCCTCTGAGCCACCATCAGAGCGGGTGAGAGTGCCTTCTTTCCAAAGCCCAAGGAGAAAGATGGGAGCCCTTGCTGACAGACCATTCTGGGAGGACCCCAGGGGATTCTGGCCTGAGTGAATAAATGTCGCACCCGGAGGGTCTAAGGCTCACTCAGCCATGGAGCCAGGCATGTCTGGCTCGGCATCCTCTCAGCCACTAAGCAAGTCTCTGACCTGAGACCTCGGTTTCCTCACCTGTCAGTGGGACAGTGGTTGGTTCTTAACTCATAGACTTGAAGGCTGAGAGGGTGATAATGTGTAGATATAAACACAGCATATAAGAGACTCAGCATACTCCTGAAAACATTTTCTCCCTGAATATGAGATAGGTTTATAACTCAAAAGATCCCGGCGGTACATAAGGCTAGGCAAGATAGTGTCTCTCCCTTTCCTGATCTTGTAACCCCCTGGCAGGGCTCCAAAAGAAATCATGGTTATGAGTTTCTTCAAAAATGCCTTAAAAATATTATCCATGTGTGCAACCATTAAAACCACACACACAAAGCCATTTTGAATCTACGGAATATAAATTTCAGGATTCAACTTGAATAGTGTATGTATAAGTCCGGGTGGACTAGAGAAACAAATTCATAAACATGCATATGTATGTGAGAGAATTTTAAACAAAGGATAATTGTACATTGAGAAAATACCCTACCTCAGTCCAGTTCAAAGTCATATTTCAATACTAGGAGCATATTCCCAACACCAATCTATAAAGTCCTCTTCAGACTCAGGAAACATATGCGATGATGTCAAATGAAGGAGACTCACAAGCCAGTGAGTGGAAAGTCTTTGGATCCAGTGGCATTATAAACAGCTCACCCCTGACAGGGGTCTCCAAGTGCCTCCTCCAGTTCCCAGGGCATGGGGGGTCTATTAGTTTTGTGGCATGTGTCTTGTCAGTAGAACATCTTCAGGGGAGTCGGTGAGTATCTTCTGCTTCCAAGAAGGAATTAACACATTTCCCAGAATTCTCCGGAGAAAGCCATGCCCACACAGAAGCCTCATTGGCTATCTCCAGATTAACAGGCTAGACTCCACCCCTACTCTCTTAATCCTCAAATTGACACCAGAGTAAGTGATGACTGCTACAGCATCTGTCTGTAAACAGAAAAATTTCCCATGTGCATGCCTTTAGATTTTGCTTACTTTTTTAACCTAACAATAAAGTTGTTGAATCTACACCAAGACTCACAGAGAGTCCTCATTCTTTATAACAGTTGTGTGCTATGTTTGTCCTAAGTGATAGTCCTGCCAATGGTCTGAGATGAATGAGAGAACTGAATAACATGAAAGGAGAACAGAAGGATTAATGTGTTCAAATTGAAGGTTGATGCAGAATATTGACTCTACCACGAACTGCCAGAAGAACAAACAAATCAACCTTAGAAGAAATAACAACTAGAATTTTCCATAGAGGCAAGGATGGCAAGATTTCATCTCTCCATAGAATATAGTCTCAGCAGAGATTAGTCCCTAGAAAAGGGCATCACGCCAGGCATGGCAAAGTGTGGGTCAGCAAACAAAGGCAAGACCCTTGACAGGAAAGGTCGACACAGTAGCTTCAACCGTGGGTTCAAGCATGGCAATGGGGAAAGGGGTGAGGGATCGGGCAGTGTTTGGGTCGCTTTGAGTGAGCACCAAACCAACCTGACAACAGCAACAACAACAACAACAACAAAACAATCTTTGGAAAAGCGTGCCGCGGCGTCTTTCTCCCAAGAGATGGGATCAAATTTCCTAACCTTCAGTTAAACCAAGTGCTCTAAACCGCCCTGGCGGCGCAGTGGTTGCGCAATGGGCTGCACGCTGCAAGGCCAGCGGTTCAAAAGGCCCATCCACTGCACTGGAGAAAGAGGAAGCTCTCCGCTTTGGCACGCAGTGACAGTCTCAGCGATTCACGGAGGCAGTTCTACCCTGACCCACGACGTTGCTGTCAGTGGGCCCTGACTCGATGGCAGTGAGCTGAATTATTGACCACGGAGCTAAGGTGGATGATGCCCTGAGAGCAACTTTCTAGAGCACAGGTTCATATAAGATGCCTTAAGTGGAGGTTGACTCAGAGACAATAAGCAAACATTGGAGCCTGAGACTCGACCTTGATTTATTGAAAAGTTATCTCTTCGTGGGTAATGCTCAGCCTTTCCTCACTATGGCTTCAATCTCTTAGAGAGCCCTGACAGAGAAGACAAGTAAGTTCTGCCTGTAGAACACCCGGCTCCCAGATCCCCAACCTTCCTCTCAGCCTCTAGCATTCATTTCTTCCTTTCTGCGCAGTAGTTCTGTAGAGTGCAGATGTTACTGGAACTATGCTAACCCAAGTGTGTGGCTTCAGTTTCCTGCCTACATATGTCTCAGATCTTTCCATAACACAGCTTGTAAGCCAGGGCTTCTTAATTTGGCCCACTGGACTTTTTAACACCTCTAAAACCTTGTTAAACTTACACAGAAAGGTGTACATCAGGGTTGTACCCTTTCTTCATACTTATTTAATCTGTATGCAGAGCCAAGAATCTGAAAAGCTGGGCTATATGCGGTAACCTCCCCCACCTCATAAAACAAAACAAAACAAAAAAAAACCCAAACTGGATTTTTTTTTCTCCAAGAACTACGTATTTAAAATTTTTAAACAGAACCTTTTTATCTTCAAAGTACTCTCCAATACACTCAATACATTTCTCAAGTCTGTGACTCCATTCTTGAAAACATTTTTCAAACTCATCTGTTTGGATGGATAACAACCCTCCTCTTTTTTTTCTTTGTGGTCACCTCTTCTATGTCACCAAATTGCTTTCCTTTCATGACCCTCTTCATTTCTTTATTCACAGAAACAAAAGGAAGTTGCACGGAGTGAGGTGAGTAAGGTACATGGGGAAAGAGAGGCATGCTATTTTTTGCCCCAAACTGGCATGCTGAGATGACTGTGTGAGCAGGTGCCTTGTCCTGGTGGCAAACCAATCCCTGTCTGCCACCAATCAGGCCTCTTTTGCTGCACACTGCTACACAATCTTTACAGAACCTCTAAATAGAAAACAGCAGTTTCTGTGGCATTTTTCCTGAACAGGAAAAAAATTTCACAGCAACATGCTCTTCTCTTAAATTGGCCATCACAAAAAATGAGGCTTGAGTGAACCTAATTTCACAAGAAAATTTAACTGTGACCATAGAGAACCTCCCCAGGTGATGCCACTAGGTGCACTAACTCAGAGTGAATTGCTTGATACTCACCTACAAGAAAACTGTGTGCAATAGTAACTCCACTTGGGGGAGCTTTCCCCCATTTTGGGGGTGGAGTACTCCCTTGTATAAAGGAGAACACAGTATGAAGCCTGTTCAACAACCTGAAACATGTTCAACAACTCTACTTGTTGAAAGAGAAGAGGTCTTGTGGCATTAACTAACAGAGGTCAAGCTATGGATGATATGTTAACACAAAGAAGACAAAAATCCTCACCCACTGGAGCAATACACAACACCACGATAGAGGAAATATTAAGAGGCTAAGGATTGTTACGTCATTTGGATCCATAATCAACACCCATGGAAGCAGTCATTAGAAACCGAGGACATTCTGCTTTGGGTAAATCTACAATTAAAAATAATTAAAATTTAAAAATTAAAGTAAAGAAGCAAAGATAACACTTGATCCAGACCTTGGTTTTTCAAGTCACCTATAGGAATTCAAGAGGAACATGGACATATCATGGACCGCTAAAGGACAAAAAGTACAGAGTACTCCTTGGAGGCATGATCTCATCTTACAAGCTTTGGACCTGTTGTCAGAAGAGACCAGTCCCTTGAGGAGGACTTCGTGCCTGGTAAAGTGGAAGGACCGTGAAAGAGAAGGAAGCCCTTAAGGAGATGGAAGGCCACAGTGGCCGCAACAATGGACTCAGGCGGAGGAACAAGTCTGAGGAAGGTACAGGACTAAGCATGTCTCATTCTGTTATGCATAGGGTTGCAACGGACTCAGTGGCACCCAAGAACAACATAGTTAAGGGAGACTGAAGCAAAAAGGGGTGCCTTTGGATTGGGATATTGATGATGAATATTGAATAGGCCTTGAAGTGTCAGAAGAATGACACTCTTGGCTGAGCCCGGTGGCATAAGCGGTTGAGTGCGGGACTGTAGCCCATGAGCTTGGCGGTTCAAATCCAGCAGTGGCTCTCAGGAGCAGTACTGGGTAGCTCCCACTGGCCACCAGAGGGCAGTGATGCCCAAAACAAACAAACAAACAAACAAACAAACAAAAGAATGACACTGTGTTGAGAGGAATATTGCCAGAATGCTCCAAGGACAGTGGGATTTAATCTTGTATCCTCTGGACACGCCCTCTGCTGGAGTCAATCCCTTAAAAGGGCATCGTGTTTTTTTAAAGCAGAGGGTCAATGAAAACGAGAACGAGCCCTTTAAGGAGATGACTTGACACCGATTGTGCTGGGAGAATGCAGCAGGATGAGAACAGCCCTTCAGTCTGGTGAGCAAAGGGCGATGGTGAGTCCACAGCACCCAGTGAAATCAACCAGACCCCAAGGTGCCTTTCCTCTCCTCGTGCTCCAGACACCAGTGGTGAAGCGGTCTGGTGCCCCCGGGAGGGGCTCAGTCATGGAAACAGGGCTGGAGAGGGTGCACTGGGCACTCGTCTGGGTGGGCAGGTGTCCTTCCATATTCTGGGTGGCTCAGGGTAGTTTAGTTTCCCATAGGGAGGAGTGCAGGGCCCCTTTGCCTGCATGAGGGAGTGGGCTCAAGGGGACAGTATTTTGTGGAAGTGGGGGCTTGAGGGACCTTTTTTTTTGGAGCACCTGAAGGGCAGCCTGCCTGTGTCCTCGGCATGTCAGCTCCTGCACAAGAATCTTCTTTCCATTGTGTAAGGGACATAGCTGGTTAGATAGGCTTGGCAGCCTGTTCCCCTCCCTCTGAAGAGGCCCACGTTTCCCCCTCCCTCACTCCTTGTGGTGTGGCAAGGCACACTGCATACATTTTTCCTCTCAGGGTGGAGGCATGATCCAGGCCTGGCCAATCAGAGTCTTTCATCACAGCCTCTGACTGTGGTAATTAGCTCAAGGGTGAGACCCTCCGCTGGCCAGCATTCAACTCTCCAGCTCTAGCAATCGGCTAAGGGTAGGTGTGTGATTTAGGTCAATCAGAGGCCCGTGCACTATGGGCCAGGAAGAGGGAGCCTGGGAAGGTGGTCCATTTGGAATCAAGGAGCCCCACTCTTTAGCACATAGGAACCCCTTGAATCTGGTCAACCTTGGGGCTGCTTTATCAGCTAGGGAATGCTAGGAGTTATACGAGGTGACTTCTGAGGCTGCTCTAGGCTAGGCCATGTAGCTTCCTGGGTGCTCAGGACTCTTGCTTCAGGGAAAGACAGACTCAGGGTGATCATAGTGCTGGAGAGACCACGTGGAGGTGCTTGGATCCACAGCACAGCTGAGCTGAAAGGGTCAGCCGTGCCAGCGGGCCTTGATGAGCACCCGGCCCAGCCAGTGAGGACCTGACAGCCGAGTCCTTTCCCAAGTCCTGGACCCACATTGTGAGTCACAGTGAGTGACTGCTTCGGGCTGCTAAGTGCTAGGGTGGCAGGTTATGTAACCACAGTAGCTGGAACAGGACTCGCCACTTCATGAGAACTTTCTGGGAAGTGTTAGATGGGTTACTGATGAGAGAAAGGGCTCCAGGGCAGGAAATAGCATTCAGGATTAGAAGTGCAGTTGTAGGGGCCTAATGCGGGTGCAACAGACTCACATTAACCAGCATAGAATCTGGTGTCTAAAGCTGTGCGTGTGAACTGAAGAGTAGTTCAAAGTGCCTGGCATGGACAAAGAATGAACTCTTCCCAGGGATGTTCGTGGCCCGGGTGGGGAGTAGAGATGGCTCATGAGAGTATATCACAGTGGTCCTCAACCTGTGGGTCGGGACCCCTTTGAGCGGTCAAATGACCCTTTCATAAGGGTCACCCCAATTCATAATGGTAGCAAAATGACAGTGATAAAGTAACAACAAAAGTCATTTTATGGTTGGGGTCACCACAAAATGAGAAACTGTCTTCAAGGGTCATGGTATGAGGAAAGTTGAGAACCTCTGGTCTAGAGGAAACAGTGGAAGCCTGGGAGCAGAGTTTTTCCCTTCTCTGGGGAAGAACCTTCTGAAAGCAAATGCAGCATCCCAGTCTGCCAGGCATTTGGACTGAAGAAGAGTATTGAATGGATCAGAGAGTGCTCAAAGGACAAATCGATCTGTATTTGACGAAGTCAGGCCAAGCATTCCTTAGAATCAAGGAGGGCAAAACTTTGCCTTACAGACTTTGGACATGTTGTCAGGAGAGACCAGTCCCTGGAGAAGACGATCATGGTGGGTCAAGAGGGGGAGCAGTGAAAACCAGGGAGACCGTCGACAAAGTGGATGGACACAGTGACTGCCTCAATGGGCTCGGGCCTAGGAGCAATCGTCAGGAGACCTCTGGACCATGCAGGGTTTCGTTCTGTTGGACATAAGGTCACTACAGGTCCGTGCTGCTTCAATGGCATCAAACCACCACCCCCACCAGCCTGCCAGGCATGATGTCCTCTCCCTGACCTTCACCTTGTGTCCATCTGGGTTTTTGTCTCTGTCATCTCAATCAGTGTGCAGTGTGGCCCCGATTTCAGGCATTCCTGCTGGGAGAGACTTTCCCAGGCCCTCGCTCAGATCCTGCCAAGGAGTAAAGCGACCAGTTTTTAAGCAGGACACCATTGATCGGGGCGGGGTGTGGGGGGTTGGGGGGGTGTTCTTGATTAAAAATTTGGTCTGTATGGAGCAACAAAAGTGTTCGTAGAATGCAAAAATAGTATTATAATATATTTATTTAATTTTAAAGTGCCACGGGACGTGGGACAAACTGTTAAAAAGTAGGACGTCTGGTCACCTTACAAGGAGGGACTCACTGGCCTGTGCTTGTGGCTTTCAGTCGGGATGTCTGTACTGCACACAACCTTGGAAAGCAGAGGGACTGCTCTACCCACAGTGGAAATACCCACTGCCCATAACGATGTGCCCAGTGTTTCTCAATACCACCCCAAGCACGTGCACACACCCAGCGGGCCTAACTGCAGCCCCCTGCGGCATGAGGGGCCAGAGGGAGTGATGCATATGTGCCAGGGGTGTTTGCAGTGCCGCGACTAGGAGTGCTGTCTCTGATCCAGGGGCTTCACATCTTCTGCCAGCCTCCATGAACTTGGCAAGCAAACTTGCTAACTGACAAGGAGGATACAATCTCAGATCCTCCCAGTGGTTAGTCATTCCCATTCATCTGTTCCCAGGCTGCCGTATCAGCACCGCGCCTGGCTGCTACTGCTCTGTAAAGTGACTAGTTCCAGGTGTCGCTACTGGTGTCTGGATTCTGACCCTCTGTGTCAGAGAAGAATGGTGAGACCCCTCCCCTTGCCCCTACTCCCCACTAAGTTTGCAGTGGCTGAGTGACCACAAGTAGATCATCGACTCATTCTGCTGAAGTCCCTGGGTGGCCTCGAGTCCCTAACCTGGTTATCAGGTGCATGGGTTAACAGTGTGTACCACCTAGGCTTAACAGGTATGCAAAAAGAAAAAAGAAAAAGAAAACTTTGGAGAACTAATTCACACCCTGAAAGAAACATTCTTTGATGGTTACCAAGGGGAGGGAGGGTAAATCACTTACTAGGGTTAGACATTCATTAACTTGGGTGAAGAGGAAGGCAGAAATAAATTTCATAAATTAATATTTTAACTTTTAAAAAAGGACTAGCTTAAATGGAAAACTTATACCCTACCTCATAAATACTAGTTTTTTTAAAAAAAATACAATAAAATAAAGCCCCAGAGGCTGCCTACTGTCTGATTCCATTTATGTGACATCATGGAAAAGACAAAGTATCAGGACAGAAAACTGCTGGTTGTTTGCCAGGGGCTGGAGGTGGGGGAAGGGCTTAGTAAAGGGAGCCCTTTTGCGGTGATGGGAATAGACTATATTGTTTTGTGATCATGGTTATACAACTGTATGGATTTGTCAAAATGCCTATCATTGGACATGGAGGAGGGTTGATTTGACTCTGTGTCCATGTTACCTTGATAAACCTGCTTTAAAAATATAAAAACCTTGGCCATTCAATATTAGCCAGATTCTCTTGTTGGTCCAACACGAGCCCAGCTCTCCTTTTCTTCCCCCCAAAGGGAGGTTGGTCAGAAGTCGCAGCAGGGTTAAGCTATCATCGGACTGAACCCAGGAACTGTGGTAGGGCAGAGCATAAGCCCCTGGCTTGAACCCCAAAGGCTGATGCTTGGAATCCACCCAGGGCTCCCCACCATCGACTTCAGTGAAGATTACAGCCAAGAAACCACTGTGGTCCCTCTACTCTGTGACTAGGCCTCCCAAGGAGTTGAGGAAAGGCTGCAGAGCTCTTAAGCACCATGACACCAAACCAAGATTTTTCTCCTTGTTCGGATCGGAAGAAGGAGAAAGAGAGAGAGACTTGCACAGGATGGAGCGTCTCCCTGGTGTGATTCAGTGTCAGGCAGCCCCCCAGCACATCCTGCAGTTCTGGTACCCGGGTGGGGGAAATATGCTTTGGGCTGACACTCTCTTTCCTCGGTCTTCACTTGCTATGCTTCAATCATCTCCCAGGCCTGTCGGCTTCAAGTTCCTCCCTGACGACCTTGGTGGGAGTGAGGAGTGTTCCCCACGTCTCCCGCCAGAGCCTGCAGAGCCACAGCCACTGGATGAGGCGCCGTTAATTCTGAGTGGGGACCTTACGTTTGTTGGAGTCAAGTTCCTGGGGGCTCCACTGTCTTGTGAGAAAGCCCGTAGTCCGGTGAAATAATATGCTCCTCTCTTTCCCATCTGCCTCCCCACTCTGCCCTCTCCTAGGGTTGGTTGTCAAGCTCAGGAAACCAAAATCACTGCCACTGAGTTGATTCTGACTCATAGAGAGCCCACAGGACACGGTAGAATGGCCCTTAAGAGTTTCAGAGACTAACGCTTTAGAGGGTAGATCGTCTCCTTGTTCTTCCTCAGAGCGGCTAGTGGCTTCGAACTACTAACCTCATGGTTAAAAGCCCAGTGTGTAACCCACTCTGCTACCAGACCCCTTGAGAAACGGAATGCACCTCTCCCTGATCCATTGCTGCCTTTTTGGAAGCAGCTTGCCAGGCCTTTCTTCCCCATCTCTCCTAGCCAGGAAGTGCTCTCCAACGCTGTTCAGCACTGTTACCACCTGGGAGTCTCCCACTTAACAGGGAAGCAGGGGTTGCACAAGAGAATGGAGCCCAGGTCTCCTGGGTGAAGAGTGAGAATTCTACACCTGCCTCGCTCCCTCCCCAAGCCCGTCTCCCATCTCTGGACCCCAAAGTGAGTCAGTCAGCTTCACCTCAGGCAGTGTGGGGGAAAGGGTGGCTGTTCTTCCCTAGAGGGTGTGATAAACAAAGTGGTGTTTTTCTTGATGGCTCTGCTGTTTTTCCTGGCCGGGGCCTGGAGCAGGGAGTGCTCTGCGGCTGTGTCAGGGCCAATTACGAACATGAGCATGGCCATCGCTGCTGTTGCTGCCGCCTGGGTGTTGCAAGTGCAGCCGGGCTGGCTTTGCAGGGCTCTGCAGCGAGCTCTGTCATCAACTTAGGTGATTCACAGCTGAACTCCCATTGTGAGCTTTTCGAAGCTGCTGACATCCCTTTACCAGAGGAGCTTAAAACTGGTCTTTCGGAGGAGGCCTTCCTCTGGGCTCAAGGGCTCAGCCACCACTCCCTGCCCCTGTGACAGCCTCCCCGGAGGCAGTCCTCCCCTCCCTGAACAGGATGGAGCCTCTCCCTGGTGTGATTCAGGGTCAGGCAAACCCTCTGCACCTCCTGGGTACCGGTGTGGGGAAATCGGCCTCTTGGCTGAAACAGAAAACTGTCTGATTTCTTGTGTCTTTTCAGAGAGTTTTGGCACCTAGTACTTCCCAGCACTTCGGACACCCTCGAGACATGCTTTTTCCATTGTCAGGACTGATGGTGAGAGCAGTGGGACTCCAGCTGGGGTGTTTAATGGCAAGTTTGGTAAGATCTGAAGACGTTTAATGGCCACAATTCTACTAGTTTCCATGGCATGGTCTCTGATTCAGAGCAGAACTGTGGCTAATTCTGAGGCACATCTGAATGGACTGGACCCTCCAGGAGGATGCCTGGGACTCCTGTCACAGCTACAGGTTTTATGGGTAATGGATGGAGCGCGTGTGACAGAGTTCAATTGCTCTGGGAAGCCAATCACCAACTCTTTTCCCCCATGGAGCCGCTGGATAGGTTCAAGATCCACCAACCAACCTTTTCGTTAACTGCTGAGCATGTAACCACTGCACTACCAGGACTCTCTCGAGTTGTCTAACAGGCAAAGGCCGGGGATGCTGCTAACCATCCCACAATGGGATCCCCGACAAAGCACCGAGTGGTGCTCTGTGCAGGAGGTGGCTAAGATGCCTTGGCTTAGAAGGTGCTTGCTGTGCTCCTCTTTCCCAGGGTTGCTTCTTGCTGCCATTTACCTGGGCTCAAGAAAGCCCAGAGAAGTTTCTTAAGGCCTGGCATGATTGATGTTCATTCGCCTGGGATTTTATGTGAACCTCGGCTAATGAACACGGCCTGCCTTGATGACTCTGCAGAGAGCCCCATTCAAATGAACCAATTATGAAGAATCTTTTTTCTCATGTAAACTTTTAACCAGGTAGCCTGAGGGCTGGCTGAGCATAAAAGCACAATTTAGAAAACATGAGGCTTCCTGAGGTTCAGGGAGGCCCCACAGGGATTGATGTTGGCACTGTCGTCCTGGGCTGGGAACACTGTCTGTTTCCTGATTCTCGAAGATGCCTCAGCCATTGTGTGGCCCCCAGATCCTTCTCCAGTAGAGTCTGATGGCTTGTCCTTCAGAGGTGTAATCCCTGGCCCCTCCTCCCCAGGTCCAGTTCGTCCATTGGGGAGTCCCAGTGATGTGCCAATTCATGGCTTTTCCATCGGGAGTCAGATCTGCTAGGGTTCTCAGTAATTCCATGATTCATGCACTCATCCCCTTGGGCAGTTGTCTGCTCAAGAGACCTTGGGGATCATCCAGCAGAAGCCAGGCCTGGTTCCATCAGGCTAGTACAAAATAGGCCCAAGGAGTCCCTTTCTTTTCCCCCGACAGCCCTGATTCTCCCTTGATCACGGGGAGCTACACAGAGCTGCTGACTTGTGGCAGAGCTTTTTCTTGAGGGATTGCAAAAGACCTTCTTCTCCCTGTTTTTTTGTGGTTCCTTCCCCTGCTGCACCCCTGGGCTTTTCCTACAGGACTCCCAGCTGCTCTTGGCCACTCAGTGTGGGGCGGATGTGGCCCCAGGCCCTTTGCTTAGCCAAATAATGTCAATACCAGCTAATTGGTAGCACAGGTGATGGTCTTTCTGGAAGTCGTATTGACTCAGTGTCATGGAGTCCAGGCCATGGACTGTCCTGGTAGACAGGGCATCACTGCCCCCAGCGAGTTTTTGAGACTGTAACTGTTTACAGAAGTAGAAAGTCCTGTGTTTCTCCTGTAAAACCGGCTGGTGGATTTGAACTGCTGATTTTGTAGATTGTGGCCAAATGCAGAGCCAGTGTGCTACAGGGTTCCCTGACTAGTCAAAGATTTAGATTCCCCCTCCCCCTCCCTAAAACAGTGGCCTTTGAGCATCTTTTTCTTTTTTCTTAGGGCAGACCAACCCATGAATTCAACAAATATTTATTGAGTGTCTGCTATGCTCCAGGCATTGTTCTAGCTATTGGGTATCCAGGAGTGAACAGATGAGAAACATGCATGCTTTTCTGGAGCCTAGGTTTTAACGAGGGCCAGTAAAACATAAACAAAACAAGAATACATAATCTGTCCCATAGTGATAAATGTATGAAAATAAAGAAGCAGGGAAGAGGTTAAAGAGTGACAGCAATGAGTTGTGTTCGGTTGTATAAGATGACAGGGGGTGGTGGGTGGATGGTGAAGCCTGTCTGACATGTGACCTTTGAGCAAGACTTCTCTTTGGAATTAAATCTTCCTTGGAAATGCAATATTGAAAATAGCTAAAGGTGAATCTGCTCAGGTGAGGAAAGGGGAGAACATCAGAGACTGTAGCTCAATGTTCCCCAAATGGGTGATCCCTGTCCCCTAGGGGAAAGAAAGTGACTCACGGGCCGCTGAAGAAGCAGATAGCTATGCTTTCTCCTGGAGGTAGGCTATAGTACAAAAGGTTTTCATTTCCGTGAGTATGGGCAGGGAGATAGGATTGCAGTGAATTTTGTTTTGCTGAAAAGAGAGCAGTAGATAAAAGCTGTTTGGGAACATATGCAGAGCAGATAGATGGGGAAGCCTGGTGGTTCAAACCCAGCAGCCACTCTTCAGAAGAAAGGTGAGGCAATTTGATCCCATACATATTTACAGACTTGGAAACTCTAAGGGACAGTCTGACTCTGTACTATAGGACTGCTGCAGGTAGAATTCAACTCTGACAGTGGGATGTGATTTGGTAGTTGATTACAAACCCTGGTGGCTCAACAGTGATGCGCTCAGATACTAACTGTGAAGTTGATGGTTGAATAATCTGGCAGCTCCACAGGTTGAAAGGCCTGGCCCTCAGTGCCCACACCGATTACACCCAAGAAAGGACTGTGGGCAGGTCTACTGCACCACATGCAGTCGCTGTGGGTTGGAATCAACTCGGTGGGGGGGAGGGTCTCTCGACCTTGACAACATCGCTGGATGGTCCAGGAGCTTGTGGAGGGAGGCCTTTTGGAGAAAAGGGAGAGAAACCAAAGGTTGAGAAAAGTTCAGGCTAGGAAAAAGAGCTTTCTTTTAAAACAGAAAATATAGGAAATTAACATGGTAAAAGAAATTCAAGTGGAGTAGAATCCTAATATTTCCAGTACTTTGCCTATCTCCATTTCCCCAAAAGGAGCCCCTGTTATAATTTCTGTCTCCCTCCAGTACTCATCTGTATTCTGGTGTTTGTATGTCTTTGTATCCAATACTTTTTTTTTTTTTGCCATACCAATGGTAGTTTATTATATATAGCAGTCTGCACTCTCATTGTTTTTTCATTGAACATTATATTTTGGTAATGTTTCTGAATCAACTTCTACAGACATCTTTGATTCTTTTCACAGTTATACTAATATAGCTTCCACATCAATTTTAAAAAGTACTTATTCCTTAATATTGTAATTAGTAGCTCATTCTGAAATGTTTTTGATAGTACTTTGCCAAACTGGTGAAAAAGATGTTATTTTTGTGTAATTTGTAGTTTCATAAGTCTCAATAAGATCCAGCGTGCCTATTGAACTTCTTGAGCTTTAAGGTGCTCAGTCACAGACATGTCAAGATGAGGAGAACTATCCAATGTCCAAGCAGAGATGTCAGGAAGTCAGACAGACATACAAGTTCATACATATGGAAGAGCAGAGCCCTTTCTGGGCTGGGGGCTGCCATCATGAACGTTGGCAGTACACAGCTGCTATTTCAACCCTATGCAGGCCAATTCGGAAGAGGACACGGAACAGAGAACATCATTGCTCATGTCAGATGGATCTTGGCTGAAAGCAGAGAATACGAGAAAAAGGTTCCCTTGTGTTTCATTGATGATTCAAAGGCATTCGACTTTGTGGACCATAGTAAATTGTGGATACCCTTACGAATGGGAATCCTAGAATACTTCATTGTATTCAAGTTTACGCAGAACTTGTACATGGACCAAGAGGCAGTTGTGTGAACAGAACAAGGGCTTACTATGTACTTCAAAATCATGAATGGTGTGCATCAGAGTTGTATCCTTTCACTTTACTTGTTCAATCTCAGTGCTGAGCACATAGAGAGGCTGAGTTACAAGAAGAAGAAAGTGGCATTGGGATTGGAGGAAGGCTTATTAACAACTTGCAGTATGTAGGCGATACAATCTTGCTTATTGAAAGCGAGGAGGACTTGAAGCATCTGCTAATGAAGATAGCAACCTTGGAAACCCTTTGGGTCAGTTCTACTCTGTCTTGTAGAGTCACTGGCCACAGGTTTGGATCTAGACATTGGAATTATGACATCCTGCATCCTGCTCAGAGCCAACCAAGAGAGTAGGAGATGGTCCGTTTACCAACATGTGCCCCTGGCCTTAAATATTACAGTTACTGACATGTGCCTGATTCATGTCCCAGCCATCTTCAGTTCTAACTTTGTGGTTCATGCCCACCTGTCAGGACCATGGCAGGGGCCGGGGGGGACGGGGAGGAGAGTGGGTGGCAAGGGAGGAGGGCATTGGGCCAGTTGCTTCCTACCTTCCCAGGATGTGGACTCCTTGTGGATCTGAACACAGTGTGTGAGAAAGTGTTTCTCATAAGCTTCATGTCCACACACCACTTTTCTTCCCCCAGCTCCTCTGAGCCTGGTCCCAGTGTCCTGCCTAAGTGCTCACATTGCGGGGGTTCCGGGCCACAGGGTGGGTCCACATCTCGGCCTGGTCTCACTCTATCCTACATCAACGTCTTTCCTGTGCTGAACACTTTTGTTTATGGAAACGTGTGGCTGCGGGTTTGTCTCAGACCTGGTCCCTCAGAGGCTCTCTCGCTTAGCCATTTCCTCTTCATGAGTTTGTGAGAGCATCCCTGGATGTTCCAGGACCTGTCTGTTCATCTGCAAAACGAGAGTGACTATTTCTGCTCCAAATACATATCAGGACCCGCTGGTAGGCATTGGACTGCTCTGCCGTGCTAAAGGTCTGGTGATCTGTGCCCATGAAGATGACTGCCCCGGAAACCTGATGGGGTCATTTCTCTGTCAGCTGAGGCAAGTAAAGGTTATGCATCACACTGCTACCCCCGAGGTCAGTCGGCTGTGACCCCTTGTCACTGTGAGGGAGAAAGACAGGACTTTCTACTCCCGCTAAGTGCTGTCATCTCAGAAACCTACCAGGGCAATTTTACCGCATCCTGCAGGGTTACTATGACGTGGCACCAACCCGATGGCAACGCCATTTGGTTTTCATCTGTGCTTGTGCTAAGTCGAAAATGACAAAAGGGCACCTACCTCACCACAAAAGTCTACCAAGATGTGTGTGTGTGTGTGTGTGTGTGAAAACCAAACAAAAGAATGAATACAAACTTGTGCTTCCAGGAAGCATTGTTCACGGGGCATCTCTGGCCACCTCTGCCTTTTCCCATCACGTATATCATAGAGCATCTTGCCCAGAGCCAGGCCCATTGACGTGCTCAATCATTGTTTGTAGAGAGGCAATATAAGGGGTAGCAGTGTGTGTAGCTATGTCTCGGTGTGTTCTAGCTACTGGTAGGTCTGCCCCACAACAGAACAAAAAGCTGTTTGCTCTAGGACCAGGTCTGTGGCCAGTTGTTGGACTCTTGGGTTTCCGTAGACTGCTTTTCAGAAGAAGATTGCCAGGCTTCTCTTCTTGGTCTTTCTGAACCTAGAAACTCTCCTGAGACCTATTAAGCATCAGAGTGACATCTAGGTCTCCAGTTACATATACATGGTGAGTGCATAGGAGACACATTGGCTGGGAATGAAATACAGGTCTCACATACGGAAGATGAGAATCTACCATGCCCCCTAATGCTTCTCAAAAATAGTTCTAAGGTCCCGGGGACCTAGTCCCTGCCAGGCACTCTGTTAAGCAGTTTGCTGAACTATGTAATTTATTCCTCATTGAGGCAGATAATAGGTGATCAGGTGATGTTACCTACCTGTGGTCTTTCCCCTTGTACATGGTAGGGCTGGGTTTTGAACCCAGGTCTTTCTGTTCCAGAACTCATGGCCCCTGTTGTGCCATGCTAAATTGGCAACAGAATGACTGGACTGAAATCAATTGCATCCTCCTGGGGCTGGCAGTCTAGAGTTTTACCCCCATGAGTCAAAGGCTGGCTCGTGACGGATTACATAAGCCCGGGCTGAATAAATAAATGAAGAAACGAACAGCATTTTTTTTGTTCCGAGGAGGAGGAAGTGGAGTTCTGTGTAGAGGTACCTGGGGCCATTGTGCTGGTTTGGACCCCAGCCAGGCAGGCTCAGCCACCCATGTCCTGAGTTGCCCTGGCTCAGCTAGGACACTGACCAGGCTGGGTTGGACAAGGAAGGCAATCAAGCCAAGAGACCGAATTCCCTGCTGTCGTCCAAGGTCAAGGGGAATTTGGATCAAGGAGGACTTGTTGATTTCCATGGTATCGCTTCCACATCTTGGTGGGGGGTCAGCTCATATATGGGAAGGGTGCCATTTATATCTCCTGTCCCTCTGTCTCTTGTCCTAGCGGCCCTTTGCTACTCTAGATGATCAATAGGTCAGGTAGTGTCTGGCCATGGGGGCTTCACCAAATTTGAGAACACTATTCTCTAGACTGAGTGGTCTCTATTCCCACCGAACCACAGATTCTCCAGCAGCCTGGGCAAGAGGAATATGCTAGGGGCAGGACTGGTTTTTGCAGATCTCCCTGCCTCTTCTTTGCTTGGCCTTCTCCCTCTTGAGAGAGGCTGGGGAGCTAAGATGGAAACCTGCGTATGTGGGGGCAGTGGGGTTGGAGCTGGGACAAATCTGAGCCCCTGGAGTGACAGCCCCACTCCGCCAGCCGGCACGCACTCCTGGGTACTCTGCTGGCTGGCTGCTGTCTCGTTCTAATAAATTAAATCTGTTATATCATCACCGTTATATTCCTTAGACAAGCACTTCCAAGGCAGATTAGAAAGGAACTTAAGGGGATTAAAAGCTTCTCTTAGTGAAAAACAATGTTTCAGATGGGAAATCCATTTACCAATATGAATTTCAGCAGAAATGCATGTTTTCTTTAATGCATTGCTACTGCTCAAAGAACCTGGGGTTCCTCCCCCCCACTCGTCTCTCGCTCTGCTTTGCATACGTTATAATGTAGAGTCAGTTGAGCGTGGCAAGACTCTCAGAGAGATTGATGGCTTCCATAAAGTTGCACGAAAACATTTCTCCTTTGTTGGCGAGGGAAAAGAAAAGTGTCTAATGGATTTGGAGTCTGAAAGAGTGTCAGCTTGTCCTGTGAGCCGGGAACGTCTAGGGTTAAATGCCAGACCTGAGCTGGAAGGGATTAATTGGCCCTGGTACCAGTTCTCAGTTATCTGCCTGTGGTGTATCTGCAATGCGTTTAAAAAGAAAAGAAAAGAAAAAAAAACAACAGAGAGAAGCCCAGCATTTCTGCTTCTTTCCTTGGCTGTCTATGTCAGTGGATTCGAGGACTCGAACGTCATTTTCACAACGTAGGCCCAATATAATTTGGATAGACATTCTGCTGCTGTAGCCACTTATAAAAGAAGGAAGCAGTCCAAAGGACATTCCGTTACTTTTCTTCTTATTATTATTCACACCTTGGGTTTCTCTATACCATTAGAAAGTTGACTTACCTTCAAATCCTGAGCCAGTCCCCAGAAGCCAACGTAGAACCTCTACTTATTTCTGGACCTGAACTAAATGTCTGGAAATGGCTGAGTCAGCTCTCCCGTCCTTCAGTTGCAGGAACTGGGCAGAGAGATGCGGCTCCCGGAGGCTGGGGGCTCCCTGGGCAATCAGGTTTGAGAATCACCGAGGGCCGATCTGCGCTCAGCCCTCCACACATCCTAACTGGAAAGGGGCCTGCGTGCCGATTTGTTCTGGGTGACTCTCAGGAACTGTGTATTCTCTGCAAGCTCTGTCCCTGCGAAGCTGGCTCTCTGTGAGGAGAGAGAAAACCCCGCCTTGGTGGGGAGTCCTGTGGATGGCCAAGAAACAGCAGCCCTCTCAAAGTATCTCAAGTGGGAAGACATTTGTGACTGCACTGAGAGTGTTGGGGCCGAGCTGGGATCTGAGAACCTCTCCTTCCCTCCGTCCTCTGTCCTTTCTGTCTCCTGACCACCTTGACTGGGGGGAGATGGAAGCAGAGTTGTGCCAAGACCTAGAACTCGGCTGACAATCTGCCCACCAGCTCTAACTGCCAAGGCTCAGAAATTTTTTGGGAAAAGCTGATCAACTATCAGCTAAGGGGACTCACAACCCACTGCATAGACCTTCAGTTCTGTGTTGACAGCCATATCTGGTGTCAGACCGAGTAGGTTTGCCTCTTCAAGCAGGGCTGGACCAGTTTGTCATGAACTTTCCAGTTTTCAACCTTATGAAGTAATAAGATTTTCCCTTCAGTATTGGGTACCAGCTAGGTTAGCTAGACTCTGCGCTACCCATTTTACAAGGCACCACCTCCTTAAGCCCTCCGGACAACTCTATAAACCAGGTGCTAGGATCACCCTCCACCATCTGACTGGCTTGGATATTGCTATGAAGCTAAAAACACGGGCAGGGGTTCCTCAGACAGATTCTAGCAAGGCTTCCAGACTGACTGAAAATGAAGGCCTACAGGTCTGCTTCTGCTGATTAGCCAATGAAACCCTCTGGATCAGAATAGAACATGGTTCACTCTTGTACGAGAAGATGGACCTTCTATGTGGACGGCACTCCCCCGGTAGCCATAACAACAGATGCAAACGCATGAGGGTTCATGAAGATGACCAGGTAGTCAGGACCGGGCAACAATGTTTCATTCCAACACACACACACACACACACACACACACACACACACCCCTCTGCTGCCATGCTTGAGCAGGTACAGCTAACACTATCCCTGTTTTACAACTGGAAAAATAAAGCTCAAAGAGGTTGCATTAACTTGACCAAGGTCACACAGTTAGTAGATGGGGATTGAAGATTTGAACCCAGGCAGCTGGACTCTATAATCCATGCTTTTTGAGGGCCACACTATCTGGCCTTGATGTTCTTATCTAATCAAGTTCGTGTGCATGTTGACGCACAGCCAGCTTTCTCTACAGCCACGTACATGGAAGGGGAAAGCAGTGTCTTCCAACAAATGTATATTGTTAGGTGCTGTCAAGGCCTTCTAGCATCTATGGGAGTCTCTAATCTGGGGTGGGGGGCTTTGGGGGGCCTCCTGGCCCCTCCTCCTCACAGACCCACAGACCTCGGCACCCCCACAGCTCCTTCTCCCACGGGCCACCACACATTTCCAGGAGCTTGCTAGAAAGCTTGGTGCTAAAATGTTGCTCAATTTTAATTACAATTCCAAGCGCTGGGCTGTCAGCTGCCCTTCTGAAATTGTTTTAATTGAAGTTCCTTGTGCCCCAGTGAGTTCAGACGGAGTTCATCTCTAAGCCCATCCTGATTTCATTAAAGATTTGATCTTTCTTTTTGCACCAATAAAACATTTATTATCGTTATCTGTTTTGTAACCATTTTCTCTCTCCAAAGGTGGGGGGGGGGCGGAGGTAGTGGGGGATCCGCCTCATCTTCCTGCCAAAGGAACGAAGGAGTCTTGGCTTATTTTCCTGCGTGGAAGAGCTGTAACATCAAGACAATCAATTTAGGGTTGGATTTCCTTTTCAACGAAGGCCGTCCTCATTCAAGAGGCATTTCAAATGTGCAGGTGAGAGGCCAATGGCCAACACATCGCACACAGGGTTTAAGAAAGAGTCCCCTTCCTTCAGAGCGATGTTTGGTCTCCCGTGGTTGTTTCTGACATGTTGGGGCTGTTTCAGGAGCCGGTGGCTGCAAAAGTCCTCCCCACCCCCCCAGGAGGCAAATGATCGCAAACCAACTTATGAATGAACCAAATCATGTGAAAGTAAGACCTTGCCGAAAAGGCGCTTGTTGACCTCAAGTGCTAATAATTAACAGTTAATTACTATTAAATCATCATAGCCCAGGCCTGACCGCGTTCACAATTTACGCTCGAAGGCCAGCTCCCAGTATGTGCCCGAGGTTGTCGGCCAAGCAGCCTGCCGCGACCCTTCGGGGCCCTGCCTCCTGCCCGGCGGACTTGAGCCACGATGTTTTTGTTCCAGACTTCAGCTGCAGCTCCTTCCCGATCTTTGTTTCATGTATGTAATATACTTAAAATGCACTAAATGACAGTTTATAATATCATTATCTACAGTTAAAGATATTAGAACTTCAAAAATGAAAAGAAAGTGCAGCCATATGTGGAAATGGTCTATTTGGCGCCCTTTTAACCCCCCCCCCTCCTTCGTCGTTTCAACCGGACCAGACTGGCGAATGGGACAAAAGAACCAGCGTCTGCGAAATCATTTTGCTATTTCAGCCCTCCGTTTTGTCAGGAGAGGAAACGGGGTGATTTCGACAGTAAATAACAACTGGGGATTACTTTCCTTAGTTTTACTTCTCTCTTCTCGCTCGCCCGCTTCTCTCTCAGGACAGGGTTCCAATGTGTTCTTCATTACATGGTTTGATCATTCAAGGATCGCTCCGCAACCTCTCGTGCCCTGCCCCGGCCCTTCAAACCCTCCCACGCCCAATAACACGGGAGTTGATTTAAAACTTCACTCCGGACAGCCCTGGGTTATTAGGAACCGTGCGGACGGAGTATGGATTAGGTTTAAAAGTAATAAAAATGTAGACCTGTTGGTTAGGTGAAAAATTCACTATCAGATTCCTGAGCTCAGCGCTCCTTTTCATGTGCAAACGGCACTAAATGAGGCATTTAATTCAACAAATCCAGAGTTCTGATCCTCCAGAAATAGAGACTGGGTTCGTTCAATTTGTAACAAATGATCTCCGTATGATCAAAGTCCCGAGCGCTGATTTCAACATGCTGCTTAAATTAGTCTAACACCAAAGTCTTTGGCTCGGAGACAGTATTTGGAATGTCTTACCAGAGGAGAAATTCTTTCGCACACATGGTTCTAATATCATGCCATGCCAGCTTTGCTTTTTAATGGGCTGACAAGGAGGCGCGGTGCTAACTTTCTGACTCCAGAAAGTTCTTGTGCTGTCACCCGCAAACCAGCTAGGATAATTTTTCCTTGGCTTCCTTATTAAAGACTGAATGAAGGGATTGTGCGGCTTTCTTAATGTCACTTGGTCTGTTTGCCATAAATTCAGGCGCTCATGATGAAAGCTGCACTTATATTTCGCTGGGAAATGGAATCGCGGAGAATGCACCCAGGTTCACAATAAATAACGATGCGTGAGTTATTAAGTGAATTTCATATACTGGAGCCTTATTACATCAGCAGGTCAGATAATGGCTTCTGAAAAAATATATCTATGCATTTCACAGCCAAAGTGTGTGTGTGTGTGTGTGTGTGTGAGAGAGAGAGAGAGAGAGAGATAAAGAGAGAGAGTGTGAGTAAAGAGGTTGACGGGGAGGCAGAGTAGAGTCCAGAAGGTGCCAAAGTGGACAGATGGAGCCAGGTGGGGTGAGAATGGAATAGGTGATATTTGAAAAATAATAGAATATTTACATTTTTGTATGCTGCTTTGCCTTTTCAGCTCAGCAGGGAGCCGAGCTGGCCTGTTGGCCAAGAGGCAGTCACCTCTGCAGGCTTCCTGCCTGCCATTGTTTGTTTTCTTGTAGAAGGAAGACTTGGGGTTGTTTAGACTATGAGACTAATTTTAGAGGATGATAATTATGTTACTTTTAAACCACATATTTTCCAGAATTTGCTGCCCCATGGAAATAACTCACATGTGTGTCTAGTCTGGCTGGCAGCCAGCTTGATGGCCAGGGCTTTGGTTCTTCGTGACACCCTGGGGCCACTGTGGGTAACAGGAGGTGGTGGGAAAGAACGTGGTTTAGGAGGCAGAAGACCTGGCTTTGGGTGCCTACTCCACCATCTTTTGGGTCTTGGGTAGGTCACATAACTTCCAAAGCAGCATTTTCCAAAGGTTTTTCTCAGTTGCCTGCAATGCTCTGTAGTGTTGGAGACCAAATATGTTTGGTATTCTTTGCTAATTCCATCCCCCCCCCCCCTTTTTGTGATCCACCATCCATATGGTGGATCTTCCTTATTGTCTCAAGTCTAGCTCCATCCTATCCTCCTTTTGGATCTTCATGTCTCAAATACCCTTTAATCCATCTAGAGGATTTGGGTCACAATGATTGTCCAGTGGTGAATTCCTTGCAAAGTGATCTGATGTGTATGAGGCAAGGGCTGTCTGTCATATGCTTGCTGGGTCTATTGTGTCCAGCACAATGACGGATACAGGGCAGATGTTCAAAAGCTTGATAAGTGAGTGAATGGGCACAGGGGTCCTTAAACACTCTTGAGGATTTGAATTGGTTGGGGGTGGATGGTGGTGGAGATCTGGTTAAAATGAAGATTCTGATGCAGTCAGTCTGCAGTGGACCCAGGAGTCTTCATTTCTAATTGTCTTTTGAGCAACACTGATGTTGCTGCTTTGTGAGTAGCCAAGGACTTGCAACTTCAGTCGAACTTTAACTTTAAAGGAAAGTCAACTTTAGTTTACGTTTAGTTCTTAACCTTTTGAAATCAGTTTACCTTTTCTTGGCTGATACCTTTTCTGAGTCGATCTGTGAGCTGAGTCTCTGTGTATTCCTTTATGAAATGAACTAAATGCTCCCTAAAGATCCAGCAACTTTTCTACATGGTAGCCTTTGGATTAATTGTTCTGAAATCACCACTGGGGCAGGCACATGCACTCAGGAGGTCTGTGGATACTTCTAAAGCTCCACGGGGACTCTGAAGGATCAGGAATAGGGTGAGACCCATCTAGTTGAGCTCTAGATCAGTTTGGACTCTGAGGGAGTCCATTCCTAATCCTCTGAGCCTGGGCATGTGGAGCTGGGGTGATGGAGTGTTTCCTATGGCCCGGGCTCTGGGTAGGACAGATACCGGGAGATAGAGCAACATGAGCAGATCTGGTCAAAGATAAGCAAAAAGAACATGGTGTCCAATATATATAAAGGGCTCTTAAAATTCATCAATAATACAATGATTTAAGCATGGGCAACAGCTTTTCAGAGATGCCAAAGGAGATTGATGGCAAGTAAACATATTAAAAAGATAGTCACTGTGATTTGTGATGAAGGAATTGCAAGCTAAAATAATAGTACTGCACACATATTAGAATTACCAATAGTCCAAATTTGACAGTACCAGCTGCTCGTGAGAGAACAGAGCAACACAGTCTCCCATTGACGTCTGGAAGGGCGGCTAGAAAGGGACCTATTCTGGAAGGCAGCTTGGCAATTTCCCATAAGCCTAAACATAACCTTGCCATATGATTAAGCATGGAAATTCTTAGCTATCTACCCAACTGATTTGAAGATATGTCCATACAAAAGGCTGCACATTGTTTATATTTATGAGTTGTTTATATTTATGAGCCCATCATCATACAACCGGAAGCAACCAAGATGTTTTTTGTTCTAATAGGAAAATGGACAAACAGGTATATCCATGTAGTAGATTATTATTCAGTGATAAAAAATGATCTATCAAGCTACAAAAGATATGACTGACCCTTAAGTTATAACACCACATGAAAATCAGTTTGGAAAAGCTATCTACTGTATGATTTCAATTATATGACATGATACTAAAAAAAAAACAACCCACCAAAATGATAGAGTGGGTAAACAGGCCAGTTAGTACTAGGGGTTAAGGTTTGAGGAGAAGGTTTGACAATATAAAGCACAAGAGTTTTAGGGGAAATGAAACAATTTTGTCTGATACTGTGATGTGGGTGATGTACTGGGCTTATCCACTGGGCTACTCATCACAAGGCCGGCAGTTTGAAACCATCAGAGGCTGCATGGAGGAAAGATCAGGATTTCTACTCCTCTAAAGAGTTACCATTTTGTAAATCCATGGGGCCAGTTCTACTCTGTCTCCTGGGGTCACTTTGATGGCAGTGAGCCCAGCAGTGGTGGACACAAGACAATCTGCATTTCTCAAAGCCATAGAATTTTACAGTCCAAAGAGCATCTATGTAAAAATCCAAGAAACATAATTTAAAAGGTTAGAGGAGTCCCAGGATGGAATGCAAAGTGTGACAAAATATATAACTGCATCATCATAGGTGATGAAATAACCTCCCTGACATGGGTGGGAGAATACGGTGCTAGCCGAAGTCACTTTAAAAGTGAATGGCATTTATAATGGGGCATAAGGACTCAACTCTCACTGATGAAGTTGTTTCCCACAAAGGTATGGGTTACCCATTTGGAAACCAATATCCAAGCTTACCAGAATGGAACAATTGCATGAATGAGTGATGAAAGGTGGGAGTCAAGTTTCTCACCTTTGGTTATAGGCAAGCAAGAAGAGGTGGCAGAATGATCTGTCTGGGGTCGGTGCACTTTTGAGACAGAACTCCAATCCTGTCCCTCACAAATATTTAAAAATTATTCAAGGGTCACAAATATATTTTTACAAATGAATGAAATCACCTTATCTAAATAATACCCTTTAAAATTTTGCAATTTTACTTTAGAACCCAATGACCTTAGCAAAAGAGCCGCCTCTGGCTGGAGAGTCACAGTTTACCGAGCTCTGACCTATGCACTAATGGGTGAGAGCTGAAAGCACCAGAGAGAACTCATGTTTACTTTAATGTGGATACAGGTGGCTTTCAAGAGAATAAGTATATGTTTCAATATAGATAAAACCATGTTAATCCATATTTATGTGCTATAAGGACCATTGAGCCAATTCTGATCCATATCAACCATAAGTACAATAGAAATAAAGAAAAAAAAACCACACCACCAGTCCTGTGCTGTCCTCACAATCATCGTGATGTGTCAGCCCATTGTTGCAGCCACTGGCTCCATCCATTTCATGGAGAGTTTTCATTTTTGCAGAATTTACCAAGCACAATGCCCTTCTCCAGGAATTGGTTCCTATGAATAGCATGCCCAAAACACATGAGACAAGTCTCAACATCCTACCTCATAAGGGCCATTCTGACTGTCCTTATTCCAAGACAGACTTGTTCCTTCTTCAGTCAGCCCAAGGTATATTTAATATTCTGTGCCTGTACCATAATTCAAAGACATCCATTCTTCTTCCATCTTCATTATCCACTGTTCAGTTGTCTCTTGCATATGAAGCAATTAAAAAAATTAGGGTTGGCTTCAGGCACACCTTTGTTCTCAAAGTGACATCTTTATCTTTTCATACTTTGAAGAAATTTTTTGCAGAAAATTTGCCCAACACAACATGTTCTCTGAGGTCTTGATCACTGCTTTCATGGGCATGGGCATTCATTGTGGATCCAAGAAATGAAAAATCCTTGGAAATTTCAACATTGTCTCCATGGATCATCCTACATGGATACCGTGATTATGGAATAGGTCCAACTCTCTATGACTTGAATAGCAAAGTTTGGGAAAACAAACCCAAAACACACACAAAAAACAGCTAGGTGTACCTAAACTTTGCTTGATAGTCTAACTGAAATCTGATTTGTAAAAGCCGGTAGGGGCCAAGAGTGAGTCACTTGTCACCTCTTACCTGGGACACAAGGAGATGTTTCAGTCTAAGGAGCAGCTGCTCTCTCTCAGACACCACATAATAATTGTGCTAATGTGCTAAAATGTTTATCGTTGTGTTGCTTGCATTTCATTTGCATAAAATATCATAACCGTAGTTCCAAAGATAGCTAGTGATACAAGTCATAAAGCTCAGAGTAAGACTGTGAGGACTATGATAACATTAAAGAAAGAAAAAAATTGCAAAATGTGAGTCAGATCACTGCTTTGCTTCATTTGGTGGCTAAATACAACAAGGCTAAGTGGACATTGTCAAAATTTTTGACAAAGAAAATAAAGATTAAAGCAGCTATGTAGCCAAAGGTGTTAAATTGTTTACCAGGAGACACAGAAACCCAGACCACTGAAGAGGTTGAAAAGTGACAGTTAAATCAGAAATAACTCGATGTCCATAGCATATCTGAGACTGTGATATTTGAGAGGCTAAAAGACTCCATAGAGAGTTAAAAAATCCTGGAAAAATGAATTTATAAGTGTAATTTTGGGGCCTTACAACCAGTTATTTCATTTTCCATAACTTGTCATGGGACAAATAGATTCGGTTCTGAAACATTTTGGTGTTCAAACATGAATTTGGAAAAAAAAATTGAGTTTGATGACCAAGGTACCTGAGTATTGCTTATTGGTCCAGCTGTGAGACTCTTTGTTTCCTTGATGTTGGGGTGTCATCCATATCAGAGGCGGTAGTCTTTGATCTTCATCAGTAATTGCTTCAAGTTTTCTTTTAGCAAACAAGGTTGTGTCATCTCCATATTTCAGTTTGTCAGACAGTTTCCCTCTGGTACTGATGCCACCTTGTTCTTTATATAGTCCAGCTTCTGAGCTTACTTTCTTAGCATACAAATTGAACAGGGGGAAATGATGCAAAACTGACTTTCAACTGTACATTTTTTCCTTGGTCAGTATAAAGACTGCTTCTTGGTCTATGTGCAGGTACTGGAATTCTCATTCTTTGCAATGCCCCTCATAATTTGTTATGATTCACACAGCTGAATGCTATTATATTGACTATTGCATAGTCAATAAAGCACAGATAGATACATTCTAGCATCCTTCTTTCAGGCCAAATTCATCTGATGTAAGCAACAATATGCCTGGCTCCTTGTCTTCTTATGAGTTGTTTGAATTTATGGAATTTTCTAGTATATGTACTGCTTAAACTATTAAATGATCTTGAAGCAAACTTGACTTGCATGTGAATGATATTGTTTGATAATTTCTACATCCTGTGGAGTCACCTCTTTTTGAAAGGTGCCCAAATATGCATCTCTTCTAGACAATGGCCAGGAAACTGTTTTCTGAATTCCTCGATAGGAATGTGTGAATTTTTCTACCTTTACATCCATTTGTTGAAACATCTACATTGGTATTTTGTCAACTCCAGGAACCTGTGTTTCTCCAATGCTTTCAGTACAGCTTCGACTTCTTTCTTCAATCCCATTAGTTCTTGATCTTATGCTACCTCTTGAAGTGGTTGAAGGATGATCAATTCTATTTGACATGGTTGTATATTCCTTCTAATTTTTGATGCTTCTTGCATCATTCAATGTCTTACTCATAGAATCCATTGGTATTTCAACTCAGCAAAATGCCAATTGCGGGTCCCCTTTTGTTTTTCTAACACAGGTCTTTGAACATTTTATTATGTGATTTTACTAGGTCTCTTTCAGTCATCCTGGAAATCGTTAGGCTCAACTCATTTCTTCACCTTTGTGGCAGTAGTGGTGGGTATGTGAATTTGAGAAGTAGTCCTATTAACTGGTCTAACTTGTAAAACACACAGTTATTGAGTTGATTCTGACTCATAGAACACTTCTGTCAAGAAGAATGTCTCATGAGCGGTTCCAAGACTCTCAAGTCTCATTTTTTCACTCTTGGTAATTGGTGGGTTTGAACTGTTGACCTTACAGTTATAACCCAATGCATAGCCAACATGTATATGAAGGTGTGTGTAGGCTCTCCTCTCATGGACAGTGCTGTGTTCCTTTTGATGATGAGTGTGATGCCATTTCTCTTCAAGGTATCATTTCTGACACAGCAGACCTGATTCCAAATGGCTGTGGCCAGTCCAATTCAGCTCAGTAATGCCTAGCATCTTGGTCTTTACATGTTCCATCTCGTTTTTGACAACTTCCAGTTTTCCTGGATTCATACTTTATACATCCCATGTTCTGGTTCTTTTTTTTTTTTAATTCTTACTTGATTTTTAATCTTATTTTTTATAATCATCTTATTGGGGGCTCATATAACTCATCACAATCCATACCTCCATCCATTGTATCAAGCACATTTATACATTTGTTGCCATCATCATTCTCAAAACATTTTATCCTTATTTGAGCCCTTGGTATCAACTTCTCATTTTTCCCCTATCCTCCCTGGCCCCTTCTCTCACAAACCCTTGATAATTTATAAATTATTATTATTTTTTCTTGTCTTACACTGTCTGACATCTCCCTTTACCTACTTTCCTGCTGTTCATCCTCTAAGGAGGGGATTGGATGTAGATCCTTGTGATAGGTTTCCCCTTTGTACCCCACCTTCCCCCTACCCTCCCAGTATTGCCACGTTCACCACTGGTCCTGAAGGGTTCACCTGTCCTGGATTCCCTGTGTTTCCAGTTCCTATCTGTACCAGTGTACATCCTCCAGTCTAGCTGGATTTGTAAAGTAGAATTGGAATCCTGAGAGTTGGGGTTGGTGGGAGGGAGAGGAAGCATTAAAGAACTAGAGGAAAGTTGTATGTGTCATCATTTCTACACTTCACCCTGACTGGCTCATCTCCTCTCTGCAACCCTCTATAAGGGGATGTCCAGTTGCCTACAGATGGGCTTTAGTCCCCCACTCTGACTTCCCCTATGGTTCTTAATGAGTGTTTGAAGCTGTTTCTTCTCATTTTGAACCACACCACACCAATAAATAAAGGTGGCCCCAACCTTGACACATGTCATTATATCGACCCCACTTAGAGGTGGCAGTTTTCCCCCAATTGTATCCTGAGTGCCTTTCAACCCGAGGCTGGCCCTCCTCTTCCAGCACTGTATCAGACACTGTTCCACTGCAGGTCACTGGGTTTTTACTTGGCATTGTGGTGGTAGTGGTTGCAAGAACTAATTCACCAGGTTTTTCTTTCTAGTCTGCTGTAGTTTGGAAGCTCAGTTGAAATTGTCCATCATGGTGACCTTGCTGGCATTGGAACTATGAGTGGTCGTGCTTTAGCATTGGAAACACGATAAGCCGTCATTGCCTAACCAAACCGACAGGCAAGTGGTGGAGAAATATTTATTGATCTGTATATAGTTAAAGATATATTTCTCTACATTGATGTGGCAGAACTCTCCTTTCACTGGCTGATCTGGTTGTGAGTCTTCAACAATGGGATTTCCAAGCCTGGTTTACTTCCTCAAGATCAGCTCATGAGAAAAGTCTGGGTCACACTGGCCTGTTGCCATTGCGTGGTGTGTCGCAAGGCTGTGATCTAACTGTGCACTCAAGCTTCCTTGAGTCAGGAGCCAGCACGACAGCAGTGAGCATCATCACGTGGGGACTGTTGTGGTTGCTGTACACTTTCCAGTTGATTCCCAGACTGAGCCTCAGAGCGGGGCTGCTCCAGAGGACTTCCCACCCCATGGGAGATGCTGGCCAGGGTCTTTCACCCAGTGGGTCTTTGGTGGGTGCAAACCATCCCCCGTTCAGTGAGCAGCCAGGGGCCTACCCTAGCACCCCCAGTGCTCTCTGAGCAGGGTTGCATAGACATCTATTAGCCGTGAGGTCTGAAAAGCAGCAGCACCCCAAGGACAAGCTTCTTGGAGAAAGAGCTGATTCCAGAAAGACCTCCCAGTGGTGTCGTGGGTCCCCCGAGATCAAGCATTCAAACACACTGGGTCTTCCAGGGGAGAAGGAGCATGCTTTCTGCTCCCGTGGAGATTTACATCCTCGGAAACTCACAAGGACAGGTGGCCTCCATCCTGCAGGCTTGCTAAGCATTTAAAACAGTGGTTCTCAACCGATGGGCCATGACCCTTTGGCGCTGGAAGGACCCTATCATAGGGATGGCCCAATGCATCACAGTAGCAAAATAACAGTTATGAAGGAGCAGTGAAAATAATCTCATGGTTGGGATCAACCGAACATGAGGAACTGTATGAAAGGGTGGTAGCATCAGGAAGGTTGAGAAGCACTGAGGGAAAGGAACTCTAGAGCAGAGAGTGTGCGAGTGAGGTTGGGGGTTGTAAATACACCAGATGATCCCGCAGTGTCTTTTAGTTTCAGAAAGTAAGGAAGTGCTCAAAACCTACCAGGAGCCAAAGAGCAGCCCCACTGCTTCACCTGTGAAACAGACAGACAGTGATTGAGTCTGTCTAATGGACACAAGAATTGATTGAAAGAAGCCCCAATGGCCACATCTAGAAGGACCTGAGCAACAAGATAAAGTAGCCTTGGGTTATAGCCTAAAGTTTAAAACATATATTAGTGATTTTATGCTACTATCAATAAATGACTGAATATATAGATGACGGAAGGAAACTAGACTGAGCTGTTCAGAATACTTGCTGTGGGTATTCTGCACTTCTGGAAGCAGAGCATGACTCCCCACACTTCAACTCTGTATAGTGACTCCCCAAGAGTCAAGTGTGGCAAGAGCAGAGAGAGCAACTGACCAGCTTCCCTCCTTCAGCTAGGTGACAAAAAGAGTGATAAATCACTTTGAGTGTCTGTATTCTTGATAAGCTGTGATGAGGCCGGCACTTTATCTTTATGCTCTCCCTCCCCCAAGCACATGATCTAATCAGGGCAAAGATGCCCTGGTGACACAATAGTTAAACACTCAACTGGTAGCCGAAAGGTTGCTGGTTCAAACCCACCCAGCAGTGCTGTTGGAGCAAGACCTGCCCTTTGCTCCTGTAATGATGGCAGCCTCGAGCACCCTAGGGGCAGTTCTGTGCTATGACATGGGCTTGCTGCAAATCTAAATAGACTAGACAGCCCCTAACAACAGCAGTGACAACAGTCAGGACAAAGCCATCAGAGAAATCCCCATTGAGGGGCAGTCTACAAACTACCTGGCCAGCACGCCTGGAGACTACAAGGTCATCAGAAACTAGGAACTTCTGAGAAGCCTTGAAAGCCCACAGGAGGCAGAGGAGACCTGATGATTGTCTACTATTGTAGACAATACTATTGTCTACTATTGTCTACTATTGATGATTGTGGTATCGTGGGTGTGGGATGTTGGACCAGAAGAACACATTAGAGCTAAATGGGGATCTGAATAAAGTATGGATCTTCTTCTTTAAGAAGTTTTAATATTCATGAGGATCAGGACATAGGTTGTAGATAATGGAGGGAGCCCAGGTAGAGAACTCTTTGTTTTATCTCTATCCTGATTCTGTACATCGAAAGCTGTTCCAAACTTAAAAGTTTACTTAAATTATCATAAAAAGAATATTTCCCAGGTGGAATAGACTTTGGAAGAATACAAATAGTTTAGCTTAGTACCGACTGTGTGGCAAGGACTGTACGAGGTGCTCTTTTAAGCATTACAACCCCTCTGTGAGCGGTCTAGTGTGACCCACCACCTCCAGATGTGATGTGAGAGGAGATGCATAAGAGGAGGAGCCTAAGAGGCCCCAGTTACTGTGAAGAAGCATCAGATGCCAAAAAAAAAAAAACAACCAAAAAACTGTTGTATAGCATGCCACCTCTCCCATCTCCCCACCCTTGGCCTGAACCTGTGAGTGTTTCTTCCAAAATACACCAGTGGACGTTGTCAGGAAAACCCTATCCTCTTGTTTTGTCACCCATCATGTCTTTGGCTGAGAACAGAAGGCATTGCTGTCCAGCATCATGACATTTATCCATGACCCTTCCATGTACGAGGATGACCACTTGTCAGACACGAAGGCCTCGTGGGTGGACACAGAGTGCCATGGGACCCTGGTCTTCACTTGCATTAATTGTCACTGCTGAAACATCCTGAACAGAAGAGGAGATGAAGGTTAGAGGGGCCTTTTGGAGCGCTTATCTGCTTCTGAGCTCTTGTCTGACTAGCACGTGAGAGTCACGTGTACAGTTAGGGCCCTTCAGGAGAGGCCATTTGAGCGATGGGGTCACCCTCCAGACTCCCCCATGCCCAGAGTGACCGCTGCTGCTGTGGGAGCAGAGGGTGACCTGTCTGACATTCTGAGAGCTGGATTTCAGAAGATGGGCAGAAGTACTCTGAAGGGACTGTCCCATTCCCTTCTGAATTTGCTATTCCTCTGAGTCCCAACTTGAGCTGGGACTCCCAGGTTCAAAACCTGTGCTGGGGCAGCTGTTCCCTTCTTTTATGAAGGCCATGGTGGCAGGAGGCAGCAGCTTTCCTTTTGTCAATGTCCTTCACATGTAAAATGTGGTGGTGGAAGCAGGATGGGGTGGGATTGCAGGGTAGCCGTAGGAACAGAAATGGTTGGTGAAATCTCAAATAATTTCAGAGGCATATTGTTCCTCTCCTGTGGCCTGTTTGAACTTGGAGGATGGGCTGCTGTCTTTGTGTGACTATTAGTAATTATCATCACAAAATCAAAGCCCTTTTCCTTCATTTAACTTTTGTTAATAGTGGAAGAAGCTTCCAGAACCATTGATGGAAACGCCGCCCCATCATCTCCTTCCCTGAGAATGGAGGGAGAGACACCCTGGGTCAGGGAAAAGCTCCCCTCACCCCAGAAGAGACCTCTCGGATGGAGTTTCAGTGTCTTTGTTCCTTCGACTCAGGTTGCAAGAGATACATGTCATTTCGAGAAGTATGGAACTAATTGAGGAATATGTCCAGTCCTTGTAGAGGTGAACAGGGCAGATAAATAAAAACTCCATCGCACATAAATCTTCACTCCCAACATCAAAGAAGCAGGATCCTGCTAAGTGTATTTGTATAATGCAGTAATTTATGCAAAAAGCAGCTTTGATAAATGTCCCCTAATTTATTGTCATGTATCTCAAATCAAAGTCAAACATTTACAGGCTGTGCCTGAAGGAAGCCAGGCCTCGGAGAACCAAAGGGGTTTGAAGTAGGTAAAGCTATGTTGGGCAAAAGGTTAAACAGGATCTGGTTTGAATGTTAAGAACTTTCTACAAATGATGGCAAGAGGAAGGGGGGACTCGCTTGACTTCTGAAAACCACGTGAGGCACAATTTCCCCAGACATTTTTCTTTGGCGGACAGACGTAATCCATTCCCTGAAAGGGTCTTAAGGGAACAGACTGGCAGGCTGTGTGCGACTGTCCTGTGTCATATCATCTGAATAAGACAAATGCCGCGGCTGCTGCCAGTTGTCATGGAGCCTGTCCCAACTCCTGGCGGCCCTGGGTATAATGCAAAATAAAATGCTACCTGGTCCTGCAGATCAGCAGCTGTTGATCCACAGGCATTTCATTGGCTTGTTTTTAAAAGTTGATTGCCAGACTTTTCTTCCTTGACTGCGTATACTGAAAGCCTCCTCATCATCTGTTCAGCAATGCACAGCCTCTGCCAGCCAACAGCTTGTGGTTACCCATGAGGTACAGGGGCCAGAGAGAGAACTGAGTGTTCACCAAAGCAGGGGAGAGAATTCTGCTGCTGAATCCCCAATGCCCCGGGAGCAGGAATAACTCACAGCCATTGAGTCAATGTGGACTCACTGAGTCCCTCTAGGAGGGGGTAGAAATGCCCCTGGGAGTTTTGGAGATAGTAACTGTGTCCTGGAGGAGAGAGTCCCAACTGCTTCCCAAGGAGCACCTGGTGGCTTCACACTGCTGATGGATGTGTCACCACTAGGCCACGAGGGTTCTGAATAATAGTAATTGCTAGGGCTGATTGGACGCTGAGCATCTAGGATGCTAATCATTTTGCATGCATTATCTTGTTGCTTCTCTACAGAGCCCTCGGGAGGGATGTTCTTACCCTCCTCATGTTGCAGTGGGGGCAACTGAGGCAAACCATCGTATGGGTGCTCGGGACTCTGGAGACCGGGTGGCTGTCCCTTGGTGAGCATCACTTAGTGACCCTATGGGAGTCAGCCCTCCCCTCGGGGTCATCTGTCCTGGGATGGAGGGAGGGCATCCCCAAAGGGGAAGGCTCAGAGTCTACTGTTAGACAATGCTGAGAGGCCCGGCGCAAGCACAAATCCTTCACTTTCATAGACTTCAAAATACCCACCTGTGGAACAGGTCACCTAGCTGTCCGGTGCTGTTGAGCCAATTCTGGGTGTCCTGGACTGCGATCCATATGGAACCCAATGGCCTGGTACCAGCTCCTCCGTAGTCCCTGGGGGGTTCCGCCTATTGGCATTTTGTTTAGCAGTTGAGCGCTTCACTGTTGCTCTACCAGGTCTCCTTGAGCTGAACAACTGTGGCTGTCTCATGAAGATCTCATGAGATGATCCCTGGGAGGCACCTGGCAAACAGGCTGTGAAAGGTTGTGGTTTTATTAGAACCCCAAATGCCATCATGACACCAGCAAGACTTCCGACCACATACAGGAGCTTGACGTTTTCCTGAACAAAACTCCAGGGAGTGGCCATGCTCTGAAGCCCCCACCCCATACACACACATCCACACCAGGGGAGATGACTTTGAAGTCACTGGGAAGGTGAGCCGGCCACTCAGAAGTTTAAATTTTCAGCCTGAAGACCTCTGTTTCGCCTGTGCACAATCCCTCTATAATGAACCATCAACTCCAGCAGTAGCATAGCAGTAGACGGCAGCTGTTTAAAAGATTTTACTACCCATCTGGTGGTTTGGCGTCATCTGCAAGCTCTGCGAGTCCCCCAGCTGGTAAATGGGATGGCAAACCCACATCCAGATCCCTGTCTTCTGGGTAATAACACTGAGAGACAGGGCCGACTTGTAAAGGGCAGGGTGGTTTTGCCACCGGAGAGGGCTTAGCCTCCAAGGCCTGGATCACGATGCTGGGCTGCTTTCTGTCCAAAGCAAGACCCTTGGCAGTGTCCGTCCATCTCGTCATCTGCGTGTGGGGTGTACAGGGAGCTGTGGTCATGTTTGCCATCGACTTGTTGGCGTTGCTCTGTTCCGGCTGTCACGGGCCGCGGGTGAGGACCAGTTCTTCCTCCCCAGATGGTGGCTGGAAGTGTCTCCACTTGACTTTTGCAATAGGCTAACAAAGAACTTCCCCTCCACCCAGACAGCCCACCCAGAGTGGCGTAAAAGTCCAAAAGTCCAAAGGTCTGGGCATGGAGTCACCCAGAACAGGCCTTTTGTGATACCGGCCTTTTGAATAGGAAGGAGAGCAGGCAGTGCCAGTGTCCCAGGGTCTGAGTCCCAGGAATACCACGTATTAGTTAAATGAGCCTGCAGTATCTCCCTGGACAGCCCAGAGCTCATCTTTTTATCTGTAAAATGAGACTTGGAAATGTACTCGGTGGTTAGCCCAATGGCCGGACGGCTGAGTTTGCCATGATGCAGGGCCTGCTTTGGAAAATCAGCCCCTGAGGACCGGCTGATGCTTGCTCTCTGACACACTGGAGATGACCATGAATGCGAGACGATCCACCAGGTTAAAGTGATTCCAACTGGTTTTGAGTGAGAGGTCATATTTATGCCACAGGGTTATGTAGCCCCTATGATAAGTGGCCTCAGAGGAGAGTTGGCACTGGGCGCTTATTCCATTTCTTGGTCTCAGTTTCTACCTCAGCTGAAAGAGGGGCTTCCATTTGCCAGTGCTGCTGTGAGGAGTCATAGAAGTTGTGCCTGATTCCCTCCCTCCCGGCTCCCCAAATACACACTAGCAGCAGGACTGGGGACATCAAAGGAAATACGGAATTCCACATCACTTGATTCCATAGTTCCAGCTGACTAGGTCACAGTCCTATTTAAAAAGCTGGGTGCATTCTCAAGGCAGTCACAGAAAGAGTCAATGGTGCTTTCCTTTATTGTCTTGGGTCCCAAGAAGAGCTTTGCAGCCCACCGTGACCTCAGGTGACCATGGAAAATGCCGTCCTAGGGTTGTCATGGCCGTGTTCTTCATGGAAACAGATCACTGGGTCTTTCTCCCATGGTGTCACTGGGTGGGTTAAAATGGCCACCTTTTGGGTTGTTAGCTGGGCCCTAAGCCATTGTGTCATCAGGACCCCTTTGATGTCTCATTGAAACTGCTGATGGACAGTCCCTGAGGCTCTGAGTAGAGGGCAGAGGTAGTTTTTAGGTGCTGGAGTCCAGCAAGTACTTGAGCAGTCACCATTAGACAGTGGCTGCCAAGTTGCCTGGTTGGTCCTGTTCTAGACTTCCAGGGAACAAAGTGATGATGGGTGTCTCTCAATGCCTTGTCTTAATGTGTTCACATTCAAGAGAAGAGGGCAGAGTTCTTCTAGCATGTGCTCTGAGGTTTGGAAAGCAGTACGAGGTAGAGTCCAGTAGACCCAGAAGACAGCCCCCACCCTGCAAACACCTGAGCTCACAGACATCCCACTTTTTAACAATTTGTCCTATGTCCAATACTATTTTTGTGTTCTATGAACATTTTTGTTGCTCCACATAGACCAATTTTTTAATCAAGAACTCCCTTTCTCTCTGGTCAATGGTGTCCTGCTTAAAATCTGGTCACCAGAGAGCCAGATTTGATCTCCACCTGTCCCACGACACCCTGGCACTTTCCTCTAAATCAGTGGTCCCCAACCTTCTTAATGCTGCGACTCTTTAATACAGTTCCTCGTGTTGTGGTAACCTCCCCAAGTATAAAATTATTTCCATGGCTACTTCATAAGTGTCATTTTTCTACTGTTCTATGTATTGGGTGATCCCTGTGAAAGGGTTGTTTGACCCCCAAAAGGGTCACAACCCTCAGGTTGAGAACTGCTCTTCATATATCCCAGGAATTTATCCTCTTGGCTCTGCCAAGGTTCCAAGAACTATGTCTCAAGTCCTGGGGGCCCTCAGGGAGATGGTCTCTCAGCCATCCCCATTTCTGGTGGTATGATACTGTGTGCTGTTGACCTTTCTTTGTGTCTCAGTGGACTCTGAGCAGGCAAGCTGAACTGGAAGACATGGGAGAGTGTATAGCTTAAATGTTCACTCAGCTGTTCCAGAAGGTACATGGCTCATAGGGGGCCTTGACCCATAGCAATGGGCTCGACTTTTAATTTTGAAGGGAAGCAACAGGGCCCATAGACATGCATGCCCATTGTTAGGCATTCTTTTGATCAACTGTGCAAACTATGTATTATTCTCATTTGTCAGATGTGGATGCAGAGGGTCAGTGGTTCAGACTCAACCAACCTATCAGTGAAAGAGCTCTGTTTGGAATTCAGACCCATCTCATTCCAAAGACACTGCTCAGTCATCTACACTGGCAGTCTTGGTCAGAGCAGTAGTGTGATAGATAACATGAGAAGTGAGACTCTCCCAAATGCCCGTGTCCCTTCTTGGACCGAGGGACCTCTAAGCTGAGTGCCAGCCCTGGGAAGGGTAGATGAAGCAATCTTTCATCACATTTGCTGGAGATTGTGAAGAAAGTTTATCCGATGATCACTTAAATAAAGCCAGCTGGGAGTAGCGGTTCAGAAGACACAAACAAGAACTTGATCCAAGAGATTTTTGTTCAATGCAGTGTTTTGGCTATGCCTACCATCAAGCCCAGGAGAGAAAGAGAGAGAGAGAGAGAGAGAGAGAGAGAGAGAGAGAGAGAGAATCATAGTAATTAGTTGCAATGGAAGCTTTCTTTAAATGCATACATTGCTCCAGTTCAGTGGTCTACAAGCAGCAAATTGATTTTTCTTTGTGGATTGGCTCAGGAACCTGCAGGTCTAGATACCTGTGTTCATTCCTGGAGGTTTCATTCTAAAAGGGAAGACAGACAGTCAAAAAATTAATAGATAAACAAGATCATTTCAGACCCAACAGAAGGACAGGAAGAGGGAAGATGATAGGAAGTCATTGGGAAGTGGGTGCTAGGGCTGGGAGGTCAAAAAGGGCTTCTCTGATGAATGACCTTCAAACTGAGACCCCAAGTCCTTGGGTGGCATAAACTGTTAAGCTCCCATTTCTTTACCAAAGGGCTGGTGTTTTGAAGGCAATTCTACATAAAGTCCATATGATCAGAAGACAGATGAGATCCCTGGCAGTGAGAACTCCAGGGAGTGTATACTCCAGAGGTCCTCAATCTATGGCCTAAGGGCCACATGCAGGCCACCGAGGACATTTATCTGGCCTGCTGGGTGTTTTTGCTGCCACTGCTGTCCTGCTTAGCAGCCGACTCATCATAGGCCCACAGTGAATTAGTTCATAGTTTGCTGGGGTTTTTTTTTTTACTGTTGTCCAGCACTCCAACAATCTGAGGGACTGTGAACTGGCCCACTGTTCAAAAAATTTGAGGACCCCAGGTATAGTCCTTTCATGAAGCACCTGGGCACATCAGGAATCAGAATCTACCAACTTCAAACTGAAAGATTGGAGAGGGGTAAAAGGACAGTGCCTTGGTGGCTTGGTGGGTTAGACATTGGAACTGGATTCCAAGCCATCAGCTGGTCCATGGGAAGAATGAGGCTGTCAGCTCCCTGAGGCACTTATATCTCAAAAAGCTTAAAGAGCAGTGTTGGTCTGTCCTGTAGGGTGGCTATGAATCTGAATCCACGCGACGGCAGAAGGCTTGGTTTGGTGTGAGTTCGTAAAGAAGACAGCAGTTCTAAGTTGAGAAATCCCTTTTGACAGCACTTGAATGTAGATTGATCATCATCTCAGAATTCAGAAAGGCTCACAAAGCAAGCACAGTGCTTACTTTTTTTGGTGAGGAACTCTGACTGGAGTGTGTCCTCATGATACCTGGGTACAGGGCTTGGTTCTGTTGTCAACATGCTGTGTGACACTCCGAGCCTCTCTGGGCTGCTCTGCTAGCAGGACCAGGCAAAATCTCAAGATCTCAAAGTGTTGAAAGGTCAAGGCTTCCACGAGCTAATAACCAAAGGCAACCTCCCTGATGCATCATTGGGAACACAAGGATTCCCTTGGGTTGGCAGCAAATCACATTACCAGCTTCTGACCCGGGACCACAGAGGAGGGTGTGAGCAGGGCTTGGGCTCTCAGCCTTGATCCGGTGGAGGAGCCAGCTCCAGCTGGCCAGCCGCTCTGGGGATGTGTCCTGGCCAGCACCACATGTGTCTTGTATTAATATTTTCTTAATGGCAACAGCCCTAAAGCCTGCCCATTTTACTATTGAGTTACTCAGCTTAATCTTTGTTTCACTTACGCATAAATGCCGGCTGCAGCTGGGGGAAGCCATGGTTTTGTTTTTATTCTCTCCCCTCCTCTTCCCAGCCCAGGTGTTTATTGCAACCACTAAAAAGAAAATGCCTCAATCAGAAGGCTCTTTTAAAAGCGAGATGTGTTTTCAAACCTTTGCTATAAGAAGAAAGGAAGAAAGAAAAACAAAAAACCCAAACAATGCTCTGCTGGGCGGCTGCAGTAAATTTCTCATCCACCTGGGACTCATGAAGAGAAATGGGAAACTAGAAGATGGTGCTTGCTACAAGAGTGGAGAAATTCAAGGAAAGCAATCATGGGAGGGAAGGCCATCTTTTAGTAAGGACTCTGCATCTACAGCCAGTGCTCAGATGGATCCTTGATTGCAGTGGAAGAATGCCCTTGGTCAGGAGCTCCAGTGGCAGGGTGGCTAAGCAGTGTTAAGCAGGGTGACTAACCTCAAGCTGAGCAGTTCAAAGCCACCCAGCAGCTTCATTAGAGAAAGATGTGGTGAACTGTGGCTAGGAAGACTCTAGCCTAGGAAACCCTCTGGGGCAGTTCTGCTCTGTGACACGGAGTCCCTATGAGTTGAACAGACTCAACAGCAGCCAATGACAAGACATGTCCTTGGTGAATGGCTCTTCCTGGATAAGTGTAATTCTACTGCTGGGTGGAGTGGGAACTTCCATCCATCCATCACTTGTGCAAAGGGAATGCTCATCACCACACCAGCTTAGTAAGTTATCTTATCTTAAGGGGCTGTAAGAGAAAATGGTATGAACCATTCGAACATCCGAATGTCTACGCCTTGGTTTTACAAATGTTCAACCCTGTTATTTCCTGGAGGGGCCCTGCCGGTGTAATGGTTCCTTCCTGGGCTGCTAAGCACAAGGTCAGCTGTTTGAAACTCCCAGCTGCTCCAAGGGAGAAAGGTGAGGCTTTCTGCTCTTGTAAAGAGTTACAGGTGGTAGATCTATGAAAATGACTGAATGATGGCTCCTTGTGGGTATGGCAGGGAAGGTTGGGGGTGGGGAACCGATCACAATGAGCACAAGAACAAAGAGAACGTTCTACCATGGATTGTGGTGAGGATTGTACAACTCTTCTTGATGTGATTGAACCAGTGAATCATGATGTGAATGATAAACCAGCAGAACTATGTGTAGTAAACTTAAAGCAAGTGTCTTTTATTCCATATGAATGATCTCTCAATAAAATTGATATTGAATTTTTTTTTTTTAAAAAGAGCTACAGTCTCTCAAACCCACAGGGCCAGTTCTACCCTGCCCACTGCGGTTGCTGTGAGTCTGAATTGACTCTTTAGCAGTGAGTTTTTGGTGTTATTTCCAGGAAAGGAACTTATGGTGGTTTCCTCAGCACCCTTCCTTCTTACCCCAAGCTTTCAACTGGGGAGGGTCTCCCAAGTCAGCCCTGGGGGCTCTGCATAGCTCTCAGTCAACCCGGCCAATGGAAGCCAAACCAAAGAAGTGGTTTCTGTGCTGTCCTTTCAACTCAGGGCAATCCCATGTGGGTCAGAGAAGGACAGTGCTCTCTTGGGTTTTCAGTGACTGATTTTTCCAGAAGGAGCTCACCTTGCCTTTCATTGCCATCCTCTAATTCATTGTGAGTTGAGCAAATGGTGTCAAATATACTGATGCTTTTTAATAAATGTGGCCTCCTTTTGACTGGGTGTCATGGTCATATAATTCCTAAAGGCCAATTAGAGTAATCAACCCATCCTATTTTAACAATGTCCTATCTAAAAATGTTTAAGAGATGAATAGTTTTTATTATAAGCCTTTAGATCTATTTGATATTTGTTTTAAACTTGTGGATTGAGTGAAGGTCTACTCGGCAAATTAGTTTTCCATTCCATAGTGCACACACATTTTGTTTCATCTCATTGACTGCTATCCCCTTAGACAACTTCCTTCCTGTGGTGTCCTGTTTCCAGTCCTCATTCTGCCCTAACCCCTCTGAACTTTGTCGTTGAGTAAATGCCACATAGAATCAGTGATATGAGGTAGTCAGTGAAAAGTCTTGCTCCAGGTTCCCTGCCTGAAGACCTGCCCGATGATCATGTCATTCCTATGAATTCTTTAATGAAAATGTAAATACAAACTCTCACTCTTGTGTCTTCCCTTTGTTAACCAAAGGTGGCAGCTGATGTGCACGGTAATCTCTAGACCATTTGTTTGAAAGAATGGCACTGGTTTGAAAGGCTATTTACCAGGCTGCTGTGTCTTCTCAGATGAAATGTGTCAGGAGAAACAGACTGTGAAGAAGGGGAGTCATGCACTCCAGGAAGAGAAAGGAGAAGCTGGCTTCACTCTTTGTTGGGGAACCTTTTTAAAGAGACTATATTCATTTACCAAGGTAGAAAAGGAGAGGAGGGAGGGAGAACATTCTACAATCATAGCCATAGGAACTTGGAAGGGGCGTTGGCTCCCAATAAATGCTTTAGTAAGCAATTTCAAAAAGTGATGCTAGAATTTGAGAGATGGCCCAGGAGGGGATAAGGATCAGCTATATTTACATTTGTGGTTCTCTTAAAAAAATTTTTAATACTAGAATATTCTTGCACAACAAAGCCATGAACTCTGCAGCACCTACCTGCTTGGGTCTAAAAATCCAAAATCCAAACTCAATGTCATTGAGTTGATTCCACCTCACTCTGGTCTTAGGCAAGGGTTCAGAGGGTGTTCAGCTCCACAGGAGCAGGCAGATGCATCTTTTTCCTGGGCAGTGGTGGGGAGTTTGAACTGCTGCTGTACCAGTGGGCAACTTACCCAACAGCACCATCAGGGTACAATCCCGAGCATGAGCCAATGGAATACTGGGTGTCGCAACTGACCAGCACCCATGGAAGGTTACCTTTTAGCCTTTGCCCCAGTTACATACTCTAAAAGTAGGAACATGTTAGGCATCTGCACATTGTCCTCACGTAAGGTTAACCTAATTGCTTCCCATAGTAATGTCTGGTCTGTGTGACTAAAGCGACCCCTGATATTTTTCTGAGAGAGAGCGAGAGCGAGAGAGAGAGAGAGAGAGAGAGAGAGAGAGAGAGAGAGAGAGATTCAGGCTCTGGGCATCTCATGGAAATGCTTGGTGACACTGAACAGCTGTTTAATCTTTATTTAGAAATAGCCATAGTTCCTCTCAAAGGTTGAATAAAGGAACCTGGAGACTGACAACTTGGGAGAGCCACATGTGCCATCTGTGGTCACAGTTCTTGAGATGAAAGTCACAAGTCCGTTGACACTGCACGCACAGTGGTGCAGGTCTAACCCCATGTAGCTAAGTTGAGCAGATGCCCTGTGTGTAGAAGTGCATTGCTGGGCTGAGCCCCAGTGGTATAGTGGTTGTATGCAGGACT
Organism: Nesogale talazaci; assembly: GCA_004026705.1. Taxonomy (NCBI): domain Eukaryota; kingdom Metazoa; phylum Chordata; class Mammalia; order Afrosoricida; family Tenrecidae; genus Nesogale; species Nesogale talazaci. Next base: position 124,006 of record PVJH01001397.1, on the reverse strand, counting down.
GCGGCCTACAGGTTTGGCGGTTCAAATCCAGCAGCAGCTCTCCAGGAGCAAGGCTGGACTTCCCACTTCCACCATGGCAGTGATGCCCGCCCCCCCCCCCAAATAAGAAATGCATTGCCTGCAAGCTTCGACCCCCCTGACAATTCTGAATGCTGCCCCCACCAAGCATCAGCCTCCCCAGCTGTGGCTGACCAGGCAGCAAAGTGCCTTGTGGATGAGAATCCCACAAAGATTCATGCTGACTCAGAAGTGATACTCACAACCGCTTTGTGTATGTGGCACCCCACATTCCAGATTTCCTCCACTTCAGGATCTCGCCACTTCTGATCTTACTAATTAAATAATTGGTGGATTATGTCATAGACAATTAGGTTAAAAGAGGGCCAAATTATTTACACACAATCTCTCCTCATACAGACAGCTTGTCATTTAGTTAAGAGCCACAAACCCTGGAAGGAGGAACTCCTGGTCTCCTTGTTCCAAAACGAATGAGTATTTGTAATGAAGACATAGAGGCGAGGGGACCACTTTTCTTTGCAGGAGGAAGACAACAGCGAGGCGATGAAAATGAATGTAATTTTCCAGATCGAGGAAACGTGGGCCTGCTAATCACTCGGTGACACCTCTGCTCGTCACCCAAGTCTCCCAGCGTCTGTTTTTGTTTTGTGATGTCGCTTGACACCCCTGGGGTTTTCCATCCTGGGATTTGACGTGGGGACAGCTCCTCAGAGAATGGAACTGCTGAGCTGGGCTTTATTCTGTTGTCAGATGAACCACAACAGCAGGCGACCCGGCCACATGCAACGGGCATGTGTTTCTAATGAGGGGTCAACCTAGTTCTTGAGCTACAGAGTCCACAAAATCCCAGTGCCCTGTGCTCTTGGGGAACTTGTCCCCAAACCAAGGCCCAAACCTGATGTACTTGAGAGCTGACACACTCGACAAGTTCAGTTTCCCTAACAGGCCTGTTAATGTGCACAGAGACTTGCTTTTTAATTCTCTCTTCTAGAAAAATCAATGGAAAAAGAGTTTCTCTTTGCCTACCCGTTGGTTGTCTCTCAAATTCCATAATCACTTTATGAGATTGCTTAACGCAGCATTGATTGGGCCCGTTCAATTGGCAATTGGGAGTTCTATGCAAGGTAAGTGTAGAATATTTTCAGCTATATATTCCATGTTATATTAGTGGGAAACCTTTTTTCTAATGTGCATTATTAATGACACAATACAATCTCATTAGCGAGGCAGGTTGATAGATGTGGTTTATCTAACATTAAGCAGAAATTGGCATCTTGAGAGGAGTATCAAGATTCTGTGATCCCAGACACTGATATTGAACAAGCAGGGGCCAAGAGCAATCCGCTATTGATTAGATGGTGCAAGTAATTATATTTAGCGAGCCGTTTTATTGGGTGGGGCAGAAGGTGAGGTGGTTCTTCTTGAGAGCGGAAAGAGAGCAATCAACAAAGATGTTGTCAGAGAGAGTGTGGATTTCTCGGGCTTTGCTCCGGCCTGGCCTTGGTTCTAATCATTATCTGGCAATGCGGCAGATGCTCGGAGGTTTCTGGTGGCTTCTCGGGTACCAGACCCAAAGGCTGTGCTCCCTGCTATGTCTTGAACTCAGTCTACATTTTAATTTTATTTACTCTCCATCTCCTCCCTCCCTCCCACTACCCTGCCCACCTCCAGTAACTCCAGCAACAATGGCAATGCCGATTTTATTTTCAACACCTACAACTCCTGCAGCAGCAACAGGACCAGGAAGGAGCTCTGGTGGTGTAGGCGCTGTGTGCTGGGTTGCAATCTGCATGGTGAGCTGTTCAAAACCACCAGCAGTTTCAAAGGAGAAAGACTGGGGTTTCTATTCCTCCACATGATTGCAGTCTCAGAAAACCACAGGGTGTGGCTCTGTGCCAACATTGATGTGAGGGCAGTGAGTCTGGTCTGGAATCGCCATTCTGAATAATACCACTGCCACTGTCATCACCAGGACAAGGCTGCCATGGTTGACTTCACGGCTACTACCTCCATTACCATTGCCAAGGCCATCAGCCCCAATGCAGTCATCATTAAACCCCACTTTGAACAAGAAGTAACTTGATAGCAATGGGTTTGGTTTATGGAGTGATAATTCCCACCACCACTGCCCCTATACCACAGTCTCACCATCGCCATGGTTGTTACGACCATTATCAATACCACCAACATGAGCGTCATTCCATCCACCCTTACACCCAGATTCCAACCCATCCCTCAAGGTCTCACTGAGCTCTCTGAGTGCCTACAACAGGGAGAGTCAGTGTCTGCCGTGCTGTGTGGTAGTTACGTCTCCAACTTCTCAACTTGGCAAGACAGACTCATCTCAGCACAAGGCTTGCCACCTGGAAGGTGGCCTAACGTTCAGGCTTTGACTAATTGAGGAAACTGGACCCTTATTTCCAACTCCTGAAGGAAAACTTTATTTTTCACTTTTTCAGCTCAATTCCCTGAGAGAAGTGCTCAAAGATGGGTCTATCATCACAGTGGTGTATATAAGCCAAACAAACAAACAAACAAAAAAGGCATCCACATAATGCCTATAAGCCCAGAATTGGCTAAATGTACTATTCATCTATGGGCTGTCTTGCATTCAAATATTTAAAAGATCAATACAAGTGATTTCAATTTATAAGAATTTGTTGATTGTCTATTACTAAATTAACAACAAAAATGACAACAAATGGTTGCCTTTGCATGGACGTGCACTCATGACCATAACATATGAGTGGAATAGTATTCCACAGGGCTTACAATGACTAATTTTTCAAGAGTAGAACTTCTTTCTTCTAAAGCAATGGTTCTCAACCTGTGGGTTGTGATCCCTTTGGGTGTTGAATGACACTTTCACAGGGATCACCCGATTCATAACAGTAGCAAAATTATAGTTATGAAGTAGCAATGAAAATCATTTTATGGTTGGGAGGTCACCACGACATGAGGAACTACATTCAAGGGTATCCGGCATTAGGAAGGTTGAGAACCACTGTTCTAAAGTAACTCAGAGGACTCAAACCTCCAAGTTTCCAGTTAGTTGCCCCACCAAAACACACACAGTCCAGACAACACTCAATGTCTGATTTATAGCAACCTTGTAAGGTAGAACAGAACATCCATGTGATCCCCAAGGCTGGATCTTTACAGAAGCAGAGTCCTGTATCTTTTCCCCTGGAGCAGCTGGTGACCTTGAACTGCTGATCTTTCAGCTACCAGCTGAATATTTGACCACTGTATCCCTAGGGCTCGTTAAATACCCAGGGCTATCCACATTTAAAGAGATTGCAGGAACATGGAGATGTTAGGAATCTATGATGTTTTTTTGGCTATTAGAATGAGTAAGTACATAGGTGACAGATGCTCCTTTAAACCAATACCATAAAAAATATTCTGAAAGGAATAGACACATTCATCAGAATGATCATTTGTGGTGGTGGTGGTGAGAGGTAAGACAGCAAGTAACTGTCATCTTTATATTCTGTTCTCTTATGAATTCGCCGAAAAGGCAAATAATCCTTACCAATAACAGACAATGCACAAACCTTCGTGAGATTTGATAAAGCACCAGCTCTCTAGTCCTTGTGTTTTCACAGTGTCCCATTGTTCTCTTTCTGGACCCAATGCTTCACCTATAGCCCAATGGCACCTGCAGTCGAGCATTCCCTGGGTTCCCGAGGAACCGCTGATAGAAAGGACGCACCTGGGGGGGGGTCACAGGACTTGGAGTTGCACCGACAGGCAGAGGGAGCAACGGAGCGGGTTGTCCTTGAGAGGAATTTCTTGTCAACTGTCTAACTGTATTAATCCTTAACATGGCCTTTAGCAAGGTCATTGAGGAATGCTGTCCCTGTCCTTCTGACAGGTGTCACTGCTGCTCCCTGAGGTGTGTCTCTCATTTTAAGGAAGCCTGTGTCAATCATCTAAGCTATACTCAGAAATGTGTTCCTTCTTCCATGGCCGCTTGCCCCTCCTACTGACTGAAAGTTGTCCCAGCAGGCCCTGGAATAGTTGGAGCAAACCAAGTCACTCTTTGAATAAACCGTTAGCAGCTGGAGCCCACTCAGAAGTGCTTTGAAGAAAGGGCTGGCAACCTTCCCAAAGATCAGACGTTGGACAGTCTATGGTGCCCATCTGACTTAGAGTGGGGGTGGGGGGCAGGGCACCTGAATTAACTCAATGGCAAATGATTGCTTGCATGGCAGGCATTGTCTTAGGGTTAGAAGGCTACAGAATTTAATTCATTCATGGGACAGGCACCTTCTTGAACCAACCATTAGATCCTGTGCTGGGGAGAGATCCCCAGCTGACCAAGATCCCAAGGAGCCAGGCTTGTGATTGTCTGACTGAATGAGCTGGCCCTGCCTCGCTACATAATCAACTGCATTGGTCTCAGAGACAGGAAGTGGGGTCTTCAAGGCAGGCCTGACACTAGGCTCATGTGCCAATCAATGCTTCTTTCTTTCCTTCCTTCCTTCCTTCCTTCCTTCCTTCCTAAATCATTTCATTGGGGTCTTGTACAACTCTTATCTCCATCCATCCATCCATCCATCCATCCATCCATCCATCCATCCAATGTGTCAAGCACATTTGTACATTTGCTGCCATCAACATTCTCAAAACATTTGCTTTCTACTTGAGCCCTTGGTAGTAGTTGCTCACTTTTTCCCTCCCCTGCACCCACCCACCCTCCCTCATGAACCCTTGACAATTTAAAAATTATTATTTTTTATGTCTTGCACTGTCTGATGTCTCCTTTCACCTATGTTTCTCTTGTTCAGTCCTGAGGGAGGGGCTTTTGTGTAGATCATTGTGATCAGTTCCCCCTTTCTCCCTCACCTTCCCCTTCCCCTTCTGGTATGACTACTATTATTAGTCCTGAGGGATTTGTCTGACCTGGATTCCCTGTGTCTTCAGTTCTTATCTGTACCTGTGTATGTGACCGGGTCTAGGTGAATTTGTAAGATAAAATTGGGATCATGATAGTGGTGGTGGGGGGGAGGAAGCATTAAAGAACTAGAGAAAAGTTGTATATTTCATCATTGCTACATTGCACCCTGACTGGCTCATCTCCTCCCCTTCCTTGCTTCTGTAAGGGGATATCCAGATGGGCTTTGGGTCTCCACTCTGCACTCCCCCTCATTCATAAGAAGAGTCATTCATTGTCCCCTCATTCATTGTCAGAAGAATCTGTACTGATTTTGTTCAACAAATCACTCTCTTGCCCTCATGCATCTAGAAACCCATCAATGCAATGACAGGAGTGGCACCCCTGAGAAACAGCTACTTGTGCAGTGTATAGTGTGCACAACTATCCATAGGTGACTGTGTAGGTGAATGTAGGTCCTTGTCCTGACTGATTGAAAGTCAAGCCCGGGATTGCTTAGTCTGGTCTTTCCCTGCCCAGCTTGTCCTTGGGTGCCTTCAAGTTCTTTCCAACTCACAGCGAGAAACAGGGAGAAATCTTGACTGGTCCTAAGTCAGCCTCCCAATTGTTGTCACCTTTGGACCCATGGTGGTCACGTGGGTTCACCAGTGTCAATCAAACTCATTGGGGGTCTTCCTCTTCTTCGATGACCCTCCTCTACTGTGCATATGATGCCAACAGGAGGTTCTTTCTTATGAAGATAACTTCATTTTGACCTCAAACATCTCTGCCAAAACTACCTACGCATACACCGCATACACCGTCCTGCGTTTTTGTGCCTCAAATGGATGTTGTGAGCCGATGGCCAGGGTCCACTGGTCTCAGGAGGGAATTGGAAGGGGGTCAGCCTTGAGGTGAGTAGCGTCCTTAAGACCAAGGAGGTGACAGATGTTGGGGTACGGAGTGTGCCCATGAGAGTAACAACTGGCCCAAGGAGAAAATCCAAAGCAGCTAGTTCTTAACAGGCCCATGACTTATGCACCTCCCCCAACGTGAATCTAGAAACTACCTTGGCATGGATGAACCCCTGACACACGGTTGGTAAATCTCTATGGTGACCTGAAAATATGGCCTGGGTGTAGGAGACACCTACCAGGAGGGATGGAGGTGTGGTCTCAGGCATGGTGCATGGACAGACAGGAAGTCCCTCTCTCTTCTGTAGAGTCAGCCCTGCCTGCCCTCCCCCCCCCACCCCCACCCCCACCGCTTCCAGGCAGTATCAGGAGGCCATGTGCCTCTCTAGGCACTAGAAACATCTCACTGAAAACGTGTCCTCTCCCCATCACCCCTGATGGGAAGAGGAACTCAGATAACGGAAGCAGATACATATCTGTTGTTAGGGGGCTTTGTTTCCACACATGATATATGGCTCTGGAGGAGAAGTTCGAAAACAAATTATTGTGTCTCCTCAGCAGCGACAGGTCTTTAGTGGTGCCGGCCGGAGAGAAGCGATGCTAGAGATTAGCAGTTACCTCCCAATACGCTCCACGGTGCAGGAAAGGTGTCTGAAGTTTATCTATTGTTAAGTGATATAATTTATCGTCATGCAGGGTTAAGGAGCAATTCCAGGCCTTTTCTCCTCCAGCAACAGAGATTTATAAGATGATGCCCAAATTTAGACACTGAGGCGCTCCCGGCAGGAACCTCCCCCAAGGCGGAGGACGCCTTGTGCGCATCTGAAGCCAAAACATTCACAGAGCTAATTTGAGGCTCTCCTCGGAAACTATATTTGCTTTCTGAGTGCATGGCGAGTTTTCATTTGGGCTCTGACCAGCTGACAGCTATGCAAGTTTGTAGATACCAGTAATTGAATATAGATAACCTTGATGGTTGACCTCGTCAGAGCCAGGCCTGGCTGCTTCCCATTGTTCCTGGTTTTGCCAGTTGATACTGAACTGCTGCCGGATGAATTTATATATTAAGAATTCACTGCAGTGGGAATTGCTTATCATCCCCTGGCCTCTCCAGGAAGCTTCTAGTTATTTGACGTAGCAGGCTGGGAATAAAAGACAGGCTTTGGCTGTGCACTGTTAGTGGTGGAGGGCCCGGTGTCTGGGCTGCTTCATTAATCTCGAAAAACAAAGGCGGGGGCATGTTTCTGCTTCAGACAATTGTAAAGAGGAGCTCTGAGGCCCTCAGCCGCTTGTGGCTGTCTGAAGCTGGGTCACAGCCACCTTCTTGGCATTTGAGATAGCCTAAAAGCAGAGTTTAAGGAGACTTCTGCGCCATCAGCTGCGTGAAGCATTTGTGTTTTAGGGGAGAATTGGAGGAAGCTCTGAATGTATGCATGACTCAGAGGGATGCTTTATACAATGGATGTATGTGTGGGTTGTGATAAGAGTTGTATGAACCCCCAGTAAAATGATTTAATAAATAAAAAACAAACCAACCAAACAAAAGCTCTCTAAGAGAACTCAACCAGCAATGGGGGCTTGGGGCCTCCAGGGTGGGGGTGGGGGTGACAAAGAGATAGTGCACAGGGCCTTTTAAGAGCAGTGGATCTCTTCTGCATGGCATGGCAGACTCAGGACACTATGTATATGTTTCAGCCCAAAGGACTGTACAACACAGACCATGACACCTAAGACAAACGATAGACTTCAGTGAATGATAATGTCAGTTCTGCGGTCATGTGCATTACACTCTGGTCAGCAGTTCAAATCCACCAGCCACTCCATGGGAGACAGAGTGAAAAGAGATGCAGCCACAGAAAGCCACAAGGGCTGCTCTCTTCTTGGGTGGTGGTGAGTTGGAATGAACTCGACGGCAGTGGATTTTCATATGTTATTAATATGGACCCCCGCATTCTAACAAATGTCCCACTGGAACCCACAGGAGAAACTGTGGGTGAGAAGGGGTACATGGGAAGCTCCAGTATTTCCGCACAACGTTTCGGTTAGCCTACAACTACTCTAAAAATAAAGCCTGTGTCTCTAAGGGGGCAAAGCAGGTCAAGCTGCCCTCTGTGGAGGGAGATAGCAGGGTTAGCTGAGCGTTTACACCGGCAGCCATTAGGTGACTGATGGACAGACTGGTGGAGGAATCCTACCCACTGCTTCCACCAGACTTGGTAATCATCCCCCAAAGACAGGACAGTCTCAGCTCTCTGGGGTCACTCTGAGATCCCACAAGAGCACTAACAGGGAGCAACTCTCTGGGGTGGGGTCCTGGGGGCAGGGGCCTAGTGTCTTCTTCCTCCTGTTCAGTGAAATGTTAATAGCCAGCTCAAACCCCTCTGACCACCAGAGCACAGCTAGAACGAACCCCGTCTCTGGGTTCAACTCTTTGACAGCGATCAGCACTTCTTGAGCCTCTCTTTCCAACACACACACACATACACACACACACACACACACACACGGAGCAGCTGGGGAGGCGTGCTGGCTGGTTAATAAGGCGGGATGGTTCTGAGGGACTGGCTTTGGAAGGCACTGCGGGCGGGAGCTTCCGAGGCCATCCCCGCCAAGTGACTGTGTGTCACTGCTCAGCTGTGGGGACCCGCTTTTGATGCTTTCAACATCAGAACATCAGAGCGTGCTTCATCCTGAGAAGGCAGGTCAGGTTAGTCAACCAGGGCAAAATTGCTCAAGGGAAATTTCAGTTTTTCCTTTGTCAGGCCCCCTGCTTTCATCTGCTGGGATGGACCTGCTGACCACCACACGTGGAGAAGAAGGCTGACCCCCTGAACCAAGTGTGGGCCGCCAATCAGTGGTCTGAGCGGGAAAGAGGTGCCCTTCTCAGACCTGTAGGCCGCCTGAGAACCCGAGACTCAGAGGGCCTTGGGGAAGGGCCCAAACTGACCCATCTGGTGTGTCCTCCAGCCGACGGACTGGGGAGGACGAGCTGGGCAGGGTTTCAGCCATGGCCAGTCCAACCGGTCTGGCCTCCCTTCCCAACAAGGCCAGCCCTGTTGGTGTCTCTGCACTCTGGATTTGTTTCCATTGTAATGAAAGGAATGGGGGGTAGTAAGCTCTGGTCTCTCTCTGTGACCCAAAGGCACTGGATCCAGGTGTCTGGGATTCAGGTCCAGACATTGCCACCCCTAACCTATGGACCGAGCAACTCCCATCATCATTCTCTGGCTCAGTGTCCTTGTCTGTAGACTGGACATAGAATCCAACCTGTGGTCCAGGTGTGTGAAGAGAGAACTATGCCCTCAGGGTTTTCAAAGGCTGCTTTTTCCAAAGTAGACGGGTGTGTCTTTCTTGTAAAAACCCCCGAGTGAACCTTTATTTACCACCTTGTTAGGTTACTCTGCCCAGAAGCTCCAGGCCAGGGGTCCTCAAACTTTTTAAACAGGGGGGCCAGGTAACTGTCCCTCAGACTGTTGGAGGGCTGGACTACAGTTCAACAACAACAACAACAACAACAACAACAACAACAAACTATGAATAAATTCACTGTGGGCTCGGGATGAGTCGGCTGTTAAGCAGGGCAGTATCAACAGCAAAAACACCAAGTAGTCTGGGTAAATGTCCTCGGTGGGCTGCATGTGGCCCGAGGGTCGTAGTTCAAGGACCCCTGCTCCAGAAAGACCATCAGTCTTTGGCAGTGCCCATGGCGAAGAACTGAAGAGCTGTGTGGCACTCACCCTGCCTCTGGAAAGGGCTCTGAGAGTGAGAGCATCGGCAGACTGAAGGCACCGCTAGATGTACCAAGGAAATCTTCAGTATTTTCAAAGCCTTTCCAAAGATGACCCTTTGTTCCAAAGTGAAACTAAATGAGGCTTCTAAAGCAAACACATGATTTTAGAAACATCCCTAGTCGTGTCTGCATTCGGTTCCACCCAAGGTGAGACCCTGGATCCTCAGGAAAACACTTTTGGGGGGCATGAGTAACATGGAGATGCATCTGCTGGGTTTTAAGTTGGTATGGGGGTGGGTCTGGGTGGAGAGGTGGGGAGATGGCTGTGTTGGTGTGGACCAGACACCAGAGGAGAACAGAAAGTGGGACAGTGATGTCCAGATGGTTGGCAAGTCATGAGATACTGCTCAACCATGGGGGCCAGGCAGGTCACAGGCTTAACCTGAGAGGTCTGGGCAGGCTGGGGGAGGGGAGGTGCCTAATGCCATGAGTGTGACCTTGGGCTCCAAAGAATTTACCCTCCAGCATGCTGAATGGTGCCTGTGGCATTTGGAAGCTCCAGATTGCAGGGGGCTGGGTGGCAGCAGATGGCCTGAGGCTGGCTGGAAGAGTGGGAGAAGGAGGGGTCTGCCACGGGGACCCTGTCTCCTGCTCTCAAATCGTGGTCTGAGGATGCAGGTCCTGGAACCCATGACCCAAAGCGGGTCTGGTGAGCCCCCATGCCTTGGGACCACAAGAGCATGACTGCACCCTGACAGGAGGCATTCTTTCCGCCAGTACCGACTGATTAAAGGCCAACTCTGTGGAAGAAACCCTATCTGGGATGGAAAGTAATTTTCTTGAGAACTTGATTGAAATCATCTAGGGTTTTATACCCGAGGCTTTCCTGTAGCCAGGACAAGCTGAGAATGTGTTCGACATGCAGATTCCATGACCCTGCCCAAAATCATCTCATCCAGTGGGACATTAATGCAGCCTGGGCATTGGTATTTTGAATAAGCTCAAGGGTTGCCTTAGTGAAAAGAAGGCATCCTGCACATATGTTCATCTAGCCAGCCCAGTGTTCAGGGCTGGGGATTCGAGAGCAACATAACCCTCTCTCTCAAGCAGTTTCCACAACTACACAGGCTCCTACCAGTTCCCAAGAGACTCCTTTCTGAAAGGATTTTAAAAAAAAAACTTAAGAAGAGGCCCAAGTGTGCCCTCCAATCACCAGCCTGTGAGGTTGGTTTTGTAGTTTCTATGGGACACAATGTTCTTAGCATGAGCCGGGCACTCTGCTGAACTTCATTCCTTCTGGCTCTCTCTTTCTTTCAGTATTTTACCTTCCCTGTTCATATTGGGGACAGAGGGCAGCAGAGGGGATCCCTGTAATCCTTGTGTCATTTTGTCCTCTCTCACTTTTATTGAGTCCCGTCTATGGGGCCCCCAATGACGACAGCCTTGGAAACCCTGTGAGGCAGGTCAGCTCTGTGTGGCTCGCTCTGGGGATTGACATGAAAAACAGAACATCTTCACACCTTGCCAGTGCTGAGCATGTGCCTTCCCACTTTATGGAGGAGGAACTTGAGATGTAGAGTGAGTCCCTTCCCAAAGGCACCTGTTCGGGCAGTCAGGAAACAGATTCTCAATCCAGGCAATCTCACCGCACAGTCCACCCGGGCACCTCCCTGGTCTAAGAACGTGTTCTGATCTCAGTTTTGAGGGTAAAAAACCATATTGTATAACCAGTTATCCTGATCCGGACTCTTTACCACTGCAGGAGAAAAGAATTTACAGTTTGGTGTGTGTTTTGCTAAATGTACGGGCATCTTCACTTTCTTGGGTGGCAAGGTAAGATGGTCGAGTTTAAGCGTGAGAAAGTTGAAACTTCCCAGCAAGTAAGTCTAAAGGGATAGTTTCACTGACAGCTGAAAATCTCAAAAAGAAAACATGCCTTTGGACTGGCAAGACGTAGCGCTTGATCCTGTCAAAATATTGAGATGTGGCAGGGGTGTGGGCCAATGACTACTCTAGTATCTGCACTACTGCTTAGCTTGTCAATTGGTTCAAACATCTTACACACACAGGACCAAATGACCAAATAAGGGCAGTAGACATGGGCTTACACATGCTTACTTATGAATGTGTCGTCCACCATTTCACCTGAGTTTACCACCTAATTTGTGATGAAAGAAGCCTGGGAAGCTGTTCACTAAAGAATAGGAAGTCTGCACAACTAAGCCCATGCTTACCTTGCTTACTGGGTACCCTGCCCTGTCAGGGACTGTAAAGTTGACAAAGAGACTTTGATTTGAGAGGAAGGTGCTGTGTGGGTGAGGGAGAGAGACGTCAGTCATACCTTGAAGCAGGATCTTTGATGTGGTGGAAAAAACATGACACTCTTCACTGCGGACTAGCAAGTAAGCACGAGTAAGTCCATGCTTCTCTCGCCTATTGAGTAATCTAACACGGATCGTTCAGAGTCATTTGGTGGTCTCTCAAAGAATTTGGAGTGGATGTGCGCGGTCCTGGCACCAATCCACCCATATGGGTCTCTGAGATGCGTGGGACCTTGTTTGTGATAATCTTGGGGGAAAGCTAGAAACAACCTCAAATATACATCAGGGGAAAACGTGGGGAAAAAAAAATTTTCCAACTCATGGACTCTTCTATAAGGTGTCAGGTCCACGGTTTGAGAGTTCTCACTAACCCCCCTGCAATGTCATGGGTCCAGAGGTTAGAAGCACCCATTTGGGCTCCTTCTCTCATTTACAGTGTGATTCTGGCCAGTTCTCTTGATCCCTTGAAGCTGCACTTTTCTCCACCAGGACACGGGAGTGATGCTCATCCCATTTAGTTCACTGGGCTATTATGAGGAACAGCACCAATTCAGGCGAATTACCACGACTCATGGCTGTGACAGCACATTACTACCTACCCCCATCCCCGCTGTGGAGCCCATTCCAACAATGGGTGTTCGAGTGGAATTAAACATTCCATGGAGTTTGCTGTTTTAGTTTTTTCCACAGGGTTTTCAATATTGGACCCCCCTTCCCTAACCCTCCCCCCCCCCTTCCCCGAGTAGATTGCCAGGTCTTTCTTTCAAAGAAAATTTGATCGCTTGGAACTCCCTTTACATTAGAAGCTGAGCACCACGCTAATTCTTCCCATCATCGAGGGGTTCTATGTTGCTACATACATAAAGCAAAACAAAACTGTTATCAAGTTGATTCTGACTCGCAGCAACCCTGTAGGAGTGAGTAGGACGGTCCTTGTGGATTTCTGAGATTATAACTCATGATGGAAGTAGAGAGCCTCCCTTGTTCCACTGAGCACCTGGTGGGTTCAAACTGCTGACCACAGCCTAACCTAATCCATGAGGCCACCAGGAATTCTTGGCTCCATAGACAGTCCTCAAGAAATGTGAGGAAAGACGGGGGGAGATGGTGACCATCATGACAGACAAGGTTGAATTTTTTTCTCCAAATATGATTAGGGAAAATAATGAGAGAGTGAGAGAGTTCTGTAGAGAAGTGAACTTGACCAGTCTGGTCAAAGTTGAAGAATTGACCCTTACTTGCTCATAGGTTAGATTGGCTCATCTTGTTGTGAGGAAAATGGTTACAGAAATGATTGCTGGTGGCACTAAGAGAGGGGAAGATGTAATAAATAAGCAAGGGACTTCTGCAGAAGCCAGATGTGATCATTAGGTTTTAGGTCAAGTTACCTGGTCCAGGATTCCTCCAGGATAAGGAGGTAGCTTGGTGTAGTCAAGGCCATGATGGGATTTTCTGTGAAATAGCCCTGCAGTGGTGGGAAGAATTGGGTAGAGTATCACCTCCTTCATCTGCTCAAGATCTTGATATGATAGAAGGAGGCTTCATTTGGGGTGTGGCAGGCTCTTGGTACATACTGACAGCACATGGAAGCTAACTCACTTCTACTGCTGGGTATGAACCATTCTAGCTCATACTGCCAGGTATGAGCTCATTCGCAGACTCCAGGAGTCATTAGTGGACGGCACACCTTAGATTCATTCAACTCTGAATCTATCTGACTGGGATCTTCCTGTTTACACCACGAGTCAGGAGAAGCTTCCAACTTATATCTGATCAATGGTCTTGAACCGGACAGGACTCAGCCATTTCTTCATCTGAATTCCTTAATATAGACACACAGAGACAGGCATTTTTTGGCTTGCTTCTCTAGAGGACGCAGCCTACCACATCGGGCCCTGGGATTGGGTCAAGAGAAATAAAATCATAAACATGAGCTTTCTAAATTAGTTCTCAAGTCTCATTAGGGCTGAAGGACTTGGCCTCTGTCTCTGCTACTAGAGATATGTCTGACGCTCTTGGTAAAGTCTATGAGGGGAGACATGGTGGCCATACATTCCCTCAGCAGTGTTGAAGGGAACAAAAGCCTAATCATCCCTTGTGGCAGAGATGTGTGTCCTGGCAGGTGTCTCCACTTCGACTGCAGCGCCAGCCGATCTCTTGTGTCATCTTGAGAGTCAGAAAGGTTGTTCAGGGTGGTCCCATAGCGAAGGGATTGGCTTCAGCCAATCTGCCAGGCTGCTGGGTTGAACAGAGATTCTGCAGCTTCTAGCGGTGTTCAGAATGTACTGAGCGTTAGCTTCAGCTCAGGGGTCTGGCTACCCCTGTCCGCAGCCAGTCGAGTCCCTGATCCATGGGGTCTCCTGAACACCACAAAGGCTCCAAATCTTGAGATTTGGCCTTTAGCAGAGTCGCTCATAAACACATGTGCACCCAGCAATGAGGAGAGGGCTTTTGGATTTGCAGACACTGTCCGGGCTGCCTCCTTCAGGGACAGATACTTTGGCTGGTTTGAGTCAGCCCCAGCATGGAGACCTCTGTTTGGCCACCGAGAAATTTTCATTTCAGCAGAAGAAGCCCGAGCCACATTCCTAAACTGCTGCTGAATAATTCTGGGGCATCTGTAGTCCCTCAGTTCTGTTTACCAACATAATGAAAGTAGCACTGTGCCCCACTGCCATACCCAAGTCATTTTGGGGCTGCTTGATGGTAAACTGATATTAATACCCACGTATGTGGTAGTCTTTGAGGGGGAGGGAACACGCAGGTTCTCCGGCCTTCCTGCGGAAAAGTTCACACCTTCCCGACCCTGCTATAAAACACTGCAACATTAGAACTTTCCAACCCTATCTAAAAGGCCAATTTCAGTTTATTCCCATCCGAGTTTATGGCCACGGGCCAGCAGGTGTAAAACAGTAATAGCCATGGTCCAGAGCTGGGGGGATGCCAGCACAGATGTGCTCAGTCAAATGACTAATTGAAAACCTTAAACAAAATCAGCAGCCTGGCCATTTCGTCTGCATAATAAAACCATGCTGAGAGAGGCCAAGCGGGCGCGTGCACACACACACACACACACACACACACACACACACACCCCACACCCCACCCATCTCATCACCAGCGCCATTAACAATCACGAGCAAAGATGAAAACAACGCCTGGTTTCTTCTGCAAATGAAGGCATATCACTAGATGAACTCCAGGGTGTCCCGGGGGCCCATTACTCGTTTTAATAATACATCAAGGAGCCTGAGCAAACGGTTTGTATGTGCAAACCAAACAGAGCAAACTGTTTACAGTGCCGCATCCAGGGACCGCTCCCCACACTCTGGAGTGAACAAATGTACCAAGGTGCATAACATGAGAGCTATTAGCGAAATTAAAAGAAAACGATTATAGACTTGCGGTCGGCCACGCTGCTCGCCGGTCAAAGCCCGGCGGCACCACCTTTCAATTCTGAACTTGTGCCTTGCCTTTTCTCCTTTTCTTTTTGTTCCCCTTTCTTCCTTGAGAGCAGCCTGACTTGGACTCAAATTATGTGCATGAATAATAAAATACCATCTAATTAAAAACCGTAGTTAAATATGCAAAAATTAATGGTAATAAGGCTGGCAATGCCTCTGAGTATAGGCACTGTATGAATTACTCAAAAGAGCTCTTTTGCTTGACCTAAGCTGGGGACCACTGGAGTGACTGTGAACCTGCCTGGTCCTGGCATCCCGCGGGGCGGGGCGCCTTGATGTCCCACCTGGGCTCGTGACCTGGCCAGAGACTCCCCGGCAGTGCAGAGCTGTGACAGACACTGTGAGAAAGGGAGACTGGGGGGTGACATTGTGCGTAAAGTCAGGTGATGTAGGGAGACAGGGCAGGGTCTGTCACCTCAGTGATGACAAGACGGCACAATTAGACTTGGATACAAAGAGACCTGTGGAGAGGGGTCATTCTGGACTCATTTAGTGGTGCTCCTTGACCCGCTGTCCAGGGTCACGTCTCTCCCAGTGGCCACACTTGGGTAGCACCAGTCACTCAGAGGGGAGCATCCTTGTGGCAGCAGCATCTCTGAGCTGGGACTGGTCCCAGAAACTCCTCCCCAAATAAGCACCATGACCATGGCTTCTCCCTTTGAAGCCTGAAGCCTCTGACTCAACTCCTCAGAGACCATGGGTCTTTACACTGAAACGCCCCCCCCCCCCCACCCAGACAGTTGACCGTGCCTTTGGGACCGCCTCTCACCCACTTTAGCGCAAAGAGACAAGGTCTTTCCCCTCCCCTGTGTGGAGTTCCTGAGTCTCCCTGCCCCCCAGTCTCCATATTCTCTTTGCTCCCCCAGCAGCTGCCTCAGCCTGGCACCCTGAACGACAAAGCCCTTCACAAGGAGAGGCCCAGTTCAGGCGCCAGAGACAATGTCAAGCTCCCTCAGTCGGATCCGCTTTCCCCTTCTCAGCTGTTGAAATGGAGTCTGCCGTGCTGAAAAGCATTTCTTCCAGGAGGGATTGCTCACTCAGATGGGCCTGCCAGAAGACTGTTCTCTCTCAGAACCTTCGAGAGGCACATGGAGTCATCCTGCTTATGATAAGAATCGCTTGTCAAGTCGGGAGGTATTTGAGTCAATTGATAGTTTCTTGACAAGCCCCTATGCTGGGTCATTCATCAGCGATGTGGGCGAACAATCAGGGCGGTGTCAGCCTAGTGGTGATACTGTTCACTGCCACTGACCTTCACCATGGAGATTTGTATTGCCATGTTTGGGGCTTGGAGAAAATGATGGGCTTGATTTGCGTGTTTTTTTTTTCTATTGAAAAACTCAGGGGTCTCCTTTCCTGTCTCACAGATTTGGCGAACACACCTCAGCTGGCAACCATGTTTCAACAGCAGACGCAGAGTGGTGAGCCTTTCTGGGGTTTGACATGGCACCGGTACCAAGTCGGACAGCTTGTGTGCTGATGTTTGGGTATCCTGAGAACTTTTCCTAGGAGGTAGTGGGGTGGGGGCGGGGACATGGGGGGCCAGGGAGGAGGAGGCAGCAGGCATTCTTCTTACTCATCTCTCCCGACAGAAATCTTTCCCTTGATCCATGCAGCCGGTTGTCTTTGCGCAGTCAATAAAGCACAAGTAAAGAAAAAAGAAAAGAAACCTTTTTCTGGGCTCGTGAGCAGGCTTCTGGGAGTGACTCTGTCATCAGAGGGCTGCACATTTGCCTCTAAATCAGTGACAGGCTCGGGGCATAGGGCGGGGGACCCTCACAGATGCCCTTGCCCAGCTGTGATTCTCTCACCCGGGTGGAGTCTGTCTTTCTGAGTGCCCTGTCGGAGAAGACCCAAAGGCGCCAGGGTCTCGGATTGGGACCAGGCTGCCATTGGGCAGATTCTCTCCGGTGGAGCTGCTTGGTGCTGGTCATCTGGCAGATGTGGAAAGGAGATTCAGGTAGGCTTAGGACGGTGCTCAGGAAAAGAGACCAGTCTGGGGGCCAGATTGTTGAGTTCTTGATTTCGCTTTGCACATAATTGCTCTTAAAGAGGAATGACTTTTTTGTAGGAAATGACTGGATTCGTGGACAAGTCTTATGGAGGTCACCTGTCCTGAAGGAAGCCATGGAAGAGGTCATCCTATGGACTCTGACCTCGTGTATAAGACTCAGAGGAGAACAGCAAGATGGTCTGTCTCTCAGCTGGAAAAAGAGCGAGACTCTGTAGCATGTGCCTTCCTGCTAAGATTTCTGTGAACGTCAAGATATCCTGCGAGAACCCAGGTTTGTTCTAACCTTGACAAAATGGCAGAGAAGTCCAGTTCTACCTTAATAGAAGTGGTTGGGCTGATCCCAGAGCAGTGGGCAGGACCGGTCTGAATGTCCATCTACAGGGCTGAGCAGCTACGATGCGTTAGAGTGGAGAATGCTCGCCTGATCTTGGAGCCCCATTCAGAAGCAGAGTGAGCACATTCCCCTTCCAGAGACTTGCCTCCTTAGAAGAGAACCTGACGTGGCCTGGAGTTTGCCAAGTCATCATTGGTGAAAACCCCTGGAGATCGACGTGCGCACCATTGTGCGCACAGGCGTCCCTGAGCTGGAACGCCTCCACTGGCGCTTGATGCCAGCTCACGGATGATCACAAAGTATCGCAGTCCCCTGACGATAGCTGTACTCCCCACCTCTTCAAGTCGATAGGACCCCCGTTGGTGGCCATTCAGAGAGAAGTTGACGTGCCCAGGAACACACACCCAGCCCAGAGCCACCTGGAGTCCTCCATGAAAATGCCGTCATTGGATCAGCCCTCTGCCCTGTTGGGGAAACTCTCTGGTTATGAATTGTCGAGTGGAGCTGGTGATATGGTTCCCCAGTACGCCCTGGCATGGGATTGTAGCAGCAAGTCCTTCTGTGTCTTTAGAAGAGAGAAGCCCGTCCTTCATGCTGACATGTTTGCCATTCTGGGTCTAGGGGCCCAGAATCCTGGTGTCCATCCCTTTGGAATTCTGGCCATGTTCTGGAAGAACATGTTGTTTCCAAACCACATAGGTCTCGACTTCGCTCCTTTCATTGGCGCTGCTCCCCACGGTGCAGGACTGAGAGAGTCAGTGGAGGGGTTACCCAAGGGGAGCATGCGGCCAGGGTTGAGCTCGTGGATTGTTTCCTGAGCTCCTGCCATCAGCCTAATAAAGTGACCAGATTTTAAGTGGGACACCATTGACCGGGGGGAGGGGGTGGTTCTTGATTAACAATTTGGTCTCTAGGGAGGAATAGAAATGTTCGTAGAATGCAAAAATAGTATTGTAACATATTTATTTAATTTTAAAATGCCACAGGACCCGGGACAAATTGTTAAAAAGCAGACGTCTGGACACCTTAGCCGAGGAGCACTGTGGCACCGTGGCTCAAGGGTGTGGCTGTGAATCAAAATTGGTGGTTTGATCCCACCGGCCACTCCAGAGGAGCACGATGTATCTGTCTGCTTTTAGGAAGATCAGAGTCTAGGACACACTATGGGGCAGTTCAACTCAGTCCTGTGGGGTCGCTATGAGTCTGCTTCAAGGCGACAGCAGACGGTGCTTTTTGACGTGTACCTGGTCCTGAGGGCTCTTGTGGAGGGGGTGG
Source organism: Nesogale talazaci (assembly GCA_004026705.1). Lineage (NCBI taxonomy): Eukaryota > Metazoa > Chordata > Mammalia > Afrosoricida > Tenrecidae > Nesogale > Nesogale talazaci. The sequence continues at coordinate 105,057 of PVJH01001397.1, read as the reverse complement.
GTGGAGGAACAAGACCGAGTATTGAGTCGTGGCTTTGAAGGTCTTCCCAACTTCAAAAGTCAGAAGCACAAATGTTTCTCAGCCTCAACATCAATGGGCGAGCAGCCAGTGGGTGGGGATGGGGCTTATCGCTGAGACCCAGCCCTGCCTAGAGGGTTGGGTGCTGCTCATGATGATGTCCTGGTGTCCCTAGATCAGCCCATCTTAAAAAAAAAAAAAAAAAAGAAGTAGGCTAAATAAGGCTTTTTCATGTACACTTGTCTTTTTAATGTGAGTTCCTCATAGATGAAGAAGAAGAAGAAGCACACGAGGAGGGAAAAATCAAACCTATTTGCTGTTCTCGTTGAATTGATTTGTTGGCTTGACAGCTCAAATACTCGACTCTTAACGGCATTCATTTTCTGCCCATTTTGTCTTGTGAAGAAATTAATTACACTTATGTCAGCCTCAAATACCTTTGGGTCTTTAAATCCATCTCCCCCCCCCCTCTTTTTTAAGATGCAAGTATTTCTGCCTAATTGACCAGCATCTGCCATGGTGAGATGCTGGCCCTTGAGAGAGAGCTGGAGAGTGGGCTGTGGGCCATCAGCACATTTCAAGGGGGTTGCACTCGCTCACCAGCTAAGAATTGCCTTCTTTGCAAATGGTGGGCATGAGCCTAGAGGTGGAGGGGAAAGAGAAGAGAGGAGAGACAGAGAGAGAAAGTGGGGTCCCAGAGGTCCAGCAGCAGCAAGATCATCATTCATTCAGATAATAATAATTTGCTGAGCATCTATTATGTGTTGACCCTGGTTTTAGGTCGTGAGTCTTTTGGGTGAGTAGATGACCCCCTACTTCTGGGGGGTTTGCAGTCCAGCAGGGATGTAGAGGGAGTCAGATATCAGCAAGGGTTATAGGAAGAGTCAGACAACCAACAATGGTGTTGGTTGAGATGACTATCTGTGCTATGAACTCAATAAGGTAGACAGAGTCCCAATCACAACTGGTCCCTCATGAGGAGAAGCAACATTCTGCTGCATTGGACATGGGCTCTCCATGGGCTTGCCATGTGCAGGGGAAGGGTCAGAGAGATTTTGCTGAGAAATTTGAGTGGAAACCTGAACAATGTCACAGAGACAGCCACACCGAAGTCTGTAAGAGACCGAGCACGGTTAGGTAACTTTGAACTACAAACAGATCAGTGGTTATCAAAGAACAAAGACTTCCGTTTGCTATTCATATGCCTTTTGTGTCTTCCTAACACTTGCTATCAGTCCCTGGGAGATGCAAACCATTTAGTCTCAGTTGTTCCCCCAAAGGTTATGAGTTCAAGTCAACCCAGAAGTAACTCAGAAGAAAGGCCTAGAGACCTATTTATGGAAAATCAGCCACTGATAGACCTATGGAGTGTGAAACTTGGGGTTTCCATGGCTTGGAGTCAGCCCAACAGCTATGTGTGTGACACTTGCTGACCTATCCCATGCCTAGAACCTTCAGCAAGCAGCAGTATCTGGCCAGCACATATAGCACGATTTGTGGGGGTTGTAGACTTAAATTTACATGGATTCTATCTGGTTTTCAATTCCAATTGTGATGCAAAGTTGCCTTTTAGAATCAATGTAGCCGACTGGAAAGAAGGACCCAACTACAGAGAAAAAAGTTAATTAAATTACAGCAAAGACATTCTAGCATCAAGATGGCAGGACATTGCTCTTCTTGAGAGACACATTCAAGCACTCAGAGAAATCACCAAGCAACCCCCATCTGCTCTGAAATGAGGAGCCACTATGACTTCACCATGACACACTGCAGCAGGAAGCTCGTTCTATTGGCCAGGAGTCATGATGGGAGCTTTGGGTTATGGAAGCTTTTGTTTGCTTGCTCGTAGTTTTTGCTTCCCCCGCCCCCCAGCCCAGCTTCCCAGCCCCACTCCAGTAAACTCACCAGAGACCTATAACGTGCTTGGTTGGAAAGTGGACACCCTTCCGTGGGTGTGTTTTAAGGGCCATCTTTCTGGTAAGCTACTCGGCTCCTCCACTATTGATGTAGTTCCACTGGCTCTGGTGGCACAATAGGATAAGCCTTACATCGTGAATCACAGGGTTGGCAGCTCCAACCCACCAGCTGTCTTGTAGGAGAAAGATGAGCTCGATGGCACTCCTCAAGATTGGCCATTTCAGAAAACCTGAAAAGCACTTTTCCTCTGTGCGCTGCAAAGAAGTCCGTGGCAGTAAGTGTATGTTTCGTTTGGGTGGCGGGTGACCAGGTGAATTTCCACACCCAAGTCTGCAGGTCCCGTTTCTGGAAGAAGGGTTTGGCAGCAAATTAGTGCTCCATCAGTGCAAGGGCCCGTCATGTTCATATATCCAACAAGATTGCTGTCAGTGGTTTATCAACTGATGGTGGCTTGCAGAAGTTTCTCTGCAACCTGTTTTCTCCCAGGAGGGAAACCATATGAGGCCTGGACCCAGCATTCAGAGAGGCTCTGAGGGCCCTGCCAGAGGGAGGGGGGTCACCCACTCAACCGGACCTCATTCTGGAGCTTCCATCTGGACAAGGGCTGGTGGTGGGACAGAAGCTTCCACTGCACATTGGAAAGAACAGAGATGCTAGACAGACAGGGCTGGAACTAGCCTGGAGAGTGGAACATCTGCTTTTCTCTACACCAGATGTGCCAACAGTCCCAGCTGCTGGCAGGGAGGGAAGCCTCAGCTTGGGGCAGGATATGGACCAAGGAAAGCCTGTATGGCAGGGCACCCCAATTCTGGGAGCCCCCCCCCTTTCTTTCTCTCTGCTCTCAGAGGAAAGGCTGGCCACTCCTCTAGAAGACAGGAGCCATGGTCTACCTGTGCCTGCCCCCTCTGCCTTACCCACCCACCATGTCCCTGCCCTACTCAGCACCTTTCCTGTGCCCTACCCTGTCGGTTAGGAGAAGCAGATCCTACTGACCTGTCCAGAATAACTGGGACTGGGTCCATCTCAAGTCCCTGGTGGATTACTAATCTAAAGGTTGTTGCTTTGGCCCTCAGCAGAAAGGCCTGGCAATCTGTTTCCATAAAGATCACAGCCACCACGAAAACCCTAGAGAGCAGTTCTACTGTCTGATACATGGGTGCTCTGAGAGTCCGAGTCCTCCCAGTGGCAATTCTTATTTTTGCTAGGGGCTAGTCTTCACATTTGCAGAGTGTTGGACACACTGAAGGCCGGAGTTAGTGGGTAACTCAGGCATCTCTGGATGGACTCGAACCTCCAACTTTTCAGTTAGCAGTCAGGTATGTGCACTGCAACACCAAGAGGAGCCTCGTACTCCTTGTTGTGTATGCTGTGTGACTTATAGATCTATCACTGTGTGCTATGTAGCTTATAGATACATATTTTGCTGTGTTATATATCTTATATATGTATCACAGTATGTTGCATATCTCATATACATATACATTCCTGTGTGTTGTATATTTTATACATGTATCACCATGTGCGGTATATCTCATAAATGCATATATATATAAATTTCTGTGTGCTGTATATGTGATACATGTAATGTATATGTGATACATGTATCATTGTGTGCTGTGTATCTCATAAGTATATATATCTATTCCTGTGTGTTCTATATGTTACACATATATACTGTGAGCTGTGTATCAGATATATATGTGTGTGTACATATATATACACACACCTTTAGAGAGAATGAAAGAGTGTTTTGTGCTGTATATCTTATCTTATAAATGTCTCACTCTGTGCTATGTATTTATATAGAATACTATATACTATGCATATTATATATATCACTGTATGCTCTGTATCTTATATACACACATATAGGGACTGCTGTGTATATCATGTAAATGTATCACTGTATGCTCTGTATCTCATGTACTATATATACAGACAGACGTATACATATACTCTTGCCTGGTATAATGTTATACAGGCCCCAATGTGTGCTTCGTATCTTATATGTATCTATATGGACTGCTGTGTGTTGTATATCTCATATGGTAGCACTGCATTCTGGGTATATGTATGGATAGTGCTATGTGATGAGGCTAATCTATATAGACACATGCATGGATGTAATTGCTTTGTACTACAGATCTCTTATCTGTCAGGTCACTGTGTGCTGTATATTTTTAAAGGGCTCTGTTTTCCTACTCTAATAAATATAACTTGATAGATTCCTCGAGGCCAGCTTTGGACCCAGAATTCTTGAACTGCTGAGAGGCAGGCCTGAGGCTCCCCTGGTCTCTCCCTGTCCAAGGCCCATCCCACACGGGCGGGCCCTCTGTGTGAACCCGCAATCCAGTCTCTGGCCACCTTCCAGCATACAGTGCCCTTGGCTGCCCTCAGGCCTGGGGGTGTGCACAATGGTGGTCTGTTTCCCATCCAGAAGGAGGTCTGAGCAGCCCCGTGGCTGGGCTTGGGGGACTTGGACACGAAGTGGCGGAGTGCTGGGACTGGGTGTCTGGCCTAGGTGAGGGAGCTCACAGTCTGTGGGCACAGCCAGCTCAGCAACTCGCGAAGAGCCCGCTTTGACTTGCTAGGCATGGCTTTGCCCTTTTTAAATGAGTAGAGGAAAATAAAAAGAAGGATGTTAGTAGCAAATGAAAATGATCCCGAGTGCCCATTTCAGTGTCCATAAAGTAGAATTTTATTCTGAAATCCCGCTGCTCGGTCATGGCTATGCCATCTTGGCCTGCGTTGTGCTGTAGCCAGAGAGCTAAGTTAATACCACCACCAAGAGGTCCGGGTCCTGGTCCTGGAAAGGGCGGTGGGGTCCAAAGGGAGAGGCTGCAGTTCCCTGGGAGTGCCAATGTGCTTGCCAGTGGGGATGGGACCACAGCCAAGTAGACCAGCATAGTGGGGTCCTCTAAACACAGGGCCCAGGCAGGGTTCCCCTTATCAAGGTATCAGGGAAGTATAGGGGGTGGCAGTACAATCATAAGGAAAAAACAAGAGGGGGGTGGTTCGTGGGTTAGGGTTTCTCTTTCTAGAAGCATATGGGTTACGCCTTGCCATGCAGACAGCTCCTCCTTGGCTGGGTCCGTCTTGGGCTCTAATCTAAGTTGCTGCTCCATGCTCACCCTGCCAAGCCCACTCCCACCCCAGCATTGCTTCTCCAATCCACTCTCCACCAGGGTCAGAACCTCTCTCCAGGCCCCAGGAAGTTCAGCGGGAAGTTCCACGGTCCCTGTCACTCGCTCCCTGTCCTCACTGTCCCAAGCTCACTTCTTAACACTGAAATTGTGCACATGAGCGCCTGCTTGCTCAACTGCAGTGGCACTCATTCAGAAAAATCCCCCAAACTAAAAACAAAGACACAAAAGCAGTCTCCTGCCCAGTTGCCATTGTGTCCACCCCACTATGTACCGCCCCGGGGCTGTCTAGATGCCACAACTTTCCATGGAAAAATCTCCTGGAAGCAAGCCTTCCTTCTGAGCTGTCGCTGGGGGCACTTGAACCTCCAACCTTTCAGTCAGCATCTGAGTGTGTGCGCGGTCACCTTTCTTGGTGTGACTGTGTGCCATGTATAAGCGAGTTGATGCTGACCCACTGGGACCCTGCCGGACAAGGTCTCACTGCCCTATGGGGTGTCTGAGGCTGGCCTTGTGCCTGGAGCAGAGCATATCATTCTCCACAGGGGGGTTTGAGCCACTGACCTTTTTGTTAGTAGCAGAGTGCTTAATCATCGCACCACCAAGCCTCCTAAGAACAGTTGTTTTCAGCCCGAGCGACAGATGAGAATCATCGGGCACTTGTTGCTGTTGTTGTTGTTGTTGTTTTGAATGGTGGCGGGGGTGGAGGGTTGGGGTGAGGGAGGCCCCTCTGCCCAATTGCATTTGAACCCCAGCAAGGGCAGGTGGGCAGTCTGGGACAGGGAGTCTGTCTTTCTCCCCGGGGATTCCCCGATTCCCCAAAGCAGACCCGCTGAAGTGTGACTGTCGCAGGACAATCAGCTTGCCCTGGCGTCAGCTTCAAAAATAACTGGTCATTCTGCAGCCCTGGCTCCGGGAAGCTTGGCCCTGTTCTGTGGCCCTGAGTGGCGGTGTGGGGCTTGAAGGTGGTGACACGTGGCTTCCTGGTTTGATAGCTGATCTGTGAGAGACAGGAGGCAGCAGAAGGAGGGAGGTGAGCCCTGTGATCGAGTTGGCCACATCCTGGGCCTTCAGCACCTTTCAGGGACCTTTCAGGGACACCTGGAGAGCCAGACTGTCCCCAGGCCCTTGCCACCTTGCCCTCTGAACTGTCTCCAACCCCACTTCACTAAGCTCTTTATCCCCAACTACACTAGGTTCTGGAGCTTTCTTCCCTAAGTAACATAAAAATCAGCTCCGGGCTGGAGTAAGGGAAAACTCCAAAACCAAACCCACCTCCATGGCATCCATTCTGACTCATGCGGGCCTCATAGGGCCGGGGAGAACTAATTGCCCCCAAGGGGTTCCGAGATTGGACCGTCTCACTGGAGTGGAGTGGTTCCTAGTTCTCCCCAGAACTGTTGGTCCTTTTGAACAGCTGACGCGGCAGTTAGCAGGCCCCTGCATAAGCCACTGAGTCAAGACAGTCGAAAAAGAAATCGTTTTATAACTCTCGCCATGAATTCAAATGGCCACTTTATTCTGGAGTGGTGATTTCAGGAGTATCATTAAGCTCTGCTTTCTTCCTGGGAGAGGCTCGAATGCCCAAAGAGATTTTCTGCACTGCTTTGGTGTAATACTGCGGCAGGCCACAGTATAGGTTTAAATGACCCTGAATGAGGACACCCCGCAGGTGCTGCCACCCCCACCCACCAAGAGTGGCCCTTATCGGTTTAATTGTAAAGTCTAATTACTTCAAGACATCATAATTTGTTGTGTACAGTATAAATCAGTAGAACCCCATGGAATCATGCTTTAAATGTAGACCCCAAATAAAATGTTCTTTTATGACACAGCAGATGTTTCTTAATTCACTAGCTCCATGCATTGGGGTATTAAGATTATTCCTTGGCATTTTATTATGAATAACATACTTGCTCCATCATTAAGTGGGCCATTAAAGACATAAACAAGCTTTTATGCCCTGGTTTTCAACAGCTGCTGGTGGTCTACCAAGTGATAATCCAGCTTTCAGCAAATATTCTTCAGCTCCCAGAAAATAAATACATTTTAATGGGGCAACCACGGGTCAGCCCACAGCTTCTGGGAGCCTGGCTCAGGGAAATTCTGTGAGCAGGGGAATAGTCGGAAGGATTGTTTCCTTGAGAAAGCTTATTTGTGTGTTGGGGAGGTTTTTTTTTTTTCTTTTCTTAAATAAGATTTAAAAAAGAAAGAGAAAGAAAGAAAGAACGTGTTGGTGCCCTTCCTGTCTGGATTGCGCTGTAAGACTCTGGGATGGGGTCACTTGCACTGGGAAGAGAATCAGCGGAGTGGGTTTAAGGACGCAAACAAAGGGTGGTGGAGGACAGCGCGGGTCACGGGCCCCCATTGGAACATTGGGGTTGCATCTCAGCGGATGTGACCTCTCTGGGGCCGCGTTGCCAAGGTGTACAGGGCGGGGTTTCAAGTCTTCCCCCTTCCTGGGAGCCGGAGAAGCCCGCTCTCTCCCCCACCTTGGACTTCCTGAAGATAACAGCTCACAGCAGCTGGGAGCAGAGCTGGAGGTAGAGAGGAGCTGCCCTAGGAAACTTGGGGGCTTTATTATCCTTGGCTCACCGCCTCCTGTTTCCTGTGCCAGAGGTAGTCGCGCAGGCTGTGGGATGGAGCGCTGCTAGAGGAGCCCGCAGCCTCCTCCTTGGAGCAGATGTTGGGAGGAGGAGGGGGAAGAAAGGGAAATAAACCGGATGGAAATCTGCTTTCAACCTACACTTCCCTCAGCCAAGGGGACAGTCGGGAAACTGCCAGAGAGGAGAGTGGGGCTGGTTTTCGAAACGGGTCCATTCCAGACCTATGATACGATCTGCCACCAACAGGAAGCCGGAGACAGTGTGACAATTTATACCTGCCCTTACTGGATAAGCTTCCTCAGAACCTGGGTAAACACGAGTGTCAGATTCTAACGCTACAAATACCGGAGGAGCCTGGGTTGATCCTACAAAATAAACACACCCCGGCCAGTTAACAGAGCCGCTGCGTGGGAGCCCGCCCCGCATAGCTGTGAGACAGAGACCCGGACGGAGCCCGCTGCGAGGCTGACAGCCCAGGCACCCGCCGCTGGGGCAGCTCAGCTCCGCCACGTGGGGTTGAAATGAGCTAAAAATTGCAAACGTCCCATCAACTACCACAAGGTCGAGTGGGAAAAGACACTTAGGTGAACTATCAAGCCTTTTGTCCTAAATGACATGAAATGCTGCAAAAATATCTGTCGGAAGGCCTTTTGTTCCCTTTCTTTAAATAGGGCCCTTGTAATAAATTGTCTTTTCCTTTTTTGTTGTTGTTGCTAATGAGGGTTTATTTTCTTTTTGTGTAGTATTTCATTTTGTAGTTGGATGCACTATTGTTCTGGAACTAGCCAAAAGGGGGTGGGGGCAGGAGTCAGGAACCACCTTGTACGTGAACTTGGCAAAAGAGAGTGAGGAGACAGCTTTCCACCCAGGGCAGGAGCTGGGGTCAGGAGCATGCCTGGCCCACCCACTCTTCCACCGCCACACCAAGCCACCCACCGGGGCCTTGTTAGCTTATTGTACTTTTAGTTCTCCAGATTGGAAAGTGACGCTTGATACTGCTTTTCCATCATGCTAATTGCACATCAAATAGGATTTCATTGTGTCCTCAATGACATCACTTTGGAAACATCATTTAATTGGGTGGCCTCTTTTTCCCTGGTTGATCCTATAAAATAAACACATCAGATTTTTTATAGCTAGGCTTTCTCATGTACACACACACACACACACACACACACACACACACACACACTGTGTTCTTAATCACGTCAGTAAAGAAACCGAGCTGCCAAATTCACAGCACTCGGCATGATTTTGAATTAATATTAGTCTAATAAAAAGGGCTATAATCAGAAGGAGAAAAAAAATCAGCCTGCTTCACACAGCAAGTACATTTCACAGTTGTTTTGGACAAATGCCCTCAGTGAATCTGTTTAAAGTCATGTACAACAGGAATATGTTATCACAAGGAACCATGTTTTAATAAACACTTCATCTTTTTGTATTGCTTTCTTTTCATCACAATAATAGAAATATAACACCATATATCACTGTAAAACACACTTCCACATAAATGCTGATAAGACCCAAATATTTTTCATCATTTACATTTTCACTGTAATAATATATGGCGGGATTAGAGCTACATCCATCATGTGTCTAACTAACCTTGCTGTAATGAATTTTTAAATGTAATGGTTTCTGTCGCAAAGTAAAATTGTACATAATGCCTACTGACACCATAGGCTGGTGCATGGGTGGTTTTTAAAATGTAAATGCACCTTCATCTTTAATTAGATTTATAAACTCCACTGCTGCTCCCCCTGCCCCTCGATTATTTAAAGCAGAAATGAGAAGATGCATGAATTGGTGCACTGTCCACTCCTCCGGCTCCTGCAAATCCCTTGTTCGTTGGTTGGGAATTCCGTGTGTGTGCCTTAGAGAGGAGTCAGGCACCCAGCAGCAACTCGGTCCCATGGGAATCCCAGGCAAGAAGGAGTGTGCTTCCCGGGACTCTCTACCTGGGACACACTCGAGATGGCAAGGGCTTGGCATCTGATGTAGGATGGGGGGCACACGGGCCTCTGGCTGGAGGAAGAAATACATGCTTCGCCCTCTGCTTGAAATAACAAATAAGCCGGCTCGCCCGAGAAGAATCATTAAAAATAATTTGCACAAGCTTTCAGTTGTGTGAGCTCTTTTTTGATACAATATTTCCTTCCGTGATTATCACTGCGGACATGCCCCAGCCATATGGAAGCGAGCTGGGCTGGGAGCTTCCACAATACCTGAGTGGTTAATTAAGAGCCGTTGCCCGGCCACAAGAAGCAGGTTTGAAATCCCTCTTCAGTCTCCGACAATGAGTAGCTTTTTTAGCAGCAGAAGTCACCAGGGACAGCCAGAAGCGAGGGTAATTATTTGAGATAACATACAGCTGAAGAGAGTGTGTGTGCGTGCAGAGGCGGGCGGGGGAGGGGGAGCGATGTGCAGTTGAAAGAAGGGCCACAGCAGAGAAAAGTCTATAATAAAAAGGTCAACATCTCCTATTTTTCTGTACAGTGTCGACAGTCTGTAATGCCTTTTTAGCATGAATGACAACGGATTCTGTCTCTTTTTCTAGAAAAGGGAATATCTTATTTTGTATTCAAACTTTGCAATTGTTGAGTTCAGGCCTGCCAGCTCAATCTGAATAAGCTATTCTCACTTTATCAGGGTTTGCTGAACTGACTTTGATTGCATTGTTGCAAAATAGCAGTAATTTTTCCATTAACCCATGCAAACCCTCAGCGCGCCAGAGAACAAAGAAATATCTCGGGGATGAAAGCCGCGGGCGCCGGGAGGAAGCCAGAGTTTCCTAAATGGCTGGAAACGCAGCTGTATTGGGGGCAGCCAGCCTTCTGGTCCCTCAGAGAAGCCGTTTCAGCTCTGCTGGGGTGGGGGTGGGGGGTCTCTTCAGGTTCAAGTCTCAGGGGGCACCTCTCATCCTCACTGCCAAACGTTATTGTCTCCTCTGTGTTCCTGGGGTCAAGGAGACTTGGGGAAGCAGGGGAGGGGTGTCCAGCTCTTCAGAGGGAAGACATTGGCCCCTGCATCTTTTCTGGGCCCGGTCTTGATCTAGGACTCAACCTGGAAGCACACAGAGCCATTTATAGAACCACAAACTTTCCTGATCCCCGAAGAGCTGGCTGAGGAGCTGGGGGTGAGGGGAAGCCAGTTCCTGTGGCAATTGGGAGTGAAGGGAGAGACCAGCGCCCCTGTCTGATCTTCTGTAACCCCACTCCCCACCTCGCCCCATCCTAAGCAGAAGCTGGGGCTGGAAGGACCCTGGAAAGGCGGCTGTTTACCATCCACGGGGTGGCATTTGCCCATCATTTCAAAAATGGGGGAGTCAAGGGCAAGGTGGGGCTCCCGTGCCCTCCTCCTCCACAGGTTCACATCCATCTTGCCACCAAGTTTCAGAAAGTCCTGTATGATGATGGACCATTCTTCGGGCGCTCAAAACCGAAGTACGAGCAGTATTCTTAGGTGTTCGCATTATTCAAAAGGCTGAGACGCCCAGCGTGCCTTTGGCATGTGGCTTTCTCTGATGAGACCCGGCAGCCAGCGGGGGACTCCCAGAGCGCGGCTCTCCCAGCGCCACGGACACTCGTGCTCAGCCAAGCGGTGATCTCACCTGGAATCCGACGCTGGGCTTTGTTTGGGAATGGGCCGCGATGCTAATGATCTGCTTTAGCTCCTCGGCACGGGACTGTCAGAATGTGCACACCAGTCTTTAGAAAATAAAAGGGAGCACGTTGAGCCCGCGGTCCCCGCTTCCCTAATATCCAGCCCCTGACAATGCCGGAGCTGTCAGATGAGAGGCAGCGTCACCGGAATAAAGGTGGGCAGATGTGTGATAATGAGACAGAAGCGTGCAGATGCTAATGGAGCGCCGCGGCAGAACAGGCCTGCCTTGGTGACGCGGAGCCAGGTAGCAGCTGCAGACTGTCAGGATGCCCGGATGCCGCCTTCTCTTGATTCTCATTTAAGAGCTGCTGGGTACGTGGCTGTCAGTGAACTTTTCCCTCTCCGGAGCTCCAACCCCTAGGTGATCAGTCACCGTTCGACATAACTAGATGTCAAAAGAAGTTTCACTTGTATGACGAACGGCGATGCCGTCACCGCCAGCTCCTGGCCTCTCCGAGGCGGCTTCTTAATGATCCACCTTGGCAAACTCTGGGGCCCTCTCCGCTGTTTTGTTTTCCTATTAAAATACTGGCTAAGTCTTTGTCAATATCCATGTCAGCAACTGTGAGCTCAAGACAATATTATCCCACGCATAATTTAATTTTAAATGTGAAACTCAGCCCCAAGCTGGCCAGAGAGCGGGAGGTTTGGGGTTGAGCAAACAGGAGTCCCATCCAAATCGTCCGTTTTAACGTCGCTAATTAAAAGGGGGTCCTTTGGGGGCCTCATTGCCAGTCTCAGTTGGGAAGCTGGCAGTGTGGGGGCGGTATGGGCCACTTGGGGTGCACGGGAAGAGGAGGGTGGTCATGATAGACTCTTCCTGAATCAGGTCCTTGGGGAGGGGGGGTCAACCTGAGGATAATGGAAGGGGATAGAATCGGAGAGCTGTGGCCCCGTGTGCCACTAGGGCCTTTAAACTGGAGCCTGAACTTAACCTGCTCGGCGATGGCCTCTGCCATCTCCAGCGAGGATGGTGAGCTTCAGGGATGAGCAGGCAGGACATTTAACACAGAGGGCCTGGCGGGGGGTGAGGGGGAAGAAGGAGATCCTGGGGGGCGGTGCACAAAGATGTGCAGGCACACGAGACACATGCCATCACATAAGATATGAAGCCGCCAGGCCCTGCCATTCTTTGGAGCATTTAATTGGGTCAGGTCAGTTTGTTCTCTAAATATTTTCATCTTCTCCCACCACTGTTGACATTTCCATCGGGAAAATAAATACTGCCTGTCGCTTCTGCCGACTGTCTTTTCTCCGAGATTTTAATCCTGATTCCTCCGGAAAGGTTTCTGCGTTCGCCCACTCACGCGAGAACATGGGGACTCGGGTGCCCTCCAGCCTGATGTGCGGGGGCAGTGATCCCTTCTTAAAATGCCACCCTCCCTTCTCTTTGAAGGGGAAGGGCTGTGCCTGCTGCGGTGTGGACATAGGAAGCAGGTGAAACTATCACACAGCACAGCTTACACTTGGCCATCAGAAAAGCAGCCAGTGCCTTCCAGAATGTTCTAGGTCCCTATAAGTGCCCTTTCCATCTAGCGGAATCCTGGTTCCACACCCGCTGTCTGTCTCCTCGTCCCCCACTCCCTGCCCAGGACAGTGCTTCCTCAAACATCTCGCAGACTGACTTCTGATGCGCTAATCTGCTCTCACACAAAATGAACCTTCTCCCCCTAGATTGCAGTGTTTAGTAGCTTGAAGAAGCTCATTAGTATTTCAGGGCTTTACCCTGGAGTTTTACATTTTTAAGCAGCTAGGTTTCATCTAAGGGGTCTTAACCTTGTAATGTGTGATAACTTAGGGTGTACGTAGCTACAGTGTACATTATTTATTTTTTAAAAGGCTTCATAAGTGCTGTCAAGACAGGTGCTGGGAAAACATGCATCTCTTCACCGTACAACATGAGTCATCCTGAGACATTTCTTAACCTGGACTGGCCCAGCTCTAAACAGAAACCCAGACTGTCAGAAGCGGGCAGACAGCAGGAACAGGAGGTGGACTGCAGGTGCCTTGCAGAGAACTCTGGGAGGGTAAGGCCAAAGCCAGCCAGTGGGTGCATGGGAGCCTGAGGCTCATCCACTTCGGGGCTGGTCAGTAGGTGCCAACCTGGGACTGTGCCTACACTGTGCCACACAAGGCAGGTGGTGGAAGGTAAGCGACTGGACTGCGGGCAGGGCTGGTTTTGAGCTGTTCCACTCTGGTCAAGCTGCTTGTCCTCTCTGAACTCAGAACTTGTCCTCGAACTAGTTCTAGAGCCTCCTGCGTTTGCCATGAGCATTAGAGGAGGTGTCTACGTTACCTGACATGGTTGTGAGAAGACTTTGGGCACCAGGGAAACTCCGCCCTCCAGGCATGGGGGCACACATGGTGTGAAGGATCCCGGGGTCCCAGAACTTTTCCACCTAGGGAGAAGAAAGAACCTCACAGGACTTTGTCAGCAGGCAAGGCAGGATGTGTTTTATTTCTGTTGCTCAGAACAGGGTTGAACGTTATCGAAGGAATGACTGATGGGCGCTCCAGTCCCCACGCCCTCCTCTGCCAGCAAGCCTTGGACAGAGTGGTGAGGAAGGAGATCCCCACCCCCACCCCCACTGCCCCAAGGGCAAAGGACCTGGATCCAGGGTTCAGGAGCCTCCTGACTACATCTCTTCCCCCACCAGCCTAAAGGCCCCGAAAGCTCTTGTCCAGCAAAGACAATGAGCTTGGGTGAAATGAATTCCAAAGGCCCTTCCCACTTAACGTACCATCAGAGGTTAGGAACAGTAGTATCTGGATTTATGGAAACCCCGCAGCTGCCAAGTCTTCGGAATTGTGGGTCACCAGGGAGTCTTTTCAAGGGCAACCTAAACAGTTTATGAAATTGGAGGCCATATGCATAACTTTACATTTCTGGGAGGCAGTTTTCATTCCCCTGTTTATTTTGGCTTCTTCAGTCAATAGAAATATATTTCTCTTTAAAATGGAGAGACGGAGAGAGAGAGGCTGCGTTCTCATATGAGGGACAGTAGGGACACTGAACAGGGGCTTCCTATTTTCAGACAATGGGAGGGCCAGCCAGGAGACAGGGTCACAGTGGGGCCAAGACGGAGGATGGTCTTCCAGGGTTCTAAGCTAAAGTGACCAGATTTTAAACCGGACACCATTGACGGGGTGGGAGGAGGGGGTCCTTGATTAAAAATTTGGTCTATAGGGCACAACAAAAATTTTCATAGAATGCAAAAATAGTAATATAATACATTTATTTTAATTTTAAAACGCCACAGGGCATTGTTAAATTGTTCAAAAGCAGGACGACTGGCCACCTTATTCTAAGCTCCATGTCACCACGCATAAGCAGCAAGCTCCTAGCCAGTGACGTAACCGTGTCGCGCCTTAGTTTCCTGGTCTGTAAAATGAGGTTGCTGACTCCTACTTAAGGAGTCCTGGTGGTGCCACAGTGAAGCGCTCACCCATGGACTGAGGGATGGTCCTTTTCGAGCACACCGGTGGTTCCCCAGGGGTGACACGTACCCGTTTCCCTTAAGGCTAACAGTCCGGAAAACTCTGGGGGTGGGGACACTTCTACTCTGTCCCATGGACTTACAATCCCTCAAAATCAACTCAGAGGTTCTTAACCCCAACCCAAAGCCTCCACCTGGCTGAGTGGTTTCCATAACTAGGTGAGGTGAAGTGGGGACAGTGATGGTTAAGCCATCGTCCCACCAGTGTGGGGAGAGCTCTGTACTCCCCTGGGGCTCGTACTAATCCTGTTCGCACGGACATCTCCGAAAGATTCTAAGAGAAAGCCATGGAGGTGTGAGGTGACCAGGGCTCCTGGGACCCCTCCCCCGGCCCTCCCAAACATCACATGTTAACAAGCCAGGGGCCCCCCGGAAGAGTGCTGCCCCCAAACGTCCTGGTCACCTGCATGTCTCCCTGACCCTAGCCTTGTCCTGTCAACTTACCAAGAAATTCTATGGTGGCTTCTGAAGTCAGCCTATGCAGGTCACCTCCCCCTTCCCTCAGCCAGCACCCACCCACCCACCCTGGGTCCCGAGTGTGCACTCTCTTGCTCATTACATGCACAGACTCCATCAGAAAGCATTTGTCTACACCCTCTTTATTCACTTTCAAAGGGTTAAACAGCCTATTTACTGGGCTGTCAACAATCCCGGGCCAGATCACGAAGAAAGCTCGTCCCGTTCTGTGCCGCACTGAGCCTTGTCTTCCCTGGCCTGTTCTTGTTACTGTCATGTAATATCCATGACAATCGTGTTGAGCATTTTTTTAGGGGCTCCGTGGGGCTCACTCTGAGGGGCCACTTTAAGCCAGGAAAGGCCTTTATTTATGTGGGTTTGAAAGGGCCCTGAGAAGCCCATTCCCCTCCGAACGCTCTTCAGTGGGTCACCGAGCTTTCAAAGGCTTTCAGCGCGCAGCCTGCGATCAGCACTTCCATCACGTTCAGACAGACTGACATGAGCATTTGTGCCTGAGAGACAGGGGGGAACGTGATGCAGATTTCCCCTAAATTGGACTGACGCACAAAGCAGGGAGAGCAATTGAGTGAGGCGCTAACCCTCACACCCTCTTTTACACTTCTAACCGGCGCGCACAAAGGGAGAGCCGTGGGAAGCTGCCCAGGAGCCAGCAGCGCTCTTTCCATGGGCCATATGGAAATTTTGTTTTGTGGACAGGGAAAGTGTCTGATAACAGTGACCTTAACTGCCATATGTGGGCAGTGAATAGACCAGAGGGGAACACTCGGCAATCGGACCCTCAACATATGGACAGTCCCCCCAAGGAGACTTTCATTGCTTCTCGCCGGCGACCCCGGGGGATTTCATTAGATTTGTTAATGAATTGCTCTATTGACTTATATCTGAGCTTGCCTCATTAGAGGAGAAGAACACCATTTTTATCTATGTTTTCGTGCAGGGGACCAGAGCGTTCCCTCCTTTGTGGGGCGGTGGGCATTCTGCAGGCCTGTCATAGGCTTTGAACTAATTTATTGTGTCCGTTTCAGGAGGCCCTTCGCGCCTGTTGAGGCGCGGGCCCCCCCTCCACGCCTCTCCCAGGCAATGTTTTCCTTGTGAGTGGGTTGTTTCCTAGACTCCTGCTCGGTTGACAAATAGCTGAACATGATGTTGTCCTGTTGTCTTCAGGGTGTCTGTCACAAGTGGGGGCTGGGATTCCCTACACCATCACCTGTCACCAAGTGGTTTCTCAGAGCAGCAGCCTGTTCTGTGCCCAGGTGGCCCACCACCTCCCTGCCCTGCCACTCATCTCCCATGCAATGTGCCTTGGAAACTGGAGCAGGAGCTCCATGCTGGCATATTGCTACACAGAGAGCCCCCCTCCTCCTGCCAAATTGTGACTCATACAAATCTCTCCATATCCAAGCCCTATTAGTAATGGCTCAATTGTTTGGGTGTCTCCATGCGGGGAAAGCTGGGGTTTTAAAGCAATAAGAGCTATCAATTAGCATATTATTAGGGGTAAACCAATAAAGAACCCATTATAGCTAATAGCGAATGTGGAATCACAAGGAATTAGCAAAATGAGATTCAATAAACTGGAAACCATAAAGATAAGCTTCTGAAGATTGGATCTGGCTTTTTGAGCTTAAGTTTCAAATAAACAAATGAGTGACACCCACCAGAGCCTCTCGTTGGCTGGTTCCTCCTTCCTAGGTGGCCCAGGGCAGGGAGAACTTCCTAAGCTGAGCTTAGAAGAGAGCTGATCAATTTGGCAACTGGGAGGAGCTGTGGCCCATGAAGGAGGAACAGAGGGAAACGGCAGGCATTCTTTCAGGATATCCACAGGCACTTCCAAAAGGTTGTGCACAACGGAAACGGAGAATTCATGAGACTTGTCCATGGACTTTCTGAAGCCCCCTCCTATATAAGTTGGCCCCAACAATTCCTGTCTGAGGCTGCCCTCATGGCATGAGGCAAAGAGGTGACCGCTCTGCAGTTGTTCAAAATGGCAAAAAAGAAGAAGAAGAAGAAGAGAAAGAAAGAAAGAAAATGTCTCAGAGCATATTGGGAGCCAACTAGAAAAGCAAAAACCCTGGGAGATGTATATTGAGCTATTCACTTCAAGAAACTTCATAGGGACTTGCTAGGCTGGCCTTCCAGGCAGGGGAAGAGTAAATTCTCTGCACGAGCTGCAGCAGCAGTGGACAGGCTGAATCCCTTCTTCTGGGAAGTCTCAGTTCCACTCTGAAGGGCCTTCAGTTGGTTGAACCAGGGCTGTCCAGATGATCTAAAGTCAACTGATTGTCATGCGTAGCAATATCTATAAAATACCTGCACAGCGACACCTAGAGTAGTCTTGATTAAGTAACTGGTTCAACTGGTTGAACTGAGGACTGCAACCTAGTCAAGTTGATACAGAAAGTGAGTCATCACAGCATCACAGGGACAGTCTGGGACCTGCACACATCCAGTAGCAGCAGCCATGTGGACAAGAATAGCAAGGATTCCAGGATGTGGTACAGGAGCGTATCTCCTGAGAGGCAAGGCGTGGGGTGGATGCCACTACCCATCCTCCACGAAGTCTCTAGATGGAAGCTAGTGTTTCCAGTTTAGCTCCTTTCTCTCCAAATGCCTTACAGTGACACCGAGTCATGTCCCCTTTGGGCAGAAGGAGGAGCTCATCAGGCTTGGTGGCATCTGCAGAAAGCTCACGAAAAGAGAAGCTCCCATGTTGGAGAGAAAGGTTCCACAGCACATTTTCTGCAGGGACAGGAATGTTCCAGGTTGTACAGACCTGGAAACTTCTAGATATGACAATTGGGCCCAGGCAGATATGTTGTTGTTGCTGCTTAACACTAAGTAGATTCTGACTCATAGCAACACCTGTGCCATCCTCACAACTGCTCTCAGTCCATTGCCGGAGCCCTTTCTTACCGCCACGGTGAAGCGCATCACTGGCGGGCCTTCGTCCTTTCCAATGCCCCTCTACTTTGCCAAGAACTCTGTCCTCATGCACGAACTGGTCTCACTTAATAAATACGCCCCAAGTATTTGAGACAAAATCTCACACTAGCCTATCTTTAAGGGAGCATTCTGGGTGTACTTTCTCAAAGATGAATTGACTTCTCTTCATAGCCATTGGCACTTTCAATGTTCGTTTCTAGTCCCAGAACTCAAATGTCTTGATTCTCCTTTGGTATTTCTTGTTCAATGTTATTATGGCTTGAGGTCAGGTGCAGCACAGTCTCCAAAGTAACATCTTTATTTATCAACCCTGTAAAGCGATCTTGTGCAACAGATTTACCCCATGCAAGGCATCGTTTGACCTTTCGACTGCAGTTTCCATAAAAACTGATTGTGGATGGAAGCAAGATGAAATCCTTGATAACTTCATACCTTTCTATAGGCAGCTTCAGTTAGTATTAAAAGTTATAGAGCTATCAGGACATACCAGAGGTGCCTCCCTCCTCTCCCACAAAAAACAAGAAGCAGAATAATGCTCCACTGGGCAGAGCTTTCATAGTAACACATTGTTCCCACTGGGCAAGCATTGATTTAGTACATCCAGTGGCATCAACTGGGAAGGTTCTCTTTAGTCACAGCAATTGTTTTCATAAAAGCAGCTTTGCTTGAACCTCATTTTGTGGATAGCCAATTTAAGAGAATAGGGTGTATCTGTGAAATTTTGTTTCCTACTTGGGAAAAGTGCTGCAGAAATTGGGGTGATGCTGAACACAGCTTACAAGGGCAGTGGTAGGGGAAAAACTCGAGTGTATGCATGATACTCTCGTGTTGAAAAGGTGAAATGTTGCTTGATAACAAACCTCACTCTGGACATCCATCAACTTTTCAAATGGGCAAAAATTTCAACAAAATTCTTGTACGTGTGCTCAAAGACCAACGACAAATCAGAAAGTTTTCTGGGCTATATTAGAGCTCAGTTTAGTAAATTTTAATGGAAGCTCTGGGAATATGAAAGATCACTGTGAAATTTGTGCCTCAGCTTCTGACTGACCAGGAAAAAGCATCCAATGGAAACATGACATGCTTTGAATGAACAGCTCTGAAGTAACACAGACTTGCCCAAGGTCATTACTGGTGACTAGACTTAATGCTATTCTTACAACCCCCAAAGCAACATCAATCAAGTCAGTGGAAGACACCATCTTCACCCTAAAAAGCTTGTCAAGGGCAATTTAAGACCAAGACAATGCTCATTTGTTTTTTTTTAATGTTGAGGGGATAGTGCATTTGGAGTTCATTCCACCAGGTCAGACTATTAATCAATTTTTCAATCTAGAGGTTCTGAAAAGATTGATAACAGTGTGCAACAAAAAGTCTTGGTTTGTGGCAGATACGGTACTGGTTTCACCACCATGGCAGTGCACCTGCTCACACGGCTATCTCAGTGCACAAGTTTTGGGCAAAAAAACAGCATACCTTTCTTGCTGCGTGCACCTTACTCACCTGATCTTGCTCTGTGAGACGTCTTTTTGTTTCGGGGAATGAAGAGGGGTGTGAAAGGAAAGCAATTTTACAACATAGCAGAAGTGAAGAAGAAAATGATGGAGCTGCTGTCAGTCATCCAAACAGATGAGCTTGAGAATTGTTTCCAAGAATGGGATCGCAGATTTGATAAAGAATTAAGTATAATGGAGCGTACGTTGAAGGTGATAAGATTGCTCTGTTAAAAAAAATTCACTGCTTTGAGAAAGAAATCTGTCTTCTAGGGAGGTACCTCTCTCATAGTTGACTAGATTGTATTATGCCTGCTTTTTTATCAAGATTGTTTGCAAGGTTGTGTTCCTTGTGTTCAAACCTGCTTGAGGGTGACCCTGATCCTTATATTCTTAACAGTTCAATGCACAGTGAATCATGAGCATGGCACAGGACCCAGCACCATTCTGCTCTGCTGTGCATGGGTCAACATGAGTGTGGTCATGACTGGATGGCAGCTAACAGTTATACCTCTCGTGGGTTTCCCCTACAGGCTTTCAATCTTATACCCAAGTGGGTGTATTAAGCTGGGTTATCTGGAGAAACAAATCCAGTGACACCCATATGTGTATTTTAAAAAGCGTTTTATATCATGGAATAATTATACATCCAGAAAGCATCCCAGCCAAGTCCAACTCAAGTCCATAAGTCCAGTGATAGACTAGCCAGGTCCCTCTTCAGACTCACATAGCTTCAGGCCACTTATGCAGAAGAATGAAGCAGGAAAGGGGAAGGTGACAGGCGAGTGAGGGCAGAATCATGGAGAGAGAGAGAGAGAGAGAGAGAGAGAGAGAGAGAGAGAGAGAGAGAAAGCCCAGAGTTCCTTATTCATTCTTGTACAAAAGGCTACAATTCCAAGGAGGTGCATCAAGCTACCTCTTGATTGGCAAGTTTGATTCTACTATTAGCCTTGAATGTCTCCAAAAACAAAAAAGAAACTCACTGCCACTGAGCTAATAAAAACTCATAGTGACACTACAGGCGGAGTAGAACTGCCCCCACCCCTCACCCGGACTCCACGAGCATTTATCCAACTACACAGCTGGGTATAAAATTTTCCCTTTACTTGAGAAGTTTTCAGGCATCGATCCAACCTCTTTGGGCACTGAATGTTTCACTAATGCTTCCTGATTGTCTGAGTTTCATCACTAAACAACCTTACTTTATTTATTTTTCAGAAAGGATTTGGAGAGCTATATTTCACAATACATTTCATGTTTAAGAACATTTGCCTATTGTTATGATGCTTGCACATATAATTACACGTGGATGTAATTCACCTGGATTACACTTTCTTTCCCTGGGAACTCTGGAGACTTGCACCATCATGAATGCTTTTCTGGAGGATCCTGTTGCATGGCTGGGGCCTCACTGCCATTGCTGTCTGTGTGCCTGAAGGGATCTTGCTTTCCTTTTGAAGTGTCACAGCTTGTCTAGGGAGTGGCTTGGTGTTAATTATTCTTCGTGTGTCTTGGAACACAGTGGTGTCATAAATGACATCTTTATTTATTTATTTTTATTTCAAGGAAATATTGATTTATTTCAAGGAAAGTTTTACTTCAGGAAAATCTCTTTATTTGAAGGAAATCCTGTGCTACTATACCTTGGGTGTTTGGGGTTCCATGTGTGGCAGTTTCTGTTTCAGGGTCACTAGCTATACTTAGAAGGGTCCTGAGGCAGAGGTTCTGTGGCAGAATTCTCACCTTCCACACAGAAGGCTCAGGTTTAATTTCTGGGCCAGGCATCTCATGTGTGAAGTCACCCAGCCCTCTCTTAGTGGAGGCTGTATGTACTTTTGATGGAGAAGAGGTTTCAGTGGAGCTTCAAGACTAATATAGACTAAGAAGAAAAGCTTGACAGTCTACTTTCAAGTATTAGCCAATGAAAACCTCTTGCATCATAAAGTCCAATCAACAACCTTTCATGAGGAGGCATAGCACTGGCCAGTATCTCATTCGGTTATGCCCATGCTGACCAGGAGTCAGGAGCTGACTCAATGTCAGCTAGCAGCAGCAATTTAAACTCTTCCTATATGGATCCAATAGGCTTTTTATCCACCCTGATTAAACTTACATATCTTGTTCTCCCTCTCTAGACCATAAGCATTTGAAAGGAAGAAAAACATCTACTTAATCTCCATTTCTTCCAAACCCAGAGCATAAGTGATGCTTGATATGCGTTGATCTACACATGACCTTCCCAGCTAGCATTCAAACTTTGAGAGAGCAGCGGGTCATATGTTATTTGTGATGGGGGTGGCAGCAGTCGGCATGACCTGACTTGACCATATACGTTGTGTGAAAGCATAGTGAGCATGAGGGTGACAGTCCCCCCCCACTGTCCAGAGACACTTATTCAAATAGAAAATTCAATGGAAATTGAACCTGGGTCTTCTGTGTGGAAGGTGAATAGTAACTGTGAATAGACACTTGTCTGAGGAGAAATGTTGGATTGGTACCTTTGCTGGGAGAGCAGGGAGTGGGCATGGACTTTGATCCCAGCATGGAACCTGGATAGTTCTTCAGACCTTCTTCCTCCTTGGGTTTAATTTCCCTTAGATGAGTAATTAACAGTCACTCTCTAACACCACACTCCCCCAAAGGTCGCTTGCTGAATTTATTTTGAAAGATATTCCCACCGGGGAATATAGGATTCTGATAAGGGGTAGATGGGGTTTCCAGGGTTCTTGAAGATAATTTGGTGATGACACTGTGTAGCGAGGTGAATGGAGCTAAATGCTAATGAGTGGTGTTGTAGGCCCTGACAAGAGTTTTGGTGACAGATGGGGACCCCCACTGAGGCACTGACTCAGTTCCCAGAGTTTTCTGTTTGTAGCACCTGGCCAGGTTTCTGTGAGGCTAAGAGGGAACATCGCTCTCTCCTTCCCTCCACTTTCACACCCAATGAAGGACTGAGACCAGGAAAGCAAGGACATATCATTCATCAAAGTCCAGAGCAGGGTGGAGAAGCCCAGGGAGGGCACCTGGCAAGCCCACTGAAGAGAAACCAGCACAGTTTGATAGATGGAAATCACATCGCTCATAATCGCATAGATCAATTGTGCTCTACTTTTTTCCTATTAGATCTATGGAGATGGGAAGGTTTGAGGACAAACTGTATGGGTGAGGGTGCATGGATAAAGAGTTGCCCTCTTGGGAATACTTGTGGAAGGTAATGGAGAAAAAGTTCTCTAGAAGGCCATCTGCCAGCATTACCAACATCACAGACCCTCTCATGGAGAAATTTCATTCCAGGAATCCATTCCACAGCTATATTCAAGCATGTCCACAATTCTGTGTACACAGAGCTATTTATTATGTCATTGTTTGTAATAACATAACACTGGCAAAGCCCCAGATGTCCACCAAGTGGGGACTGATTAAATAAATCATGGTTTACCCACACAATGGAGTACTATGCAACCATCAAAGAAGAATGAGACTCCTTCTGTAATGATCGATGGCTCATAAGAAAGAAAGAGAAAGAAAAAAAGAAAGAAAGAAAGAAAGAAAGAAGGAAAGAAAGAAAGAAAAGAAGTGGTCATCATTTGTACAGAGGTGGCACAAATGGTTAAGCATTCAACAAGTAACTGAAAGGTTGCTCAATTGAACCTAACCACAGGCACCTTGGAATAAAGTCCTGGTGATGTGCTTCAGAGAGGTCACAGCTTTCATCCTTCAGAGGTCAGTTCCACACAGCCATACATGGAGTTGGCGTATGTCAGAACAGACTCAACAGTAACTGGAATGGTCTGGTTTCTCATTTGCACTAACAAGGATGGGAACTAACCTGCAGTGCTCTCCTTTGGACCACAGACATACCAAGATCTGTGGACATGAGTCACATCTGGCAAGGAGAAGGGCTGACTGGAAGTTTTAGAGCTCTTTTACAGCAGTTGTGATTTGGGAGGTTGGTACAATATTGTGTTAGTCCTGGTTGACTAGAGAAACACATCCATAGACACCCATATGTGTATATAAAAGAGCAATTGTACATTGAGAAAACATCCCAGCCCAGTTCAGACAAGATCATAAGTCTAATATTAATGTATATATCTGATACTAGTATATGAATTCCATTTTAGACTCACACAGTACATGCAAAGATGTTGAATGCAGAAAAATCATAGACCAGTAAGTAGAAGGTCTTGTGGATCCAGTGGCAGTGGAAGCATCTCAACACTGACACATGTCTCCATGGGTCTCCTCCAGCTCTCTGAGTGTGTCAACAACAGGAAAGGGAAGTGAAAGAGGCAGGGTCTGACTTCCAGTGAGCTATTTATCTCCTTTACACCTCTAAATGGGGTAATCAAGTTGTGATTTGATTGACAGGCTAGATTGCACCCCTTTGCTCAAGTTGGCTGGAGATCATGGAACTGAGGCAAATATGTATAAATTTTGCTTTTTAAAAATGAAGAAAGATAATCTTAAAAAAAATCCTAGCTATTCTGTGATGTTCATCTTTCAGATATGAAGTCAAAATGGATGCAGAAACAGCAAAGCCCACATGGAAGAAGCACACCAGCATGCGTGATCTAGAGGGTCCGAAGGGAGCAGATATCGAGCACCAGAGAACGAGAATCACATCATTAAAAAGGAGGGGGAAAGCAGGGTAGGGATATAAGGCCCACTGGTCACCCCTTTATAGGGGAGTCACGGGGAAGAGACAGACCAGTCAAGGTGCAGCCGGGCAGTGATGATGCATGCAAGTTTCCTCTGGTTCCTGAAGCCTTCCTCGCCAACCCCCCCCCCCCAACCTTCATGGTCCCAACTCTACTTTACAAATCCATATGGACTTGAGAAGGTGCACTAGTATAGAGGGGAGATAGAGATATGGGGAAACCAAGATGGATGAGCCCCTTCGGGCCAATGATTAGATTGGAGATACTGGAAGGGTAGAGAGACAGAACCAACTGCAAGGATATACACATAAGCTCCTATTTGAAGGATGGACATCAAAGGAGTGGATTGGGGGAGAGGTCGGGAACTGTAAGATATGACAGAACAATAACAATGTATAAAGTATTGAGGGTTGGTGGGGAGGAGAGAGCAAGGAAAAGGGGAAGGGATGGAAAAGCCAATATGAGGGGTTTAAGGGAAAAGGCGGATGATTGGAGAATGATAATAGAAGTATTCATGTGAGGGTGCTTGACATAGTATTTTTATTTGTGTATTGTGAAAAATGATGTATGAGCCCCCAATAAAATTATTTTAAAAAATTTCCTTGCTCGTAAAACATTGTCTGGAAATACTGTAAAAGAAAAAATGGATGCATAAGTAAATGTGGTGAAGAAAGCTGATAGTGCTCAGCTATTATAAAATCTAGCATCTGGGCCCTTAGAGTCTTGAGGTTAAACATGTTGCTATCTAGCAGGGAAGCAACAAACCACATATGGAAGACACACCAGCCTGTGTGATCATGTGATGTCGATGGGATCAGGTATAGGAATCAGCACACCCTAAACAATCATATTGATGTAAACATGGGGGGGGGTCAGAGTAGTAACCCAATATCCATCTATAGACAATTGAACATCTCTTCACAGAAAGATCACAAGGAAGAGACAAACAAGGCAGAGTGTAGTATAACACTGATGAAACACAACATTCCTATAGTTTTTTAATGCTTCCTAGCCCCCACATCTCTCCCCCCATCTTGACCCCAGTTCTACCTCCTTACAAGTCCTGTTAGACTGGAGCATGTACACTGGTACAGATAAGAACTCTTTACACACAGAATCCAGGACAGATAACCCCCTCAGGAACAATAATGTGAGTATCAGTACCATGAAGGTAGGGGAAAGATGGGGGGAGAGAGGGATGATAGAACTGATCAGAATGATTGATATGTGACCCACCCTCCCTTGGGGGACAAAGAACAGAAATGTGGGTGAAGGTAATCAGTGGCTGGTATAAGATATGAAAATAATAATTTATCATTTATCAAAAAGTCACGAGGGTGGGGGAGAGGGAGGGAAAGAGGAGCTAATATTAAGGCTTCAAATATAACGAAAATGCTTTGAAAGTAATGGTGGTAACATATATAAAAATGTGCTTGATGTAATTGATGTATGGATTGCTATAAGAGCTGTAAGATCCCCCAATAAAATGATTTATTTAAAAACAAAAACAAAAGCAACCCTATCTAGTAGCACAGATGTGACCATCTTTGATCAGTGAAACTATGTGAAGCAGCTTAGACGCTGGCCTTTCAGACCCTGCAGTGTCAGTTATGACTGTCTGAGGCTACCTGCAAGCTGGTGACTGAGTCCCTGCTTGCCTGGCTGACTTCACATCAAAGACATCGTGACAAGGGTCAGACCCCTCCCCTCAGAGCTCTGTGGTTTTCCCAGTGCACTTGCTCTCCCTGGGGTGTGTTCTTGGCAGGGGGGAACAAAGGGCTGCTGTCTCTATACCGTTGAGTAAGGAACGAGGAAAGCGAGTGCACATCAATAGGGGAACACACATGAGAGCACTTCTCTGTCGCCTATTTCATATCCACTCATATCACACACCTCTCCACACCCCGGGGCCCCCTCCACAGAAGTGCTGGGGACAGAAGCAGAGGCTTTCTAAGACACACCAAGTGCAACCTGCCAGGCAATATAAAATACCCCCAAACCGGTGTGCTCATACCATTCAAGCCACTGTGGTCTCCTTGCTGGTCTCAGAACACCCGAGCGTAGGTCTGTCATGGGGCTTCTTGGGCCTGGCTAGCCTCACCTAGAACACTGATCTCCCAGACAGCAATGTGGCAGCCCTACTCAGCTCCCCAGGAGCCCTCCAGCTGTCCCTGTGTAGTGCTCGGCTATCAACCTAAAGCTCAAATTGGGGCCCACTCAGCAACCCCACAGAAGAAAACTTGAGGCTCTGCTCCCCTAAAGATGACACCCTTGGGAACCCCATGGGGCAGTGCCTCCGACTCTGTCCCATGGGACTGCTATGAGTTGACATACCGCTCTACTGCTACTAACCACCAGCCCTGTATTCCTTCAGGCCTCTCCTGAAATGCCACCCTCTCCATGCTGGTTCCCCTCCACTCCCTGGAAACACAACCTCCTGCTCATGCTAGCATTTCCCTGGCTTTCTCGTCTCCCCAAAGAGGCACCCTCTCCCCTAGTGTCAATTGTACTAAAGCATCTCATAGTCTTCCCTGCATTGCCCAGAGTGCTCCTCTTCCAAGGCCAAAGTTTTCTGCTGCCTTTATGGAGGAACCCAGGACCCAGAAGGGTGGCTGGCACACCCCAAAGTCCAGCATTTACTGAAGGATTGAGTGAAAAGGTGGCTGATCGCTTCCTTGAGCATGACCACTACCAGTCTATCCAAAAGCTGGGATGAGAAACAGGCTTCCGTGGTGCCTGCAGGCAAAGACAGAGGAGGAAGATAGACCTGGTCATCTAATTCTAAGCAGTGAGCCCAGGGATGCCTTGCAGGGTCGCTGGGGGGTCTCTTACTGGTTTGCTTTTGTCTGTTTGCTTGTCTGTCTCCACACTGAACTCTCGGCTTCTTTCACTGTTGTAGCCCCAACCCTGGCCACAATACCTGGGGCATAGTGGATGCTCAGTATGATTTTTAGGTCTTTTTAGTGAATGAATGAAAAGAGGCTCTTCATTGCACTGCTCTAATCTCTGGTGATTTTTGCTTTGAGGATGTCAGTGTGATCTCAATGCAAACACAGCCAAGGACATTTTGTGTTCTTGATTCTCTCAGTGTTTCAGACACACTATTGTCTAGGACGTGTGGAAGAAATGGGGAGCACAGTTCTAGGAATTGGAGGACTGAGGGAAGTGCCTGGATGAAGGGATGTTATCAGGAAGCTGATCTCAGGAGCCTCTCCCGGCTTTCTGATTAAGAAGTTTGTTTTATTTCTTTCCTTGAGAAAAGTGGTTGTGAGGGTGGATCTGGGTTGCCGAGAAAGAGAAATTGTCCTAGAGCCAGAATCAAAAGAAGCCCAAATGTGGGACACCATCCACACATAGATGCAAGGTTTTCCGTCATCGCCAAGCACGTCACCATGTGTACCCCTTAAAGGCAATCATAGAAATGACAGTGTGGCAGGCCCCTAATCTGGTGTCAATTTGAGGATCAAGAGTGTAGGGGTGGGGTCCAACCTGTCATCTGGAGATATCCAAGGAAACCTCTGTGTGGACACGACTTTCTCCTGAGAATTCTGGGAAATTTGGCTGTATTTTCTCCTTGGAGGTGAGAGACTTACCGCTCAGTCCCTTGGAGATGCTCAGCTGACGAGACACAAGGCTGACTCCCTGTGAAACATCACGGGGGAGAAGCCACATGGGCTTACCCTGATGGAACCAGATCTCTGAAGCCGGAAAAGCCACATGGAGACTCCTGCTAGTGCTGAGATGCTTGAGAAGTCACAGAGAGAGCCCTGCCAGCACAGAGATGCTTAAAACATCTCTCGATCCAGACTTTCTTATCCACTGGTCTGTGATTGTCTTGCATTTGACATCATTGCATGTGCCTTGTGAATCTGAAGAAGACTTTATAGACTGGTATCAGACATACGGACTAATATCAGACTTGTGGCCTTGAACTGGACCGGGTTGGGATGCTTTCTCAATGTTCCAATCCTCTTGAATTTAAACCTCTCCCTTTTATACATATGTTTGCTTATGAATTTGTTTCTCTAGTCTACCCAGACTAGCACAGATAGAGATAGGATTTGCACCCACATTTGATAGTCTCTACGTGGCCCAAAGTAATGCCCTGATTGGATATGCAGTAAGATCATGGATGAATTAAGGTGTGCTCACTCCTGTAAGACAACACTATGTACTTGAATGGTCTCACAGAACAACTCTTGATTTCTTGTGCACAGCATAGTCTCAAAAGGACCTGCTGTGTGTATGTGAGCACTGGAGGAGTATGTGTGTGTGCCCTCTGTACACATATGTATTCATCATTCAGAGACTCCTGATCCTTCTGTCTAGGTGCTTCTTGGACCCCTCCCCTATATTTTCTCCTCTCCAACAGAAATATGGACTGGCTAGAGTTAAAACAAAAAGAAGGAAAAGAAACTCCCTTTCAAAAAGCCTCTATATCTATTCACTATAAGCTTGTCCTGGCCTGCAAAGGAGATCAGGAAACATAGTCCAGCTGGGTGCTTAGGTGGATAGATGGTGGGATCTGGCCCAGAGAAAGCAGCATCTGCCACAGAAAAGGCTATAAAGGAGAGCTGGTACTTCACCTATGAGGTGGTGTTTGTCTCTCACATAAGTGTGGGCCAGTCAGCATGGCAGAGAAGGCAGCTGCCATTTATAGAATAGAACCTCCGCTCATCCAGACTCTGTACATGTGCCACTTTGGTGAAGGTGGCACTTGGCTTAAATGAACAAGCAACTGTTTTGGTGAGGCAGGTTTGGTCTCATGGGCATGGAGGACAGTGAGACTCAGAAGTGATTTGAAATGTTTTCTTGGGGAGGGTGGAAAAAGAAGAGCTGTTCCCAAGGGCTCGAGGCAAAAGAAAATGTTTTGAAAATGATGACGGCACATATGTACAAAGGTGCTTGATACAATGGCTGTATGGATTGGTTGTTATAAGAGTTGTAAGAGTCCCCTCCCAATAAAATGATTTATAAAAGAGAAAAGAAAATATCTTCTTTCATTTGTTGTTGTTGTTGTTGTTAAGCCTCATGGTTACTCTTTCATTTTGTTTTTCTGAGAACAAAAATCATTTGTCGCCATGGTGGGAATGCTGGAATTATGACTCACTGCCTTGAAGTTGATGCTGATGCACAGCGACCTTCTGGGACAAGATAGAACTGCCCCTGCGGGTTGCCAAGGCTGGAACTGTTTACGAGGGTAAGAAGTCTCATCTCTGACTGGAAATAAAGGAACACAACAAATCAGAAACGAAATGACTGCAACTTTGGAGCAGCGTCTGCCAGCCTTGCGTTTCTCTTAAATTTGCTGCCCTTCCTTTCTCCGTTGACGCCTCCGGTGGAGTTGTACAACGGAGTGAAGAGTGTCAGTGCTGCTGCAGAGCCTGTGGTTGACTTTTTTCCTTCATGTCATCAATGTGCCAGAAGGATTTCCCTTTGTCATTAATTCCGTCTATAAAATACCTCTTTAGAACCATCATGGTATTGCATGAACAAGCACCCTATCCCCAGCTCTATCTTCAATATGGAGCCCTGGGGACACACTAGCTGCCGTCCACAGAGTAAGCGGTTCAAAACCACCACCCTTGCCACAAGAACAAAAGTGGGCTTCTTACTTGGGTCAAGAGTCCCAATGTTAGACACCTGCAGGGACACTTCCATGCTTTCCTATGGGGTCGAGAGGGGTCGGCATTTACCTGAGGGCCATGAGTTAGGGATTTTGATCTCTACAATTATTAGTCTTATCTTGTTTTATTGGGGTTTTTTTCCTTCGCAGTATTCAAAAGGTGGTTATTGTGCCACCCAGTATTGGTGGCCTCGTATACAGTAGAACAAAGCCCTGTCCAGCCATGCTCCATTCTTATGATCAGTGTAGGATAGGATTATTGTGAACCAGAGGAATTTCGTTAGCTGATTCTTGAAAGATGATCACCACATCTTTCCTCCCAGGGTGCCTCAGTCTGGAAACTCCATGGAAGCACTGTCCCCCATGGGTGAACTGACTGCTCTTTAAATACCAGGGACAGCCTTCCCAGCATCAAGTCAACACATAAGTCTCGGCAGCACGGCGCGCTGACAGATGGGTGGTGGCCCATCATCAACTGCAACAGGACTGCAGTAAGTTGTTGTGTGCATTCATCTTTACTGGCTTCTGTAATTCTCTAAAAATACAGTCCTAGGATTTGCAATGCCAGGTCAAATGGCAGAAGTATATTTACTTTTGGTATCCTGACCAGCATGTAGACTATTTTCAACTTTATTCATTTGCCAAGTGAAAAATTAAGTTTTATTATTTTAATTTGTATACGGCTATTGCTAGCAAGACTTTATTAGCTGTTTCTATATCCGTGCCTAATCTGTTCCTGTTCTTTCACTATATTTTTGTTAACTTTTGATATTTTTTCAATGATTTTATTGGGGCTTCTTACAGTTTTTACAACATCCAGTACATGATTTATATCAAGCATATTTGTACACATTTTGCATTTTCCTTTCCAAATATTTCCTACTTCAGCCCTTGGTATGAGCTCTTCTTTCCCCCTCCTTTTATTATAAATCATTTTATTGGGGGCTCATACACGATCCATGCATATGTCAATTGTATGCAGGCCTCATTTGCACACTTGTTGCCATCATCACTCTTAAAACATCCTCCCTCCACGTAGCCTCCCAGTACCAGCATCAGCACCAACTTTTGATATTTTAAAATCCATTTTATGAGTTGTTTATTAATGATACTATCTTTATCATTCTCAAGACAAATATCTTACACACACACACACCACCACCACCACCACCACCACCACCACAACCATGTCAAGTAAAAATGTTGCTATTACACTATCAGCTTGTTAACTTGTCATTTTTCTCTTTTTTCTCTCCAGTGAATTGTAAAGGGACATGTTTCTGGTTAATTGAGAATTCCAATTAGTTAACTTCCTATCGATTAACCAATCAAGATGTTTCTTGGTTGAATTCTGGGTCATGTCGAAGGGTTATACTACATTTTCTTTCTTTCTTTCTTTCTTTCTTTCTTTCTTTCTTTCTTTCTTTCTTTCTTTCTTTCTTTCTTTCTTTCTTTCTTTCTTTCTTTCTTTCTTTTTTTAGGCATCACTGCCCTGGTGGTGGGAGTAGGAGACCCAGCCTTTGCTCCTGTGAGCAGGAATTGAACCTCCATCCCAGTGGGCCGCAGTACCATGCACAACCACTACGCCACGAGGGCTCAGCCCTTATTACATTTTCAAAGTACATGATCAAGCTAAAAGGAGACTCAAACTGGTTTCCTTTTCCCTCCCTAGTTCAATAGCTATTGTCAGTTTCCTTAGCAAGGAACAAGATTGTTTCTTGGGAGAAGTGGTTAAAGATAAGGGTTTCATGAAATTTCTCTGAAGGTGGCTAGTAGGCATTGAGAGGATAAGAAAGCAACGACTCACTCTTTTAAAATGATGTCAATAAAAATTGACCAAGAATTTCAAGGAACAGGCACTAGAGCATCTTCTTACTACTCATACCGCCCTCTCCACATATTCTTCCTAAGTAGAATAGATTCACTGTCAAAACACTGGCTTCTTGAGCCATGCCTCAAATTGCCATCCACAGATGGGCTTTACAGGCACAGAGTTCAGATACCTTCTTTTCAGCTGAGGATTTCAGAAGACAGGACAAGTTTGCCCAATGCGTCTGAAAAGGTGTCACAAAATTTTGCTACATCAGCCCAGACACCCCTGTTAAACAGAAATTTCAAAACGTGAAGCTATCATTTCTCAATGTGTCCTCCAACTAGTTCTGTATGCTTCTTAAGGTGGGCCCCCATCCCTCTGACTCTTCCCTGAAAAATGTTGGGCTCAGCGGTTCATCCGGAATCCAAACAACAGTGTTGACACCCCCCAGGAATTCATGTTCCTTCTAAACCTTTGTTGAGTTTAGGGAACAAAATGAAGTCTAAAGGGTGAGTAGAGTAAGAATCCCAATGAAATTCTCTCTGGACACTTCTTGCTACTCTGAAGCATCAACAGGTACATTGGTTGTTGCGATGGTAAAAAACATTCATTAACACAACTTTCCTGGTCTTTTTTTTTTTCCTTCACCAGAACAGTGCAATATTTTTTTTTTACCTTGCTCTTGCATTTGTGGAGCTCTGACACATCGAACATTCATAGATGCAACATACATTAGGGTGCCCTAAAGCTAACAAGTTTGAGAAGTTTGGGGTTGACCAAAAATAAATAAGAATCCTTTTTGCAGGACCTCCCAAAGCATTTGATAAGCTAA
The DNA here is from genome assembly GCA_004026705.1 of Nesogale talazaci. Taxonomy (NCBI): domain Eukaryota; kingdom Metazoa; phylum Chordata; class Mammalia; order Afrosoricida; family Tenrecidae; genus Nesogale; species Nesogale talazaci. The sequence continues at coordinate 72,365 of PVJH01001397.1, read as the reverse complement.
GGCACATGATGAGTTATTAAGATCGGATATGCTGTTGCAGTGGCTAGGTGCCCCCAGTCAGTTTTGACTCTGTATAACAGAATAGAACACCACTAAGTCCTGCACCATCCTCACAAATGTCCCTGTGCTTAAGCCAGTTCCTCGTCAATCTACTTTACGAAGGGTCTTCCTCTTCTGCTCTGCCCCTCGACGTGATCAAGTGTGATCACTTTCTCCAAGGTTCAGTCTCTCGATAAAGCATCCAACATAGAAGAAACACTAACCATCCTTGCTTCTCAGGAACATTCTGGCTGTACTTCTTTTAAAAAAAATGGAGTCTTATTATTTAATTTGCATTCTGTTATTGCTAGCAAGACTTTACTAACATTTTTATATCCATGACTAATCTATTCCTGTTCTTTGCCTATAGTTCTATGAATATTGTATATTTTCAAATCCATTGTATGAGTTCTTCATTAAGGATGATACTTTTATCACTCTCAGGCCATATATTTCACACATGCTTGACCCAACCTCCTCCCAACTCCCATCCCCCACCCCACCATTTTTCACTAAGCATTTTAAATAAAAATGTTGCTATTACATTATCAGCTTGTCCTTTGGGCAGTCCTTAGAACTTTCAATATTCTCAGCCAGCACCAAAATTCAGATGTATCGATTCTTCTCAGTCTTCCTTATTCAATGTCCAACGTTCACAGACACAGGAGGGCCTAACACTCAGTAGGCCCTACTTGTTTGCCCATGTTGTTACTGTTGTTGCCTCATCTGCCCCATTAGCATAATACAGATAGTAATAGAACCTACCTCATGAAGTTGCTCTAAGGATCAAAAGTCATGACACATAACATATCTGTCTCATATATCATTTTATTTGAGACCCCAGATAGCCTAATAACCTAAATAGCATTGTATTTACACTAAAGGAAGAAGGTTGGCTTTGAACACAGTCTGACTTTAGAATTTCATCCTTAAGTGTTATATTTTCCTTGCTTTCTATGCATGTCTTCATCCAGACTCTACCGATAAAGATTGTCTTCTCCCCAGTGGTGGTGAGATGGGCTAGCTGCACAACGGCATTCTTGCACCGCATTCTTCAACAAGCGGTTATTGAGGTGAGTCCAGGACTATATTTCCCAGGACTCCTTGCTTTTGCCCAAGTGACTAGTTCTCACCAATAGCATGCATCCTGTCTAGTTTGGAATTGCCAGTAAATGAACAGCTTCCTCCCTTCCTCCTTCTGCATCTGCTAAGTGGATGTAGATGAGACCTCAGGGAATGTTTGATTGCTAAGCTGGGTCTCTAAATCATCATTTAAAGAAAAAGTCCCCTCTGACCAAGGACACCTATATTTGACAGATGTTGCTTGTTGTCTGAGACAGCTCTGAGTCATGGCAACTTCATGTAAAGTGGAAGAAAAAGCTGTCTGCCCACCCCTGGCTGACCAACCTCTCCATGTTCATGGCATGTCCATCCATTTTGTAACCATTGTGTGAATTCAGCCATCGAGAGTTCTTCTGGTTTCCACTGACTCTCCACTTGATCAGGCACACCCTTCTCTCGTGGCTGATCTCCTCAGATGAAATCCAGGATCATGATAGATACTACTCTGCCATGGTCCACAGCATTTGCATTAGGTGCTCTACAGAAACAGATCGTCAGCATGTATTTTGCAGTCTTGGTCTGGAAGACCCACTGATACTTTTCCATCGTGGGTGACCCTGGTGACGGGGCTTCTGGCACCACAGAGAGAGACACAAAACACCACAGCGTGACAGTCCAGGAGACAGGTTGTGAACCAAACAAAGAGGTGAACACAAATGTCAGCCGCTATTGTTCTAAGCCTCCGGTGGATGGGAGTTTCTCTATGATAGCCACAGCAGCCTGCATAGCATCCTTTAAATAACACCTAGTGTAGATGTGAGCTTTCTTTTCTGCTCTCCCTCAGGACTCCGCTGGGCAGCGTCTGAGTTCTGTGGCAGATCCCAGACACCGAGGCTGACAGGGCAGAGTTTGGCTCCTGGAGACTCAATCCAAACCACCTGACCCCTGAGGACCCGTGGGTGGAAGGTGAGGCTGGGGAGGAAAGGCAGCACCGGGTCGCTGGCATTTGGAGATGCTTCTGCTGCCTTTTGATCCCCTTGAGCACACTTTGAACCTATCATCAAATGTTTACTGCCAAGGTAATGAAGAGTGTTAATAAGAAAGGAACACTAAACAGCCCAGCATAAAAGCAAACACCAGTCATAAAGCTGTATTTGCCATTTATAGCATTCCCATCACTGGAAGAAACACTTTTCCTGTACAAAAGATATAACTATATATCTTCGGGGTTTTATGGGCTGCAGATTACTCTAATTATCATAAAAAATTACTGCCACTAATAAAAATTCTATTATAAGTTACTTAGAGTAATCTCCAGGGTACTACACTTAGCTAAGAAAAGGTTGTAATTACAGGACGTCGCCAGGGGAGTTTGTTTCTCAAAATTCCTGCAGTATGGCTGTGTCCTTTAACACCTTACCAGTTTTCTAACCCCTTTGCTTTTTCTACCACCTCCTTCCCAGCCTCCCCAGCTTTTGGTCAAAGGTCACCTTGTTGTTTTCATTTTGCAGGATGTGGTTTGAGTCTAAAAGAATGACCCACCTTGGATGTAGATGACGCAAATGAACATTAGAGTTACAAAGTCTGGGTGGATTTCTTCTCCGCAGGGACCTCCGGTATGCCAATGGAAGGATGCAATGGAAGGGAAGACTTGGCCATCCCCACCCAAAGGGAAATGTGCTTTGCATAATTGGTGGAAGCTACTGGGTGTTCATGCAAAGCACAATGCTCACTTTTTTTGTTTGACAAGACAACAATTGGTGTTTTCCCTTTTAGAACTACAATTTTTTTTAAATTGTCATCTGCGATGTTTGATGACTCCTGAATGACCTTTAAAAGTCTTGCCAAGGGTACCAGTTCTAACTGGTCATTTCCCCCCTTCCTGCTTTTGCTTTAAATGTCAAAATAAGATGCTCTACCTCCCTCTCCAAATGACGAGGCAATGAGCAACCAGCAAGTCCAAGCGACTCAATTCAAGTTGGGACAGTGGCCATTTCTCCTAAGTAGGGTCTCGATGCCTTCTCTAAGTGATGAATCAGTATCCTAATGAAAGACCTAGAAAACAAAATAGCCCATTAGAGTGGCTTTCAAATAAGCAACTTATTTAGGCAATAACTGTGGTCCACGAATTGCTATCAGTCAGGGGGAAAGTCCACTCCAGAGTTGGGGCAAGGGTGGGGAGTGGGGGAGGTGGGCTGAGAGAGCCTTGCTGTAGTCAGCTGCAATGTGGGGGTGATGTCTGGGTTTTCTGCACTAAGTTGTCCCAAAGACTCCTTAACCACAACTTGATGGGGCCAGAGGGCAAGCATCATTACACATCGAGATTTCATTCTGAGTTAGTTTGTTTAGAATTTAATAAAAGGGGAATAGAGGCTGGTGGGGAGTTTCCTGCTTCTCCCAACACTCTTGAACTACTTCTAATTTAAGGCGAGAGAGACTTGGGAAGAAAACTCGTACGCTATGTTCCCTCCTCTAAAATGATGTTCTCATGAGGGCAGGGACTGTGTATTCTCTCTGTGTGTGTGCATTTGAATGCACAGAGTACCCTGAAATGGGGTGTCCTTTTGATCTGCTGTTGTCTGGGGCAGCCCATCATGAGGGTGCCATGTGCAGCAGGATCAGATAAGTCTTGTGGACTGATTAAAATAATCAAAGGTCTATCACTCCAGCCTGTGTTAGCCTGGGAATTCCACAGAAAGCTGTTGCCCATCATAGCAACATGCGAGCCTCCACCAACAGATGGATGGTACACCTCGTGTGTGACGTACTTTTGACATCCAGGTCTCCCACATGGAAGCTGAACACCTTATCCCTGGATTGCCACTGTTCCTAGAATAAATATTCTAAAGTCAATGAATAAATAATTGCTAGGATAAAATTAACTAGACAAAACTATTATAGCGAATCCTTCCAGGTTGTTGTGGGATCAGATGCTCTTCATTTTCCTTGAGCTTGTTTACATTTCTGGACAACGTTGCTGAGTCAAGGACTGGTAGTTCAAGGGCCAAACCTTATAGGAACTGAACCAAAAGAGATACATTTTAACCCATGGAAATGGTCTCCTTATTTCTTACTCTAGGTAGAAGAGATAGTTTGTGGCAGCATTCCTCAAAGACAGTCCAGCCATGGTAAATGAATGGACTTGGGAACTAGAAGCACTTGGTTTGAAATTCTCTGGCATCCATTGGCTATGTGATCTTGGATGAGCTACTTAGCCTCTTTAAGTCTCAATTTCCTCATCTGAAAATAGAGCACATATAACTACTTGGGAAGTTCCATATACAAATGAAATCCTTAAGAAAGTATAAATTCTAGTAGATTCAAGTTCGTTCACTCAAAAGTGTTTACACACACACACACACACTCCTTTAAAAATACTTAGCTTCCCGTTGTCCGGTTGTCTACAATGTACACCAGCCCAGGCTTATCACGATCACAAATTGCATGTTGATATTCATTTAGCCTTTGGGACCTCGTGTTGGTCTTCCATAGCTCTATGCGAGTCATATCTCTACTTTCAGAGCTAATGTCACCTAACAGTTAAGCACAGTGCACACATCTTGAAGAAAAGCTGGATACATCACAAAGGTTATGCAGCTGCATTTTTCTGGAAGCCAAACACTGACTTTCACTCCCCAGCTTCCTGGATTATAGTTGAATGACTTTAGCTAAGTCACTTAATATATGGGAGCCTCCATTTTGTCATCCATACAGAGAGGATATCAAGGCAAACTTCCTTATAAAATACATACATATATATGTGTGTGTGCATATATATCTGTGTCTTAGTTTGGGTAGACTAGAGAAACAAATTCTTAGATATTCATATGTGTTTAAGAGAGGACTTTATATCAAAAAGCAATTGTACATTAAGAAAACATTCCAACCTAGTACACATCAAGTCCATAAGTCCAATGTTAGTTCATATATCTGATACCAATCTGGAAATTTTTCCTCAGGATCACACAGCATGTGCAATGATGCTGACTTCAGGAAGATTACAGGTCAGTGAGTAGAAGGTCTTGTGGACCCAGTGGCAATGGAAGTATCTTAGCACTGGCGTGGGTCTCCATGTGGGGCCTCCCGCTCTGAGGCACTGGCTGCCACCAGCACAGTTTCATGTGGCTTGTCAACAGGAATGTCAAGCAGAGAGAGTGTGCCTGGTCACGAGTGAGCTATTCTATGTCAGGTCTCCAAATGAGGTCATCAAACTGTGACCTGATTGACAGGCTAGACTCTACCCCTTCACTCTCAAATTTCTCAAGTTGACACCAGATTATGTAACTGCCACAATGTGTATAAAGATGTACATAAATACATGTGTATTTCCACATACACATATGTTTATAATGTCCCTGGCACATAACAGCATTTAACAGTTGCCTGGTATTTGGTAGCTATAAAGAAAAATGACCACAATTCCCTTTTGGAAACAGGAAAACACCAGTGCTGCCATTTACCACCCCCCACCCCCAATCCTTTACTCCTCATTTTCCCATGAACGTTAAAGAAATAAGATGTCAAGTTGGCAAAGAAAGTGCTCTCAGTAGCAGCATCTGGCTCCCTGGTGAGCTTCCCAGCACACATGTTGGGAGATGTTTCAAGGTCTGTCGCGAAGTGAGGGTACTGATGGGGTGTAGGGCACAGAGATGTCACTGCTGACGGCTTAGCTTTGATTCCCTGTGAATTGGAAGCAATGTTATCACTTTAAGCTGAGAAAGCACCTGAATAAAGCCCTCTTTTCACTATCTCTTGCTTTGTAACAAATCACAGTTGTTTAAAAGAACATTTTATTCCTCATGATTCTGTGGGTTGTCAACTTGGCTGTGTCTCAGCTCAGGGGAGAGGGTTCGTCCCCCTCAATGTGGAATTGGCTAAGATGTCTTGAACGGAACCGGGGGATACAAGATGGCGCCCATCATGGAACCTTGGTATTCCTCTATGAGACTCTCTTCCCCATGCAGCCTCTAATTGTTCCTGCATCTAGATGAGCTTCCTGTCAGGTTGGCAAGAAGTTTCCAAAGGAGAACCCAAGGCAGCAAGATTTTTAAGGCCTTGATGTATACATTGGATAGCATCACTTCTGCTACATTCTCAGAGTCAAAGAAAGTGAGCGGATCCTCCCAGATTCCAGATGAGGGGCAAGAACCCCAGGTCTTCATGGAAGAGTCGCTCCCTCATAGCACAAAAGGACATGCTGAGTGAGAGGAGTTTTTGTAGCTAGCTTAAACACAGTCCAGCTCAAGATTCTTTATAATCACCGCAATCACAACAGCTCTCACACCTGCAAACTGTACTTTCTCCTGTGTGCCAGCTTCAGACTATTGCAGTAGCAGTTCAAAATCAAAGATACAGTCATCTCAGACAGGTCCAGATTCAAATGAGGCCTTACAGGAACTCAACTGAAAGCTACACAAGAATAGTAAAAATATTTGCTCCTTCCTCGCCCCCACAACAATGCTGAAATGCAAACAAAATAACAGCCACGCGTGCTTCTTTTCCAAAAGGATAAGACTATTGAACACATTGCACTCATTGGCCTATAGAAGTATTTACTCCCGATTAACAATAAAATTTGAAAACAACAAGAAGGAAATGCTAGAAATCAACTGGACTCGTGTTGCCAAAACACACCTCCATAGAAAGGGGCTCCTAACCCCTTGAGAAAGAGCTGGTTGCCTAGTAGTTAAGCATTGAGCTACTAACCACAAGGCTGACAGTTTGAATCCACCACCTGCTCCACAGAAGAAATATGAGGCTGCTACTTCTGTAAAGATTTAAAGTCTCAGAATCTCAAGGGGATTCTTAACCTATAGGGTCCCCATGAGTGGGGCCTGACTTAAGGGCAGTGAGTTTGTTCTTGCCGTTTTTTCATCTCTTTATTGTTTGAATTTTGCCTCAGTCTTCCAGGCTGTTGACTGTGTCCTCTGAGAGAGCCTTTCTCTTCCCCAAGAATTGGCCGTATTTGTAGCTATAGAAAGTCGGAGACTGGATGACTTCTTCTCATTTTAAGCACTTCATGCTTTCAGTACTGCCTTCCCCGATACAATTGTCTTTAAAACTTTTGAGGTTTTCTAAAAGTCAATCTTATTGAGCTTGATTTTATGCCGCTAAGCTCAGATCTCTGTCTTTCCAGATAATGAATAAGGAAGACTGCAGACAAATCAATATATTTGAATCATGGTGTTGGCAAAGAATATTTAAAGTACCATGGACTGCTATATGGATGCATATGTGTGTGTGCATATATATATATATATATATACATATATCTTGGAGGAAGTACAGTAGGAACACTCTTTAGAAGCGATGATGCTAAGACTTCATCTACTCTACTTTGGACATGCTATCTGGAGAGACCTGGAAAATGATAACATTCTTGGTAAAGTTCCCAAGTCAGCCCCTCCAAAAGAAGATCCTTGATAAGATGGATTGACACAGTGGCTGTGACAAGGGTCTCAAACATAACCACCCTTGTGAGGCTGGTACAAGACCCTGCAGAGTTTTCAGTCTACCATGTGCAGGGTCCCGATGAGTCAGAGCTGACTCTACAGCTCCTAACACCAACAACATATGACTTTGTGGGACAAAAATGCCTCTACTTTGGATGTGCCAGGATGTACTTAGAGTCTTAGTTTTGTCTACTTGGCATGTTCATTAGGTTTAACTGTCCCGAGGTTTTAACAAAGAACCTGAAGGTCCCAAGCAGCCACTTCAAGAATATTTTGCTGGCCAAAGAGATTCTTCCATAGACCTGCTAGAGTTTCTGTAATTCCTGTTTGAAATTGGAATAGCTTCTTCTTTCTTACATTTCTCTCTTCTCATATTTTCTCATACACTGCTATGAAAAAGCTACTGAGAAATCTGTATCAAAAGGAGAAAAATATAGATCAGAATTGTAAATTCTCACAAACTTCCTATTTTCTGGGCCTTTGGGGATTGGACAAACTCCTGAAACTATCGCCTGGAGATAATGTAATATGTAAACTTTAAATCAGAGGCAAGCCCTGAGGTCTTCCCAACTGAGTTAGTCTGGATAGATTAGAGAAACAAAATTCATAGACAGTCATGCTATATAATAGAAAGTTTTATATAAAGGGTAAATATTCATTAAGTAAGTATCCCAACACAAATCAATCCAAGGCCACAAGTCCAACGTTAACTTCTATGTCTGACGCTGATCTACAAAGTCCTCTTCAAACTCACCAAACACACTCAATGGTCCTGAATGCAGGAAGAAAGCCAAATCAGTGAGTGTGTAAGCATCTCAGCACCGGTAGGGATCACCACGTGGCTTCTCCAGCACCCAGGGCTGCATTCCGGTAGAGCCATGTGGCTTCTCTGGGATGTTTGAGGTAAGTGAGCCTCGTCAACTGAATCAGGGAACTAGCTAAGGAAGCTGCACCTTGGTCTGACCATCAAAGAGCAAGAGACCAGAAAGACAAGACTCACCATTTAGCGCTACACCCTTTAATTAATCCCACATGTGTTCATTAGCCAGGTTGGCACAATAAACCTTAACTCTCACACCAGCACCAAACAAAAGTTTTGGTTTTTTTTGTTTCAAAGTATCTGTTTTTTAAACAATAGTTTAACTTAACCAGTAAAATCTACCATGGCTGAGGCAGGTACATTTGAATCCTCAAAGTGACATCTTTGCATTATTACTTTAAAGAGGTTTTCCCAGTGCAATATGTCTTTTGATTTCTTGACTGTTGCTTCCATGATCTTTTTCTATTGCCTCATATGTCTGTGGCGCCCTGATTGTATAACAGCTATGCTTTGGACTGCTCACTGGATGGTCAGGAGTTCAAGACCACAAGTCACTCTGAGGAAGAAAGTCGAAACTTTCTACTTTCGTAAAAAAATTAGTTTTAGAAACCCACAGGTGAAATTCCACCGTGTCTTATGTGGTTGCTGTCAAATTCCTCGATGGCACTAAGTTTGAATTTTTGAGTTTTGTCATATGTCTGAGATAATGAATAAGTGAGTAATAAATAAAGAGGATCAGAAGAGGATCAATGCATGTGAAGAATAATATTGGTGTAGAAGTGAATAATCACGGGACTATCAGAGGTCAAACAAATCTTGTCTTAAAAAAAGTATAGCTAGAATATTCCTGAGAAGTAAATACAGCAATTTCTTTATCCTGTACTTTGGACTTGTTATCAGAATGGAAGAATATTTGCTGTGTATATTCTCAACAATGGCAACTAACTGACTCGTTTCTTTAAAACCATTGACACTACGAACCCTCTGTTTGGAGATCCCCCTTAGTTAGACTCACAGGACTTCAGCTCTTTTGATAGGTAGCAAACCATTCTGAAACATGGTAACATACAACCATAACATCTAGGTAATCTTGGCTGGACTCAGCTGGGTAGCTCATCTCACCTCTACCTCACCATCTGGGCAGCTCAGTGGAGATGAGGACCCAGCCTCAAGTCAATCAGACTGGCTTGATGCCAAGACAGTAAAAGCAGATGGTGCTGGACTCTAGGCTCATTATGTTTCAGATTCAGAGCTGACACAAAAGTACTAGTGCTGCTTCATATTAGTCAAAGCAAGCTATTTGGCCAGTCCAGAGTCAAGGAAAGGAGAAGGCTCTGCTTCTTCATCAGAGGAACAGTATATGCATGCAGACATGGTAAGAGGTAGTGGCAGCCATGCTTAACAACAACCCCCTATATTCCCTGAAGCAGGATGACTGTAGTGTTGGGATGTGTTCCCTGCATATGCTGGGACGTCTAGGTCTTTAGTGAACAATCTTGAATGAATGTAGCAAGCAAATGTGTGAGTGAGTGAGAAAGTGAATAGGTAAGTTAACACATGAAACATATAAAATATTTTTAAAGAAATTGGAACATAGAAGCAAATGAAGACGTGATTGGATGCATCAATGGATATGTGGTATACATCCACTCCTCACTTCTCCATATGGTTCAGTTCCACAGATCAGGTCAAGAGTTGACGTCAAGCAAAAATTGAGGGCAAAAACATCACACCACAAAATTGAGACCGGCTGAATGATTGCATCGTTTCCCCCAACTGTCAAATGATATTATTACATAGTGGCCAAACCACTGAGAGTCATGGCCTGGCTATGTTGACACAGGGTGCTGGCATCCTTAGACATTCCTCACCACCCGATATATGTGACCAGTGTATGGACTTTTTGCTATAGTTCTAAATGTGAAGTTTTAGATCAAATGTCAGTCAACAGTGAAGAGTCGACACCTGTCCATTGATTTCCCCTCTCCATCACTTCCCTTGCCTTCTGTCTACCTGTTATGACCCCTGACCTCTGCTGTTCAGGATATCTCAGTTGGCACAAAAGGGACTTGTGGCATACTGGCATTTGGGGCTGTGTCTGTGATGAGGATTGTCCAGTGCCTCTGAGGATGCTGTCTGATACATTAGAGGGTGCTTAGTGGAAATCTGATGATGGTAGCAGTCTCTCCCAAACCAAGCTGTGAGGACCACAAGTGGTTTGGACATTACCAAATGTTCTCTGAGGGTCTAACTTGCTAGGGAAGATGTCAGTGGACAGGTCTGGTTTCTGACCTTGCCAGACTGCATCTGTGTGATGCCACAACAGCATGCTTTATTAAAGAGTCTCCATTCATAGTCTTCTCCAGTAGATGAGTTTTTGTGATTATGAAACAGGATTTTGAAAGGAGAAAGCTTGTGTCAACTGAGCAGTGAGGCTCTAGAGTCATGATCATTATTACTATTATATGATATCAATGACATAATAGATTATTCTGGTTATAGCAGTCATATACTTGTGTCAATTTCATGATTGGGAGTGTAGGGGTGGAGTCTAGCCTGTCAATCTGGAGATAGCCAATGAGACTTCTGTGTGGGCATGGCTTTCTCCTGAGAATTCTGGGAAATCTCATGATATTTCCCCCATGGGTGTGAGAGACAGCTGAGTCCTTGAGAGACATTGTAGTTGGCAAGACACAAGGCAGGTTCCCTGTGAGATATTCCAGAGGAGAAGCCACATGGAGACTCCTGCCAGTGCTGAGATGCTTGAGAAGACCCAGAGGGACCCCTGTCAGCGCTTAGATGCTTCTATCACCACTGGATACACAAGACTCTGCCCCCACTGGCCTGTGATTGTCTTAGTATCATTTTCTGTGGTTCGTGAGTCTGAAGAGGACTTATGGATTGGTATTGGATATATGAGCTAGTATCGGACTTATGGATTTGGACTGGACTGGGTTAGGATGCTTTCTCAAGGTTCAATTCCTCTTATATATAAACCTATCCCTTATATACATATGCATGCTTATGAATTTGTTTCTCTAGTCTACCTGGACTAACACAAAATCTTCCTTTTGGATAAAAATTTTCTTTTTTTTTCAGGAGTGTGCCAGTGGTCAATTTAATTACTTATCATCATAGTTATTATGTTGATGTTATCATCATTACTTATTGGGTACTTATATATGTCTGACATTAGGCAAACAACATATATTTCCTACCTTGTTTAATGCTTGCAAAGTAGCAATCTCTGAAAGGTAGGATTTGGGGACCATTTTGTGGTGACACAACGAATGTGAGAAGAGGCTAGGAAGCAGGGAGCCCTGGTGGCATAATGGTTACATGTTGAGCTGCCACCATATGGTCAACCACCATAAGTTCCAAACCACCAGCTCTCCTTGGAAAAAAGACGGGGATTTCTATTCCTGTAAAGAATTGCAGGGAAACTGTGGGCAGTTCTTCCCTGTCCTTTAGGATGACCATGAGTCAGCATCAGTTTGATGGCCATGAGGGAGAAACGTGCCCAGGCTAAGCACTGGCAGAGCAAGCCAGATGTTGCATCCTCCTGGGTGGCATGTCTTCCTGCCTCGTGAGCCAGTCCGGAGAAAATGTCGCCCTTTACAGATAGTGTGAGGAAACAGAATGCAGTGCTGCGGGTCCTGAGTGACTTGCTCAGTCACGGACAGGCAGGCAGCTGTCTGTGTGGTGGAGGGGTGTGAGACTGAGTCTGTGCTGACTTCCCGGGATCCTGTGGAGCAGAGGAGAACTGACTCCCTCGGCTTTCCTAGGTTGGGAATCTTTACAGGAGCCAGTGGACAGGTCTTTCCTTCTTTCGAGTGTCAGGAGGGTTCAAACCACTGGCCCTTCGTTGAACAGCCAAACATAACCTGGAATGACTTCATAGCGTTCAAAGCACCAGCAAGAGCATTTGTGTGCCAGGGACTCTGCTAAGAACCATATGTGGGTTGTCTTCTTCCATCTAGGAAGGGGCTTTGGAGGGGAGGTCCTGCTATTCTCCTCATTTAACAGATGAACCCCCAGAAACCCAGAGGGGAAATCAATTGCCAATTGTCCCATGGTGGCTGATGGAGCCAGGGTTCTAGGCCTGTGCATCTGAGTTCCCTCCTTTGTCTCCCCAGCTGGCAATCACCCGGGGCTGTTCTTTTCCAGAAATCACGGCACAGTGTTCCCCCGGCTGTATCACCCTGCTCTGCCCAGGCATTTCTGCACAGAGGTAGTTCTAGAGTGGTTCTCTCGGCTTTGTGCCAGCCTAAGTTATCACCTCCAAGGAAAATTCTCAACTCCTAAGGCCCCATTCACCTCCCCACACAGCCCTCCTCCCAGTGAACCCAGTCCCAAAACCAGGACTCTGCAGATGTCAGAGAAGTTGAAAACAAAGGCGGCAAAATGACAAATCATGTCTTCGTTTCTCTGATGGTTTTTTTCTTCCCTGACTTTGCATGCTTCATTCTGGCCCAGGAGGGGGCTGTCAGGAACATCAACTAGGTGTTGGGTAAAATTACGGTGCTCATTCACGAAGAATTAATGGCAGCAGACGGTCACCCCGCCCTGACTGGCCCCTTTTCCAGGGCAGTTACCACACAGCTCAGTAGCAACCCTACCACCCAGAGAGACTTCACACTGCGACAGAGAAAATAATAACTGTCTGTCGCCCATTAGGAAGGAAGGAACCGTGGGGCCGAGTGGCCTGCTCGGTGATGAATGGGTTTTCTCAGCACACAGATAAACAGTTTATGGTTCTGAAATCCTGTTTGATTTCCACATCTGCTCTCACTCTGGCAATTGGCACTGGAGGAAGCCAGCCCTGCCCATTGGAATGACAGTGGGAAACTGCCTTCAGGCTTCCACCATGCCATCTCCATAATATAGGCATGGGGGTGCATTTGTTTCTTTTCCTTGGGGGGCAGAGTAGAAAGAAATGCGTGTGTTTTCACTCTGGGGTTAAAGGAGAAAAGGAGATTTCTAGTCCTTGATTCAAGCACACTTATTGAAAACCTACTATTCACCCCCTCTAGTGCACCTGATGAACACACTTGGCTGCTAACGAAGGTCAGATGTTCAAGTCTACCCAGAGACTCCTTGGAAGAAGACCTAGTCATCCTGTCTCTGGAACGTCAGTCATTGAAAATCCTTTGGAGCATCTATCTACCCTGTGACACATGGGGCTGTCATGATTCAAGATCAGTTCCATGGCAACTGGTTTGATTTGGGGGTTGGCCATGTGCTGTGTGAATTGCCCACGGGTGTACCAGATAACCATGGTGCAGAGCAGTGCTGGATCGGGATGGGTATAGTGGGGGGAGAGGGAGGAAGCAACACTAAGATGAAAGACTCAGTGAGGGGAGACAACCTGAGGTAAAAACAGACACTGGGGCTGCGTCCTTTTTGGTCATGGTTCTTTGTTCTTGTTCCATAGTTTTCTGTTTAGAGAAGGCAGGATTTATGAAGACAGTAGCTAAAATCATAATGATCTGGGGTTGTGAAAGGGGAGGGTGGGAGAAAAGGGAAGTCAGCAATGCATACAAGAAGAAAGAAAATGTCCCAAAGTTGATTGCGGTGATAATTGCCTGACCCTTCTTATTATGGTTGAACTATTGAGTTTTATGCTGTGTTCATTATAGCTCAATAAAACTAATTAAAAACAAACAAACAAAAAACCAGACAAGGTTTTTGGGCAAATATCATGCTGAATTCTATTTTTAAAGAAATCCTAATATGCTTCATTATATATGGAAGAAAGCCAGGATGTGATGATTTTATAACATAGTAAGCGTTAGAATTGGCTATTTGACCTTGGGTGCGTGATTGTTCATCAATTTTCTGATAGGAATAATAGGAAATGGGTCAGATCAGTGTGGGAATCTTTCTTTTTTTATTTCTTGAAGGCTAACCCTTTTGCAAAGAAATTCTTGTCTGAACACCCAATATCCAAACAGAGGATAGGGGCAGCTCTAATGAAGCTGAGGTGGGAGTCGCCACTCCTGAAGAGCCTGATAATCTCAAAGAATCCCCAGGGAAACTCATTACTCTGTAAAGTCTTGTGACACCTGGGAGAAGAGGGTTGCCAAACTCTCCCAGCTGAGGTTCAAAGCGGTGGGAAGTAAAGGGGAGATTAAGAACTTGATAGGAGCACTTTGGACTTGGGAAAAAATGGCTGTCAAAGTTCAAAGTGGTTTAGACAGAAGCCACATTCTGTCTAAAAGAGCCCACAGAAGAGGTTGGCAGAACCTACATAGATAAACAGGAAAACCACAGGAGGGGCAGCATTCCACCTGGGCCACCACACCTTTCTCACTCTCTCTTATCCTGGATTCTCATTGGTGAGTCCCTTAAGTACCTTCTTCAACACTTGGTGGAAGGCAGATCTGGTTTTCATATCACTGAGCTAAAGACAGTTGGCCATTCCTATTCCAACATGAAGAATCAAGAGAGGCATTTGATTGGTACAATGTGAGTCACTTGCCCACATCTGGATCTCGTGACAAGAGGCAAACAGGTTCAGGGAAATAACTGCTTTTGGGTAAAAGCAGAGGCATTTTCCAATGGAAGTGGAAGAGATGATTAAACAAACAAACAGACAAACAAATATCCATAGCCCTTACTTGGGGGTTTTGAAAAAGAATGACATGCAAATTCTCAATTCTAGATATGCATAAAATCCTTGGGGGTGGGGACTTTTGAAGACTTTCAAATTTAGACCACAATCCCAGGAAATTTTGCTTCCATAAGTGTAGGATCTTTATTTTTAACAAATAATCAATACATATCTAACTGACCCTTAGATTATCACTAGAGAAAATTGCACTGGGGAAAATGGAATTTTAATTGGGCTTACCTTTCACATCCAGACCATTGTCCAGACCATTGTCCAGACCAATGTGGCCATTTATAGCTCTCAGCATACATCAGTCTTCTAAAGAAGAAGTGCTCCCAGGTTTATCAGGTGGAATTTCTGGAAATTCCAGGATGCACTGATGAAACCCAATAAGTTAGAGGAGAATGATCTTTTAGCAATGGAGTCCTCATCCTTCATGTGTGAGTCTTCAGCCCATAGAATGTGTCAAAATGTTTATGATGAAGAAGCAAAGGGGTGGACTGTCTTCAGAAAGTAAGGGAAGCAGTTTTAATGGGTATTCAATAGGGTACAAAAATAAATCTTTCTGATAAAGAGTGTTGACGGTGGTTAGAAAAGGCAGGTGGAACTGAGTGATAGAACGCTGATTCATAGAAATGACCTGTGATGGATTCATGCCTTTATTTAGGGGGGGAGGGGGCTGGCTTATAAAGAGGCTTAAAGATTTTATAGATAGATCTTTTATTACTAGACACTGGAGCTATCGAAACCAATCTACATTCATGTCAGAGTCCAGTCAAGGAGACAGAGTCATATCAGATAGTCCAATCAGGAGAATTTAATCAAGGAAACCAAAGGTTTTAGAGTAACTGAAAAAGCAAGTGGCGGGAGGACAACTTAGATATTAATAACATCAGAAAACTGTTACCACTGCTAGGGCAGAAGGTGATGTTATCAGAGATACATCATGTGATCTAAGGGCCATTCAGGGGGAGCTGAAACCAGGAAGATGGTGATACCCAGCAGGAACTGAAAACAAGATGTGTGCTGCTCAGCTGGAGTTGGAACCATGGAAAGAGAGGCTGCCCCACAGGCACTGTAGCCAAGTTGGAGATATAGGTCTTTTCTATAGATAACATACAGAGCACAGAAATGAAGGCTAGAGACTCCGGCTTCTCTCCTCCTGCTCTCCTCCACCACTTCCTTCCATTGGCCAAACATTACCAGAAGTCAGGAGACACAGGTTAGTCCCTACCATACAGCACAGAACAATGGAAAGGGTGGGGGGTGAGTTTGAGAAGTAGCAGGCAATTGGTCTGCACATTGGATCTTCACCTCACTAGTTGTTGTTTTTTAAAAAGTCATTTTATTGGGGGATCAAACAACTTTTATTAAAATTCATACATACACCCATTGTGTCAAGCACATTTGTTACCATCATTGTTCTCAAAAACATTTGCTTTCTGCTTGAGACCTTGGTATCAGTTCCTCAGTTTTTCCCCTCTCTTCTCACTCCTCACTCATACATGAATCCTTGATAATTTATAAATTATTATTTTGTCATATCTTACACTGTCCAATCTCTCCCTTCACCCGATTTTCTGTTGTCCATCCCCCGGGGAGGAGGTTTAATGTAGATCCTTGTAATCGGTTTCCCCTTCCTACTCCACCTTCCCCCCACCCCCCTGCTATCCTAATTCTCACCACTGGTCCTGAAGGGATCATCTCTGTCTTGGATTCCCTGTGTTTCCAGTTCCTACCTGTACCAGTGTACATTCTCTGGTCTGGCCAGATTTCTAAGATAGAATAGCTTTCTAGTTTTAAAAATATTTTCTGCCTTACTATAGAGTATACAGGAGCCCAGCGGTTATAGAGCAGTGGTTCTCAACCTTCCTAATGCCATGACCCTTTAATACTATTCCTCATGTTGTGGTGAGCCCCCTCCCCCAACCATAAAATGGTTTTCCTTGCTACTTCATTGCTGTAATTTTGCTACTTTTATGAATCAGGCAACCCCTGTGAGGGGGTCGTTCGACTCCCAAATGGGTCACCACCCACAAGTTGAGAACCACTGAGATAGAGGGCTACAAGTTGGGCTACTAGCCTCAAGGTTAGCAGTTGGAAACAACCAGTGGCCCCAAGGGAGAAAGATGAGGCTTTCTGTCCTTGTAAAGAATGACAGTCTTGAAAACTTACTGGGGAAATTCTAATCTATCTTGTAGTGTTGCTATAAGTCAGAATTAACTATGGAAGTGAGTTTATAGTCTAGAATGTTAAGATTGCGATTTCATTTTGTTTTTAAATATATCCAGGATATTTGTGATTCACCTAAATGAACTGTTTGTATAAATCTCTCTGTAATTTGTGCTTCAGCTTGCTAGATTTGACTCGCTAAAGGAAAATTCAGCTTGGTGACATTCAACTGTGTATATCAAAGCAAATTATGGATAGCACAACAAAGAATGGGAATTCCAGAACACTTATTTTGCCCATGAGCAATCTAAACATAGACCAAGAGGCAGTCATTTAGACAGCACAAAGGGATAGTTTAAGGCTTAAAATTATGAAAAGTGTCTATCAGGATTATATCTGTCACTATGCTGACTTAATCTGCAGGCTGAGCAAATAATCTGAGAATCTGGACTATATGAAGCAGGAAGGTTCATTAATCATCAACAAAATTCAGATCACTCAGTCTTCCTTGTTGAAAGGGAAAAGGACTTGAATGAATAGTTCATAAGATGAAAGATTATAGCCTTCTATATGGATTGCACTTCAACAAGAAAGCAAATATACTCACAACTGAAACCATAAACAACATGAAAAATTTGCAGAAAATATTGAAAATTCTGAAGGATCCACAGTCAACACTCCAAGTTTGCAGCAGTCAAGAAGTCAATTGGGCAAATTTGCTGTGAAAGACACCTTTTTTATTCCATGTCCAACTTTCATATGAAGATGAGGCTGTTAGAAGTGGTTACCATGGTGTGGGTCAGATGCCCCTTGGTCCTCAAAGTGGCCCCTATGCTCTTCAACACTTTAAAGGTCTTAAAATTGCAGCAGATGTACTCCAGGAGTCGTCTGACTTAACTGCTGTCACCATGAGTGTGGATAGTGGTTGCAAGACAGATACACTCTTTGAAACATTCACCTTTTCCATTTATCATGCTGCTAACCAGTGATTCAATTGTGATGATTTTTGTTTTCTTTACACTAATTTGTGATCCATATTGAAGGCTGCAATCTTTGCTTTGATCTGCAAGTTCTGCTAATCCTCCTCAATTTCAGCAAGCAAGGTTGTTGTCAACTGCCTATCATAGGTAGGTAAAAAAGCCTTCCTCCAATCCTGAAGCCACATTCTTCAACATATAGTCTTAGGTTATGTGCTCAGCCTACAGATGGAATAAGTAAGGTGAGAGGATAACTGCCCCGATGCACCTTTCTTGATTTTAAAACATGCAATATTCCCTGGTTCTATTCAAACCACTACCTCTTGATTCATATACAGGTTTTGCACGGAACATTACAATGTAGTGTTCAGGAATTCCCATTCTTCATGGGCTATTTATAGTAGGTTTTGTTACATACAATTGAATGCTTCTGTACACAAGTAAACATCTTTCTGGTATTTTCTACTTTCAGTCAAAATATCTGACAACAGTGATGATGTCCCTTACTCCATGTCATCTTCTGACGTTGACCTGAATTTTTGGCAGCTCCTGGTTGATGATCTTCAGCAAAATGTTATTTGCATGTGGTATTAATGATATTACTTAATAATTTCTACATTCTGTTGAAATTGATATAAATAGGAAACTCTTCCAGTTGGTGGGCCAGGTAATTGTTTTCCAAATGTCGTAGCGTAGGTGAGTGAATGCTTCCATTACTGTTTCAGCTTATAAAACATCTTGATTGGTATTCCTGGAGCCCTGTTTTTTCCTAATGTGTCCATTTCAGCGTAGACGTCTTCCTTCTGTACCATCCATTCTTGATCATAAGCTGCCACTAGAAATAGTTAGATGTTGACTGGTTCTTTTTGATACAGTGACTCTGCATTCATTCCATCTTCTTGAAGCTTCAATATTTTCCCCATAGGACCTTTCAATATTACAACTTGAGGCCTGAGTATTCCCTTCTGTTTTTTTCACCTTAAGATATGCAGAGCATGTTCTTCCTTTTTGGTTTCTAAACTCCAGGTTTAGAGCATCTCATTGTAATTTTTCCTCTGTCTTTTCAGGGTGCTCTTTGAAAATTTCTGTTCCGTTCCTTTATTCTTGATTTATTCCATTTACTTTAGCTACTCTATGGTCAAGAGCAAGTGCTAGAGTTGCTCCTTGACGCCCACTTTCTTTCCTGCCTCTTCAGTGACCTTTTGCTTTCTTCATGTGGCATGTTCTTAATGTCATCCCGCAGCTTGTCAGGTCTTCTGTCATTGGTGTTCAATGAGTCAAATCTATTCTTGAGATTTTCTCAACATTCAGGTAGAAGGAACCTAACACTGTAGATTGGCTCACAGGGATTGTTTTCGCTTTTTCCAAACTTCAACTCTCAAAGAGGCAATGGACGGTCTGTTCCAGAGTAGCCCCTGGTCTCCTTTTGGCTGCTGCTATTAAGCTGCTCCATGGTCTCTTCCCACAGACATAGTCAGTTTGATTTCTGTGTATTCAATCTGGAGAAGTCTACATATACAGTATCTGTTTGTGTTGTTGAAAGGGGTATTTGGGATGAAGAAGTAGTTGGTTTTGTGAAATTCTATCAGGCAATCTTCAGCTTCATTTCTATCACCACAGCCTTGTTTCTGACTATTGTTACTTGCCAATAATTATCAATATATCTTCGGACTGAAGACAGTGGTAGAATTCTACAATTTCTTCATCACTAACATTAGTGGTTGGTCTGTAAATTTGGGTAATTTTTTATTAAGTAGATTCTCTTGGATGGCTATCCTATCATAGGCAGCATTGTGCTTCAACATAAACCTTGACATGGTCTTTTTGATGAGGTATATAACACCATTCAAAAGATTAAATTTGTCACTATGGGCATAGTACACCGTATGATTGCCTGAGTCAAATGGCAAATACCAGTCCACTTCGGCTCACTAATGCTGAGGTTATTGCTCTTTTTGCATTCCATTTCATTGTTGATGACTTCAAAATTTCCTAGATTCATACTTCATACATTCTAAGTTATAATAAATAATAGTTTATAGCTACTTTAGATGGTATATAGTTCTTCCTGGTTACATCATGATGTTATCTTCCCTACATATATTTCCTGACTCCTGAACATAAAACTCTTCAGTGATGGGAGGCCACACTTGTTCCCTTCTGAAAGGTCACCCTTTCTTTCTTCTTCCTTTTTATTAGATTAACATTTTATCTCCTAATGATGTAGAGAAAAGGTCAAGGCATTGGACAGATGTGAAAAGCTTCTAGTGAAAGAGATCAATATTTCCAGCATCAATCTAACTCTAGAAACTTTGAAAGAGAGAAACCCCCAATTCAATTGACGTGGGAGATGTAACAATGGACTGACAGGCAGCATTATGCTGGAGGATGGCAGAAGAGACTGGGCAGTGTTTTGTTTCACTGTACATTGGGTCACCATGAGCTAGAACCAATTCAATAACCCTACAACAACATATTTCCAGCCTACCAATGAGTTGTCTTGTTTGGACAACCAAAAAGCAAACTCAAATCTCAATCTTTCCTTCAAATGGGCTTCTCTTTCTTCAGGACTATTAAAGGAGAACCATTTTGTTTTTGACCAAGTGTTTTATGTGCATGGAAGCCTGCCCCTAGAGCTGATGTGAAGTTCCTTCCACAGTGCCTCTTCGGCCCCATTCTGATGCTCTCTATTTGTCTCAGTGACCTAGTGCTGTTGTGATAAAAATTACCTTAAGTGGGTGGTTTTAAGAACAATTTATTTTCTCATATTTTTTAGAGACTAGAGCTCCACCTCAGGAGGAGAGTTGAACTGTGGAAAGTTGGAGAGTTAAACTGGATAGTTGAACCATACTGACAAGACGCAGCTGTCGTTGGAAGGTCCCTGTCTCCTGATTCTGGTTTCTCTAAAACTCTTTCAGAGTCCCATTATTCTATAGCGAGGTGTCTTCCAGACAACATACCTACACATTCCTCCATGTCCTTTCAACATTTCCTCTTACAAGGTTGGCACAAGGCTAGGGCCCACGGGAAATGTGAATCAAGAGAGGCCTGGCCCCAGGAAAGCCTGTCCTCCAAGCAAACCCCACCTTCCATCCCATCTCCAGGCCATAAGGCTTCAAGGACATGCTGTGTTGCCTGGAGATGCCATGCCTCTTGCGATGTGGAGAAATGCCTTTGCTGCCCCATGCAGGGCACCCGATTTGGTTCTGTAATGGACCGGTGGATGGCCTAAGACAGGATGCTAGGGGTTGTTTTGCACATAAGCAGGAGACTTGACTTCGTGAATGACTTCAGAAATGGGGGCCTCCGGAGGTGGTAAGCAGCCAACACAGCTGGCATGTCAGGTCTCCTCTGGCAGAACACGAAGGACTGGCTTCTCCGCCCAGCCAGGGTCTCCATGTCCTAAGATTCTAGGGACAGCCAGGAAAAGGCATGACTCCCAAGGAGATGGGCCTCACTCAACTGCCACAAGGACCTCTGAAGTCCAGGCTGCCACTGACTTGAATGTGTGTACAAGGACTGAGACAATCTGGCAACAACATAGTCCCTGCCACCTGCTGGCCCTGCTGAAATCTGCTGCATGGGTTTGTGCCCACAGTCTGACAGTTAGCAGCTGAGAGCTTCACCACAGTGCCACCAAGACCTAGTGGCAGCTTCTGGGACGACAGGGCTGAGAGGAAGTGCTAGCCTCTGACACAACCTTCTCCCCTTTCAACTGGAAGAGCCTGGATTATTAGCCTGTGAGTTGTTCTGGATACTTGTGACTTGATTTCTTCTACCCTGCAGGGGACAGCATTGGGCAAAGAACTGTAGAATTTGTATGATAAAAGAAAGAAACATTTGCTTCCAATTATCCAAATTATTGTTTGCTAATTGAAGTACAAAAGGGGCATTTTCTTCCCCTCTCGGTTGGCATAAGCATCTCTCCCCTTCCATCTCTTTGATTGAACAAAAACCCTCTTGGAGTGTTGCCTTTAATCCATACATCATTTCCCTGATTACTAGCAGTGGAGTGCTGTCCTTGTTCAGGGAGGCAGCTCCAACTGGAGAACAGTTTGTCATTGAAGCAGCAGCAGTGAGCCTTGCTGTCTATGCTTCACGGGGCCTCTGCCACCCTGGGAGCTGTTTCAGCACATGGAGATCCATTGCTAAGGGCTAAAATTGTATTTATTAGTAGAATTCCCCCGAGCATGTTATCAGGAGGGACCAGTCCCTGGAGAAGACCTCGTGCTATGTGAAGAAGAAAGTCACCCACAAATAAGACCCGTTCAGAAGTGGATCGACACAGGGTCTGCAACCATGGACTCAAACATAATAACAGAGAGGAAGGCTGAGGGCCGGGCAGCATTTCATTCTGTGGGGTGACTTGGCGGCAGAACTGATTTGACTGCTTCTAACAACTGGGCTGGGTTTTGCTCCTTCTGCCTAAGGTTGCTGTGGTAGTTATATCATCTGTTGTCAATTTGAGAGGATTAAGAAGGGGTGAAGTCTAGCCTGTCAATCAGATTATAGCCAAGGAGACCTCTGAGTGTGCCTGGCCTTCCCCTGAGGATTCTGGAAACTCCTTCTTCTCCTCCTTGGAGGCGGAAGACACTCTCTCTGCTCACTCCCTGCGAGAAGCAGCTGGAAAGACACATGATAGAGACCCCTGCAAATGCTAAGATGCTTACAATGCCACAGAATCCACAAGACTTCCCACCCACTGGCCTGTGATTTTCCTGCATTCGGCATCATTGCATGTGTTTCATGAGTCCAAAGAGGATTTTGTAGATTGGTATCAGACATTTGGGCTAATATGGGACTGGGGAATTTGATCTTGCCTGGGTTGGGAGTTTTTCTCAATACTCAACTGCTCTTGAACATAAAGCTGTTTCTTGTAGACATATGCATGTTCATGAATTTGTTTTACTAGTCTGGACAGACTAACACAGTCGCTATGAGTCAGAACTGATTTGATGGTGCCCAACCACAACAAGAACACATTATAACATGCTTTGCTCATCGAGATGAGTTATGACCAGGGACACGAGTGCCAGAAGTGCCTACAGAGATCGAGATTTGCCTCTGGCAGTTTATTGTGCTGTGGTTTCTGAAACAGCCGGAGCTGAGAAGCAGGACAGTGGGGCTAGGCAGAGGAGAGGGCCTCATTGCAACCAAGGCCCCATCTGACACCAGGGGAGCAGTGTTGCTGGGCCAATCCTTCACTGTTGTTCAGAGCCAAGGGACTCAGAGTTGTCCCAAATGTCCTGACGGGTCCTGAATGTTACCTCTCCTGTGTCCAGGAGGACAGTAGCCAGCAGGGGGGAGTGGGGAGAATGAGTGTCTTCATCCTAAAGGAGGCACATCTGACTCTCCATCCCACTCACCTCAAAGCAAACATGCTTTAAATGCAGACTAGAGATGCAAACGTTTGACTTTTGAAGACACACGTGAGAAGCACGAGGAACACTGTTTCACCTCTGGATGCTCAGATGCTCTGGTCCTCCAAAGTTTGTGCATGGAGCGCCACAAGCGGATGGAACTTTGTTTACATTGGGCAGATGCAAAGACGCTCCCTCTGAACTTCTGCCAGCGATCAAAGGGACTGATGATGGAGAACAGGTCTATGGGCCATCTCTTTCCTGCTCCTCCACTATTACCCCACCCCTCTGCTTTTTTCTCTGAGTGATGATTGCACCGTAAACACATAAAATTAATCACCACTCAAGGCCAGCCAGGTGTCTTGCCTCCAGAAATGATCTCCCCGCTGCAACAGAACAGCTCGGATCTGAGAAAGGCTGATCATTTCCTTTAAAGAGCACTGCAGCATTGCAAAGTCCCACCACACCAACCGCCACTGGGGCTTCCTATAAAGATCAGATGTCAGTCGCCGCCGGGAAAGGCCCCGGTTCAGGTAAAGAAGGCACACCTTGATGCCATGCTAATCAAATCTCCCGCTTCTGACAAAAGGAAGGCTTGTAAGGGCAGAATCAGGTGCTCTGTTCCTTCTGGAACATTCACGATATCGCAGGACTCGGGCCCAGGCTCGAAGCAGCCCTCAAACCATGCGTGCTTGCAGCCACAGATGACCACCTGAGCTAACCTGGTTCGGATTTCAAAATGCCTTCTGAATGACTAGCCCCGCGTACCGTAACAGGGGCTGATCTAGTCGGCGCTTGTATCTTGTATGTGTATTTTATTTTAACTATGCAGCCCTCTGGCAACAGCCTGTACGTTTCAATCCATCAGAAGCCCCATTTGCCAGTCACGTGTGGAAGTGAGTGCTTCCGAGGGCTTGGCAGAGGGAAAATGATCACAGAAACAGCTATAACAACAATGCTGCTCATTCAATCACTTGGCATTTCCAACATCTCCATCAGGGAAAGAAGCACATCATTGTAAGCCATGGAATGCCACAGCCGCGAACACCCATGGGTGCGGCCTCCGCTCCGGCATCGCCTCCACAAATCCTTGCAACTTGGTTCTAGGGGCAAGCTCAGCTGTTGCTGTGGACTCATGACTCTCAGTTTAGACAGGCTAATCTCGGTGCGAGCCTGCTCCCTGTCCATGAGACATCATGCGCATGACTGAGGATGAGGGCAAATACTTTCTCAACCAACACTCCCCAAAGAAGAGAGGCCAGGAGGTTTCCTTTGGAGCAGCCTCAGAGAGAGTGCCAGTGAATAAAACAAAGCCAGCCTCCGTGTGTCAGGGCTTCCACTCGTGGCTCGCTCTCTCTCAGAGCCCAGTG